>CM039681.1:102235540-102715431 GCA_022537955.1 Schmidtea mediterranea | reverse complement strand
AAAGAGAGAGATAAAATCATCATTTATTAGTCGTTAAGATTTCAATTAAATTTATGATTCTGATTTACTTGGTAATTTTATCTTGCACAAACTACAACACAGCCCTAACTTGTCGAACACTATCTTAAATAATGTTCCAATTTTAATTGTTAATTCCTAAATTTTTCGAAGCTGAAATGTTTTCATTTATTCGCCTGTAACTATTGGATTTTAATTTATTAGGATCGCAATATTTGCTTACCTCACGATATGGTCTCGGCTTTGTGATTACATCCTATACTCCTGGTAGGTACGTTTATTTTCTTATGATTGTTAATTGTATCAGAGTAACAAAATAAAATTTGATTTTCGTCTCAGTTATCTACTTTCTTACTTTATCAACAAGATTTTATTTTCATTAACGAAGATTTATTTAAATTTTTTCTAACAAAACCAAAGATTTTATTCCTTATTAAACTTTGCCAATTTTTTTGTTACATTAAGATCTTTCTTTTATATCAAATATTAAAATCGCTTTAGAAACCGTTGAGATTCTATTTCATATTAACCATAATTTAATTCAATTCATTTTATTTCTTTTAATTAATCATATTCATTAACATTCATTTTTTCATAATTTCATTTTATTTCTACTAATCATAACTTTTATTGATTTCTTGTCATTTCTATTGAGGTCAGAACTCTATTGAATTCGTTTTATATCTTTATTAAATTTCTTTCATTTCCTTTCATCATAACCTTATTCGTTTTAAATTTCATATGAAATCATAACTTTAATTGAATTCATTTTTAAATGCAAATTCATGACTTCATTAAATTCTTTTACTTCATCTTAAATCTAAACTTTATTCGTTTTATTTATCTAACTTTGCTTAAATTTACTTTACTTCTATTAACCATAATCTTTATAAAACTCATTTTATCTGGCATTGACACGGAAGTGGTTATATCAAGCATTTCAATTTACGTTACCGCCCATATTGCCTTTTCTTTAATTGATCTTAAGGCCAATAGTATGTTTATATTTATAGTTATTGAGTGCCACTGGACTACTCGGTTGTGGTGGATTTTAAAGCCGTTTGTATGAATAATTTTAGTCGATTTTACCAGAATTGAGAAACAGAAAGGAAGCCAGCCAGAGACTTCTTCCTTATTTCTCGCTTCAGCTATAGGGATAAATATTTACGAATCCGACGCGCTGCGTTGCGCACGCTGAGTTCTTCACCGGGTGCATATCATTGGCGATCTTCCACGCATCTTACATGCATCTGCACTATGTTGATTTACTAACTTGCGTGATGTGTCCGGCTGTGGGCCGGAAAGATTTCGACAGTTAAGATGTTAATTTTTATAAATTTAATGAAAACATATACAATACATATTAATAAATTTTATTAATCATGAAACAAATAAAGTTACGCCATAACCATTCCAAAATATCATCAAAAACATAAAATGAACATAAATACATACAAGCCATAAAAACCTCTCCTCCCACATCAACGCCGAGCAAGAGCTCCATTGAAGATTGCAAGGTCGTGATGTGGAAAGAGGGTTTTTCGGCAATATAAATATTCTCACCTAAACATTATAAAATAGATTCGAAGTATTTGAGTTTCAATGGTCTACAATTTAACAGAAATTGGTCAGTTTCAAAAAATGGTCTTTAAGAAAAATTTCACAATTTTCGAAAATGGTTTTTTTTTAAATGTGAAACATGGATCATAAATTTATAACCTTAATTGTGTGGACGTGTAATTTTGATTCAGTAAAACAAAATTCGACCTTGTTCTTTTCGTAGCAAATATCCTATTTTTTAATTTTTAATATTTCTTGATTTATTTTATAATTTTTTAATTTAAGTTTTTTTTTTTTTATTGAATTAATGCTAATTTCAATTTTTCAATTTAAATTCCACTTTAAATGAAGCTTTAATTGATTTTTCTATTTCGTAGAATTTGTCGTGTTTTTCTTGTTGGTATTTGTGTAGGTATCGTGGCAGATCTTGAATGCATTTTGTTAATATTTTAATTTTATTTTTATGTTTTCTTAATTTTAATATTTAATTCTTTTATTTCTCAGATTTATCGGGTTTACTTGGTGTTTTTTCAGGTTTATTTTAAATTGCGTGTTTGTAATCTGCGTGTGTGTTTCTGATTCCATTTAAACATTTTCAAGGCGTTTTTACGTTCTGCCCACATAAAAACACTCGGGGGTCCGTAAATATTGCCGACCCGCATTTCAATGATTTCAAAAATGATACATACATTTTTAAACTATCACATTCATAAAAAGTTTCTACGGTAAGGTTAAATCATCAAGCAAAGATGGACTTTAAAGGTCCGGCTACAATACATAATCAAATTGGACTAGTTCAGTTTTTATAATCAATGCATAGTTTTTATCAGTTCGAATCACTATAGATCAGTATGCAGTTTAGTATTCAGTCAAATCAATGTAAATCGGTTCGGTCTAAAATCAGTTCAAATCAATATCATTTTAACTGTAACTCAGTTGTACTTGTTTTCGAATGAATCGCTGACGGCTTGGGTTTCGCTTTCGAGCTGGGTTGATCTTGACGGGTGGATTGATGGAATCTGCGAGAGTCCTTTGTCATTTCGTTGGGTTTTGGTAGTTTTATCGAATTTGGGTGAACAATTCTTCTGACTTTTTGAGATTTGGGTATTTTTGTCTGGCCGAGGATGAGACGAACAATATTAGGAGTATTTTATGTTGGAATGTTATACACTAAATCGGTCCGTATTAGTTCGATTGATAGACTTGTCCATTGCATGGGTTTCATTTTTCTGCTTGATTTGTTTTCCTTGCTGCTTTTTTTGATTGATAGGACGATCTTTTGAATTTCTTGAATGTATTTTATTATTGGGATTTGCTTTGGCTTTTCTTTGATATTTGTTTGATGATATTCTGCTACGGGTTTTTCTTTTTCTCATCGGTTCTCATTTTTATCATTGGCTATCTTTCATTATTTTTTCAATAGGGTTTGTTACCATTATTTTGGGTTTTTCTCGATATTCAGTTTTAACTCGTCTTGTTTCTTTTGTGGGGCATTGCATACATTGGAGGTTAATTTGTTGACATTCCTCATTATTGGGTTACTATTACAATTTCCTTTAAAATCGCACAGGTTGCTTGTTTCCTCTCTTCTGAAGGGTTGGGATTTCTCGCAATTTTTCTAACGGGTTCTGCAGTATTGCATTTTCTCAATTATTATCATCATTAATTATCCACAGTTTTGGGTTCATAACTTCTATTTCCGAATACCACATACTCAATTTATATTTATTTAACAAGATTATTTTGTTTATTTAACAGTGGAGTTTAGCCCTTTTTTACTCTTTCTCTTTTTCTGGGTTGAGTTGTATCGCGACTCCTCTTTAGTTTTATTTTCTGAGAATCTCAATTATCAGGACTTGGGCTTTTTAATCAATCGCTCCGGTTAGTTTTGGGATTCCTTTTTATTAGCTCTTGGTTTTTCTTTGATTAGTCTTTGTTGCTTTTTTAATTTTTATCTGAAGATTTAATTTCTTTCGCTTGCTTTCCTTTTAAGTTGACGTTTACTATTTATTCGTTTAGCTGTTTGCTTTTCCAGCTTTCGTCTCGCTTCTGGAGCTGTCTGTTAGCGTTTTATCTCATCTTGAGCTTGTTGATGGCTGCTCTTTATCTCTTCTGGTTCTTTTTACAACTGTCTTCTAGTTGTATTACATACTTCTGTTCCGCTCTTTCTACTATCTCTCATTCGTTCTGCTTCGGTTTTCCAATAATCTTCGCAGGATTACTCGAGTCTTTATTTCTGCTAATTCTCGTCTCAATCGTTTTTTTCTCTCCTTTTGATTTCTGTTCCTCATCCCATGCTGGATGTTAGTTTTCGTTTTAATGCATATTGGTTAGTTGTTTAGATTGTATTAACTGATGATTTTATCCGGGCGATTTCTGGAAATCTTGTTTCCTGCCACTAAATTCCTTGCCATTCTTTTCCTTTCGGCTGTCCATCTTTTAACTGTAATATCCTCAGTGGGTCTTGCTGCGATTGGTTCTACTAATTGAATTGGGGGCTTGGTAGCATATTCTCCGTCTTCTGGATCATCGGGATTTCTACTTCGTTCAAATTCTATGCTAAATATACATCGATTACCATTTTTGTTTTTTATGTTTTTTATCATTTTTAATTATGCATTTTTACACTTTTTACAATGTTCTCTTTGATTTTACACTATCGTTTCGTCGTCTCCCACGAATCCTTCATCGGGTTCGGGCGGGTAACTTGAGTTAGCTTTCGTCCCGGATAATAACGGCATAAGCAGGATTGGTGTCGGTTTTGCAGGTATTTATCTCTCTTCACGTAAAAGCGTTTGATATTTGTATCTCTTCGTCTAGAGATAGCAAGATATTCCGTAATTTTCCTGTTAACTCTTCTAACTTGTATTTCTAATCGGTTCGTGTTTCCCAACGCTTTTAACTTTCGATCTCTTGTCCTCAAGTTCTGTTCATTTTCCTCATATCCTTGCTTTTTGCTTTATCTCTGCTTCATTGTCTTTTTCAACTGTTTCAATTAACTTCAATGTTGATGTCTCATGAATTTCTTTAAATACTGCAACTCCGTCGGTGGTCCATTCACCTCCTGCTGGAGTTCTGTATTCTTCTCGTTTTAATTGTTGGTTTTGCCGTCTTTCACATCAGTTAGTTGATTTCTCGTTTCTGCTGTTCTCTATGTCCATATCGTTGGATTGGGTTGTTCATATTCTTTCTCGTGTCTCCTGAGGCCTTCTTATCTGTGCTTGTCTGATTTTTTCCGCGAAAATTCTAAGTTTTGGACCTGCTCGTTTCAGTTCCTCGATTGTTTCTTTCTGCACTTCGACTTGTTCCCAAAGCTTCCCAATCTTCCGTATTTTAGTATCCTTTGGGTAACAGTCTTATCTCTTTCTTGGCTTCTTGAAAAGTGCGTTTTCCATTTTTTTTCGCTTCTCTTTTTATTGGCTTTTTCTTTGATCTCCGTTTTCGCATTGTTGTTTTTTTGTTCTTTTCGGTGAGATTCCGTCCTGCATCGGTTGCATTTCTTTTAACTCTAGTTTGTTGATACTCAACTTCTTGCTCTAACTTCAACTATATAAGCTAGAATTGTTTTTGGCGTTGGCGGTCTTCGAATATTCTAAGCACTCTATTCGCCATTTTCTTGCTTGATCGGTTATCTGAGTCAGCATTCTTTCTGTCTATCGCTCTGGCTCTCTAATTTTCCTTGATGGTTTGGACAGCTTGATTTCTCAGCTTGTTTGAACTTCAGCTCTTTCGCATTTTCCCATTTAGGCTTTGTAAAGCCTCTTGTTCCTATCTTCCTCCTTCGGCTATTTGCTGAATATAATGTCTGATTTCGCGATTCCCAATTGCTTCTTGATCTGTTCTCTATCTTAACGTCATTTGGCTTTCCAAATGAGTGGCTTGTCGTTTTGCCCATTCTTGGCCTTGTTCCAAATGGGTTACTCTATTGTCTTCTCTATTTCGGTATTGTGCTAATTTGGCCCAATTTCCTTCTTGCATTTGCTGTATGATCTTTATCGTCTCGCTCTCCTCCTTCTCGTATCTCTGCTTCTTTATCTTTTAATCACTTCTCGCAATCTTTTCGATTTCATTTTGTTGATCGCCTTCTCGTTGCTCTAGAGTTTGTATTTCTTTCCTTTGATTCTGATTCTAGTTTGGTTTCTGCAATAAATTTTCCCTTCATCATTCCTCTTCTGTGCTCTTGGTACGTTTCCCCTCTTTTGCCTTCGGGGTAAATTATTTTTGTTCTAGTTGTTTTTTTCCCACTTTTCTCTCATCATTTTCGTTTTTTAGGGTCTCTTGTACTAATTCCTCTTCTGCTGTTAGTAGCATTTCTTTTAATTGTACCGTTCTTTTGTCTCCATAATTCTACTTGCCTCATTTATTATTTTATTGACTCTGCGTTAATCATTTGATCGGCCTGATTTGTCTCTATCAGCCTCTTTACAAAATTTCTTTTGTCTCATTTGGATTCATCATGTTTTCTAAAAATATTAATAATCGATTATTCTCTCTTTTCACTCATCACTAAAATTTTATCGTAATTTTTACATCATCCGTCATTTTTGTGGTTTTTGAGTTTTTTTATAATTTTTTATTTTTTCGTTATCTCTATTTACACTTTTTAGCACATTGTTTTTTCCTTTTTTAATTACTGATCAGCGAAACAATCCTTTGATCCGCCCGTTGATCGATTTCTACAATACTAGGGCAATATATTTGACTTTTATTCCCGCATGCCTCACATGTGAACGCATATGTCCACAAGGCATATAAATTATTTTCTAACATTTTCTGCCAACATGTCACACACTGATACTGCTCCAAAATAGTTCTTTAATCAATCGATTTGTCCTCGATCTTTTAGTTTTTTGATATCGCTTGATTGCTAGATTATTGCTTGTGTCGAGTCGTACCATTCCAACTTTATTAGCTAACCTTCCTGATAATTTTCCTCCTTTTTTTGAGTAATCCACTCCTGATTAATAGCATTATGGTTCTCGTTTTTGGTCGATCTAAGATATCTTTCTATTTGCTGGTTGGAAATTATTATCTCGATATTCTTTGACTCTTTTTTCTTGTTTATACATACACTTTTCCTTTATGTTTTAGTTTGTTTGAACATTGCTGAATCTGGTATTGGCTGTTGATTTTACATCCTTCGCACATTATTCCTCTGGCTTGTTTGGCAATTATCCTTGACTCGGCAAATTCTGCCGCTCTTGGGTTTCCTTGAAACGTTTTATTCTCTCTTCGAATGTTCTGTTTACTATTCTCTTTATTCCATATTAATTCTGTTGGATCTCGAAATCTTTTATTATCGTTATCTTTTTTCTTCACGCTCCCTTTTCATCTTTGGTCTGATTCTGATGTCGAGTCCTTCTGATCTATTTTTTTCCAATCGTGGGGGCCCTTTGGTTTCTGACGTTCTAATATTTAACAAAAATGGACATCTCGGGAGTTCTCGAATGTTCCCGTTTTGCTGTTTCTCCTTTTTTCCATTTTGCGAGTTTTGTCCTTGGCGAAGATGCATGTTACTTGTCTGGTAGTTCTGGGTGTTCCCGTAAGTAAAATCCTTGTGCAGCATTTCTTTGCTTTTTGGGTTGGTAAACACCTTATTATCTTTAAACGTTTTAAGTATCTTTGTTCCTCTTTTTCTCAAGTTTTTCGTCTTTTACTCTCCATTGGTGGGTTCTTTGTCCTGATTTGCTTGGTCTTTCTTCGTACATCGAAATCGCATAGTAGTTATTGCTGTGTTAGGTATATTGGTTTTTTTTTTTTCCTCTCTTCTGTTTTTCCCATAGTTCTATTCTCATCCTTTTTTTTTTTTATTTTCGCTGATTCCGCTTGCCATCTAAATATTGTCATTATTTTTTGGATTTTTGTTTTTCTGATTTTTCTGGTTATTTGTAAAATTTTTTTTTTTTTTTTTTTTTGATTTTTATTTGATTTTTATTATTTTATTTACATTTTATTTACACTTTCTCTCTCCTTTACAACGTCTTGTCCGGCCTCTCTACTTCTAATTTTATATATAGATTATCTTCTCGCAAGAATCCTTCTCCTCTCAATCGTTGTTGTGGATAGAAACGTGGTGTTCCAATTGCTGTATTCCAGTCAGTTGTTGGCCTTCCCATCTGTGGTTCATTTCCTGTTCTGATTGGGTTACGATAGTCCTCTTGTCCTTTCATTGTCAATATCATATTTTGTTTAAAAGGCCATGTTAATAGCTCGTCGTAATCTCCTCTTCCTACTCTGATGAAGACACTGATGTGGGTGCCCGTTGCATTCCCATCTCCATTCGGATATAATCTAATGCCCAATTTGTATCCATTTTCCCAACTGTATATTGGTGGACTGTCTAGAATTCTTTGTGTTCATCTTTTGCTCTCTGTAGCTTTCTGCGAATTCGGTTATTTTCCATATAAATGGTGCTGTAAGATATTTTCTGGCTATAGAATTGTTGGTTTCTAGTTCCTTTATGTTGTTGGTCATCCGTTGCATTTCTTTCCATTTCGACCATTTTCTTGAGTGTGTCTCCTTGGCTTTTCTCGAAATTCTTTCTGGACTCTAGTATTTCTCTTATTATTGCTTTTTGTGCATCATTTTCTGTTCGTAGGCTTTTACCTCCCATGCAACATTCCTATCGTTTTCATCATAATTTCGGTATGTTCGATGCTATTTTCCATCATGTGTTTTTGCATTTCCGCCATTGGTAGTTGCGTTTGACAATTGAATAATTCTAACGGGCATTTGACTGGTTTGCCGCTACATTCGTTCCAATGTTCCTTTAGTTTGACTTTATCTTTCTTGTCGCAGTTGTTTGCGCATACTCCTTCATATCGATCGCATATTTGTTCCTCTTTTGGATTCCGATGTTCCATTTCTATTTTTATCCATTCGTCGATGACTCCACAGAATTCGCATTTTTTCCTCTCTCTTGATACATACTTTGTGATGGTCTTTTAATCGTCTTTTTCGTTATGATGGTTTGACATTTTTCGCATACTATCTCGTTATATTCGCATTCATTTGTGTGACTTTCCGCTTCCTTCATAAGTCCTTTCCATTCACATTCTTTTACTCGCATTGAACTAACAGATTATTGATCTCTTTATTGGTGGCTTTATCCATTGTTGTAGGATCTTCATCTTCTTCAAACGTTTCGTCACATCCGGGCATTTTATTGTTTGTGTTTCTATCACTTCTATCGTACATTCTGTACATATTCTGCATCCACATTTCGTCTGTCTCGCTCCAATCAGTAATTCTTTACATTTACAACACTTTAGTCTTTCCTTGATATCGTTCACCGTTCTAACCTTATTTTTCATTATTCGTCTCGTAGTTTCGGATGGATTCTCGCTTCTTCTAATTCTCTCGATGATTGTCTGCATATCTACAAATTTTTCTGATTACTTGACGTTGCTTTACTTCTATCGCTTTATTTATACATATTTACACGGTACGCTTTATTTTTACTCTACTGTTGAATCCGGTTCTGGGTGAATTCTGGCATGGATGCTATCCATTCCACCCAACTTGCTGGGTCTACGTGCTGTTGGTTGTTACGTAGTCTTCTAATTTTCGTCAGCTTGCCATCTAACTTGATCTGCTAATTGTTCGTTCATTCTCTGTAATTGTAGTATAGTTCTTTGTTGTTCTTCTAGTCTTATGGCTTGTTGTAGGCCTCTGTTCACACTTTCCGTTAATACTAGATGAGTATTTGTCCACTGCGTTTGCGCATTGTTCGTTATTAGTGTCATTAATTCGCATTGTCGTCTCCACGTTGCCTCGATTCCTTGATCTTGGTATATTCCTTGATTTAATTCCACGATCTCTATCGGTGCATTGGCAGCTGCTGGTTGTGGTATTGCTTCTGTAAATGGTGGTATTCTCACTTGATTTGGTTGATTTACGTTATTCGGATTCAATCTGTTGGTTATAATACATCATTAATTCATCGCATTCATCTCTGTTTGCTTACTATTTCTGACACATTTTGTACAATATTTATAAATATACATACCATTACTACTATTATACTACATAATATTTTACACTATATACAATGTCTCTTTTTCGTTTTACACCATCGTCTCCGGGACTCTATACGTAATGTCCGTATATCCCCATATTTCTCATTCATTATCTGGTATACGTCAGATTCATTGGACCATTGTTGTGCTTCGATAATGGGCGGTTCTTTTAACCAGAGTCCGCTTGTACTAGAATTTCTTATGATTTCATATTCCTCAGTTCTTTCTACATCATATTGTCCTAATTCAATGTCATAATTGAATTTTTCCACCGCTGGCCATAATCTTCTCTTCGCTGGTTTCTTTTGCATTTGGTAGTTCTTACTAATTGAATTATTATCAGCATTACTACGCTGCTTATTACTGCTGTTGTTATCCAATCATTTTAATCATGTAATTCTTTTCATTAGGCTGCATGGTTGTATTTTCTCTTGCATTGGTTGTCTCCATTATTCCTTCTTTTGGTTGCACATTTTTGAGTGCTTTCTGGAGTTGTAATGCTTCGTGAATTGAAAGGTGGCTGTCGTCCATGATCATTCCTTTTTTCCATGTTTCGTTTTTTCCTTCAAGTGGTTTTATTATAGGTTGATCTGTCGCATTTGACTTGAGTGGTTTCCTTGTTATCGTTCTCCAATGCTCATGAGTTCCCTTTTGAATATTTATTACATATTTTCCCAGTTTTCTTTTTGTTGGGATTCGATACTTTTGATTCTTTATATTTTTGCTTGTTTCACATTGGATTCTCTTATTTACTGGTTCGTTTCTCTTAGGTTCGTATACGCAGATTTTTGTGATAGGTTTTTCACCTGTGTTCTCAATTACTATTTCTTCTTCGTTTGCTGCATTTAACTCTATGTTTATTATTACTGCTTTGCTTTCTCTGATCTGTCGTTGATACGGTTGTTCTCTTGTTTCTTTTTCCGGACGTTTTGTCGTAATTGATTTCAGTAACTTTCTGGTTATTGATTTCCAGTAATCATCTCTTCCTTTCTGAACGTGTACTATGTACTTTCCGCGCTTTCTTTTAGTTGGGATGCGGTATTTTTGATTTTTGATATCCTCGTTTGATTGACATTTGATTCTTTCATTTACCGTTCCGTTCCTTTTGGTTTCGAATACACAGACTTTTGTGATGGGTTCTTTACCCGTATTTTCGACTATTATCTCTTCTCCACTCTTTGGATCTGATTCTACTTTTATCGTTATTTCTTTCTTTTCTCGTGCTCGACGTTTGTATGGCTCTTCTTTTGGTGTTGTGAATTTTTCTCCCAGGGTTTTGGCTAGTGTGCACGTTATTATTATGTCATTGTTGGCACATATTATATATTCTGCATTTCCTTCTAGGCTATCCCATTCACATTTCTTTCCTGCTTTCATATTCATTTTCCAACAATCGATAATTTTGTTTTGTATACATACTTGTTCAATCGTTTCTATTCCTCCGTTTATTATTCGCAATTTGCCTATTCCTGGCTTTACTTGGATTTTTACATTTCTATCCTCTGTAGCATCTCTACATACATCTTTGGTGGTTTGACATGATGATGAGTTTTCGGATCGTATTTCCATCTTTCCCGGTTTTCCTATGGAATCAAATTGGCAACTTAAGCTTGTATTCATTGTCAGTTGTAAGCATATTCCTTTACTTGAGATTCCTTTCTCATTTATTGTTCGTATTCTGAACGATTTTATTTCCTTGGTGATGTTTTCGTCAGCTTCCGTTAACTTGATGGACGTGATTAATATCATTATTTTTTGTAGCAGGGTCGGTCGGTTTTGATTTTTCCTTTGTTGCAGTAACCTCATCCCTTTGTTTCGTTTTCCCTTGTTATTGCTGTTGTTGGTTTCTTGACGTTCCTCGTTGGGTGATTCCTTTTTCTCTTGTTGTGCGGATTTATTTTCGTCTCTACCATTTCGATCGTCTTGGCTTTTGCTGTTGTCACTTCCTCCTTCTCCATTATTATTTCCATCTGGGGTTTCCTTTGAAATGTCGTCCTCGACATTTATTATTTCAATTATTTCCTCGTATACTTTTATTATTCTCGCTTTTATATCGTCCATCTCTTTTATTTCTTGTTTGCTCGCTTGGAATCTTATTTGCTTTCGATGCCATCTATGTATTATCGTTAATAGTTGTTCCTTTCTATCTCCGATTCGTACTGCTTCTTTTGGATGGTTGGTGAATTTCAGTCCTTCCCACTTCAACATTGCTTTTATTGTTTTTGGGAATGGGTAGTGAGCATATATTGTTTCTTTTAATAGAACGTTTTCTGTTTCTTCCCATATAATTTACGTTGAATACTTTAAGTGGTGAACTTTCGTAGGTCCATTTCATCAGGTTGGCTGCTGCTTCGTCTTGTTTGGCGTCGATAGCTTCCCATAATGTTTGGATTGTTTTACCCATCATTTCTCTCTCTCTAATTGTCGCATTACTGGTTATAAATTTTATTGCACTTGCTTGTCTCGATTTCAGTGCATAGTGTAGTACATTATTTTCTCCATTGTCTTTTTCTTTGAACGTTGATCCCGTTTTTAGTAATTCTCTCAGAACTGTTGTAGAAGCATCTGCTGCGACTGCGAACATTAGTGGTGTTTGTCCCTCTTCGTTGGGTATGTTTGAGGCGTGTCCGCATTTCTGCATAAGTTGGATTATATCTATTATTCTTTGAGTATTTCTGTGTTTGTACTGCGATATGTAGAGGTACGTTCCCTTCTACATCTGCCATAGTGAAGATCATGGGTATGTTTTCCTTGATACGATCCATTTCTGGTGGACTTCTAGCTCCTTTCGCATAATCCATTGCGATTTTTCCCGCTTTGTTTACTATTCTCATCCATCCTTTTCCTTCGACCCATTCTGGCATTATTTCTCTGATAGCTTTCACTATTATATCCATCTTGTCTACATTGTCTTGAGTCGCGTTTAGCGTTATTTTGGATTCATCCGGTTTAGGTTCCTCTACGGTATTATTTGCTGTCGCTTCTATTTTTCGACTCATCGTTAGTCCGTTTATACTCAGTTGTTGAGTTTGTGATCTGGTTTGCATACCGCGATTTTCCGGTTCTCTTGTTATTGTTCTTGGTATTGCTTTGCATCTGCTCACGTTTACGTAGATAGGTCTAGTAAGTGGGTTGTTGACCAATTTGACTCGCGCGTTATTCTCGTTTACGTACATTATCTCGTAAGGTCCTTTACCACATCTTTGTAATTTTCTGGCTACTCCTGGGATAATTTCTGGCGTCGCAATTATTACCCAATCTCCAACCTGAAAGTTGTGCTCACGCACATCCCGCTTTTTGTCATGTAACTCTTTGTAGCTCTCTTGATTAAATCTAATATTCATACCTGCCGTTTTCCAGATCTCCTGCATTCGCTCTTTGAACCCTGTTACATAATCATCAATTTCCATATATTGTGATATTGGCGGTTGATATTCTAGGTCTATTGGCATATTACATTCTCTGCCGTACATCAATTTGAATGGACTCATTTTTGTTGCTGAATGTATTGACATTCTATAAGCCATAAGGCATAGATTTATATATCTATCCCAATCTTTTTGGTGTCTGCTTACATAATTGGACATCATTTCTATTAATATGCCGTTAAATCGTTCGGTTTGACCATTTGTTTGCGGATGGTACGGTGATGTTCTCAGTTTCGCAATTCTGAAGTAATTCGTTACTTCCTCTATTATTTCGCTCATAAAGTTGGTTCCTTGGTCAGTTAGGATCTGTTTGGGTGTTCCATATCTACAACATATCTCTTCTACTAGGATTCTCGCTATTGTTCTAGCTTTTTGATCTGGTATTGCGAATGCTTCCGGGAATTTTGATAAATAATCTGTCACTACCAATATGTAAATATTCCCATCGTTGGTTTCTGGTAATGGTCCTACTACATCCATTGCAATCATCGTCATAGGTTCTGGTGGAATTGGCATTGGTTTTAGCGGTGCTTTCAATTTACTTCCTGTGCTTTTTCTGGTTGCACATATCAGACAATTCTTTATCCATCCTTTTACGTCTTCTCCGATATTTGGCCAATAATATTTTTGACGCAGTCTTGCTTCCGTCTTTTTTGCCGACATGTGTCCTCCAAGTTTTCCATCGTGATATTGCATCAATACCTCTTTTCGTCTGCTTTCCGGTAAACACATGAGCCGTTTTTCGCCATCCATTAGTAATAACCATCCCTTTTCCATGGTATATCGATGTCTGTGTTTTTCCATATGTTCTCTCAATTTATTATTGTTGTCGAAGATTTTCATATCATTAGTTTCCATAAATTCGATTATTGTTTTCAACTCATCGTCTTCTTTCTGCTCATTTCTCAGTTTTGTGAAATCAATATCTTCTGCGATGATCATGCATATTCGTCTTACATCCTGATCCATCAGTTCCTCAAATACAAATCTTGACATACAATCTGCGTTAGCGTTGGCTTTTCCTGATTTGAACTTTATATACGGTGAGTATTCTTGTAGCTGCATCGCCATCTCATTAATCTACTAGAGGCTTCTTTATGTTGGCCTAGCCATACTAATGGTTGATGATCAGTCGTGATATATATCTCGTGACCCCATAATAAATATTTGAAATGTTTAATAGCTTGGATTATTGCTAATGCTTCTCTCTCGGTCACCGAGTAATTCTTTTCGTGTTTCTTGAACGTTCGACTATAATATCCAATGACTCGTTCTCTTTTCTCGTCATCCCATTGTCCTAGGACTGCTCCAGACGCATATCCACTTGCGTCTGTTGCTAACAAAAACGGTTTCTTAAAATCTGGGTGTACGAGTATTGGTGCTGATATCAGTTTATCTCTGAGTGTTTCAAAGGCTGTTTGTTGTTCCTCTTCCCATATAAACGGGGTATCTTTTTTGGTTAACTCTTGTATTGGTTTCGCAATAGTTGCGTAATTCTTGATGAATTTTCGATAATAACCACATAAGCCTAAGAATTCTTGCACTTGTGTGACTGTCTTTGGTGCAGGGCAATTCTTTATCTTTTCGATGTTCCTTGGATCTGGTTCTTTGCCTTTCGCCGATACAATGTGTCCTAAGAAGGTGACTTTTTCCTTTGCCCAATCGCATTTTGATGGTTTCAATTTCAATTTCCATTGTCTCAGTCGAACGAATACATTACGGATATCTTTTAAATGTTGCTCGAAGGTGCTAGAATAAATTAGTAAATCATCAATATATACCATACATTGTTTGATGCCGTGAGTTACAAAGTTCATACATCTCTGGAATGAAGCTGGTGCGTTGGTTAGTCCAAAAGGCATTTTCTTAAATTGATATAGATCTTTTCCAATTGTAAAGGCAGTTTTCTCCCTGTCCTCCTCTTTGACTTTTATTTGCCAATACCCACTTTTTAAATCTAGCGATGTAAAATAAGCTGCTCCGTGTAACGTTTGTAACATTTCATTTATATCTGGTAGCGGGTATGTATCCCGTTTTGTTACCGCGTTGAGTCGTCGATAATCTATACAGAACCGTTGTGTTCCGTCTTTCTTCTTTACCATGACCACTGGGAATTGCCATGGCGAGCAACTTGGTTCGATTACTCCTGCGTCTAACATCTTTTGCACTTCTTTTTCTGCTTCTGATTTTTGAGCTTCTGCCAATCGATATGGTCGTAGTGTTATTGGGGTATCGTCTGTTAGTGGTATCGTGTGTTGCGTTACGTCGCTTGTACCGAGATCTAAGTCAGATGCTGCAAATATATCTTTAAATTCCATTAGCAATTTTTGTAGTTGTTCTTTCTCGTTTTCGTTTAGTAGTTGACTGTCGATTGTCCATAGTTTTTCCCCATTTCCTTCAATTTTTGTTGTTGGGAGTTCTATATCCATCATCGGTGTTAGCTTTCCCAGTCGTTCGTTTTCATAGATGACTTTGTCTTCCTCATCGAAATTTGTAATATTGATTGGAATTTCACTGTTATCGTTTACATACACTATTTCTCTGGCTAATGGCAGTTCCTTCTTTTTCTCAAATTTGTGATTAGGTTCGAAAATCATTTCACCTCTAGTTTCCTCGTTTACTTTTACGTAACAGATCATTTGTGTGCGTCCTGGCACTACGATTTTCTCTGAGCATCTCACTTCTGATTTCAACGTACATATTCGTCCGGTTTTATCTCTCAGCTCCATTGATCCTAGATCTATTATTATCTCTTTTAGTAATTCTGGCATGAGATCTGTTCCAATTATACAATCTGCGCTCAGTTTCCTGATAACTGCTAAATACGTATTGATCTTTACGTTTTTATATTCTATTATCGACCAGATTTTTCCGATGACTGCTACCGATTCTTTGCTGCAAGTTATTACATCCATGTTGGCTTCTTCTATACATGGCCACAATCTTCCTGGTATTTTATCCATTTTTATCGCTGAGATGTTTGCTCCCGTATCAATCATTGCTTTTATTTCTACCCCATTTATTTCTATTGGTACCGTTAATGTTGGTCCAGCTAATGTTTGTAACATGGCTATAGTTCGAGTTTCTGGGTCCTGATCTACACTTCTTGACCTTTGGCTAGTTCTTGGCACTAAGTCTGCCCAATTTGGTTCGTATGGTACTGGATAAATATTTCGTAATGTTGTTGATCTTGGTATTGGTACGTGTCTTTCTACTGGCATGTTTCTCTCTACCGATGATGTTGCTTTCTTTAAACATTCATATACTGGTGGTGGATGATTATAATGTCCACTATGTCTTGTCTTTCGATTTTCCCATTGTTTGAGTTGTTCTTGAGTTAGCATCTGTGTTCCTCCTTGGTTTTCGTCGTTGTCGCTGTTACTATCATCTCTGAAATTTATCCATCGTTTCCAATTACTCGTTTTTTGTCGCTTCATTCTGGTTTTCTCGGCTTCTAGTCTCATTATTGCTTTAAATTTTCGTCCGACTTCTTCATCGGTACCATTCATTTTCGTTAGAATTCCTACTAGTCTCTTTATCTTGTGGATATCTTTTGAGTGTCCATGTAATACCATTGTCTTTGCTAAAAACGGCAAAAATCCAATTGCCATTTTCCAGTTAATTTTCCTCTCTCTTTTATAAATATCGAAACATGCTAACATTTGTGTTATGATTACTCTTACGATTTGAATGATAAGTATTATTCCCAAAATTCCTGCCATCATCTGTCCGAAGATTAAGAATCTTCCCCACATGGCTTTCATCATATTTGCTGTAGCGTGTTGAAAATGATCCGGCGATAGTAACAATTCGTAGTTGGGTTTCTCTCCATAGTTGTTACCTCCCGTTATAGTTACAATGTTGGATAATATTGCTTGCCTTTGTGCTGGAAATAATAGATGTTCTCTGGCTCGTTCCAGATCTTTCGTTTGGTATATTCCGCTCTGTGATATATCAACTGGTTTGAATTCTGCTTCACTGGCCAATTCTGTTAATCCAAATATTTTTGGTGGTGCTACGATTACTCGAGTGGGAAACTGTAACCAACTTCCATCTCTTATTTCGAATAACGGTCCATATACATTACTGCAGCTGAACATGTTGGGTACAAATTTCTCTGGGTTTATCATCCTTGTTACTGGTTGAGCGAATCTGATTTTTCCTTTATGCATTATCTCTAATTCGTTTATGCATTTATCTCTCGGAATTGTTGAATTCTCTGGTAGTTTCGCAATTGTCTTTTCGCATTTATACGTATACATAACTTCTCCAACGATTCTTCCAAAATATCCCTCTTGGAGTGGTAATAATGGGATTGCATTATCCGGGTTTGTGATTGCCATTGCCAATTTTGTTTTTAATATTTCTCTGTTCAAGATACAGTCATTTTTAACCAAATCGTAGTATATTTTCTCTGTTGATGCCAATCCTTTATGATATAAGAAATCCATCTTGTTGTTTATATAGAGATATAATTTTACATCTTTGGGGTCTATTTGCGCTTTTGCGTTTGGTATTGCTGTTCGCGATAAGAATATTCCTTTATAATTCGTACTGGCTACCATTTCGTCGCATTTACTCACCATCCGTCCTTTTATAAATCTCATTCCGATTGTAGTATCTGTTGATATTACTACTGTTGGTGTGACCTCTGATCCGATAGTTGTGGTTATCGTTGGTTTTCCGATTCTTCCGGTTCTCCGTATTTCATCTAATGCGCTTTTTTGCGTATTAGTTTCGGTTTCTCTGTGCACTTGTCCTTGCACTTCATCAAATATTGCACTTTTCAATAAGGTGAGTCTACAAGTTCTGGTATCGGCGTGATATACAATCGTTGACATTCCCGTATTGCATGATCTATCTGTTGCTAGACATTGAGGGTACTTTTTCATTGCTTGCGTATCTGGATCGAAATATCCTTGGTATTTCTCCAACTTTACTTGATAGCTTTCAATCACTACAACTCCTTTGACTAATTGATTCAATAGGGTGTACTCTCCTCCTTGACACGTCCGTCTCCAGCCGTTATTCTTCCCGCAGCGTATACTCGGGTAGTTTTTATCTTTCCTTCCTCGGCTGCTACATTTACTCTTCCAGCTATTGAGATACGTCCTGTCGTGAATCCTTCTTCACATTCGCTCCGCGTTACTGATACTACTGTTGTTTCCGTTCCAGCTTCTATAATTGTTGAGTGTGAGTGATGTCCGCAATGAAATGCTACAATTTTCCTTGTTACCGAACATTCCTTGATTTCCGTTTTTATAAAGTCTACCTCCTGATATACATTATACGATACTGCTGTTGCCGTTGTCTGTAATTTACCGGGGTTCGCTGCTTTGCACTCTTCCGTTTCTTTTAGTGAGTATTTATCACCAATCTTTATGTTGTCACAATCATATACTACAAACGGTTCTACCCCTTTCACGCACATCATCCATATGAGTATTGTAGTGATTATCGTATTCATCCCTTTTCTAGCTGTTTTTGGATCGCTTGCATTAATGGTCGTCTCGAATTCCGTTAATAACTCTTTTAACTTTGCTTGCATTATCTCGGTTTGATCATCTTTGCTTACCAACTTTATAAAGGCTTGCCATCCACCTTGAGTCAGGATGAATGGTTCAATTACTTTCCTGATAATGTCTGTTATTGCGAATTCATATCCGTTTGGATTGTATTTTGGAGTTCGCTTTCTGTATATCACTATCGTATTGTACATCAGGTAGGCCATTCCTACCAAATATCTATTTGGATCGTCTGATCGTTTTGTTAAATGATTTATTATCAACAGTAATTCCTCGGGATCTTTGGTTGTGGTTCGTACCTTGTTGTCCATAATTTTATTTATTATTGGCTTTATTGCTGTCCAAAGCTGTTTTGCTTCTGCTCCGATATTATTGAGTTTCAAATTTCTCTTTATTTCTGGGTTTGCTAATCCCAGCATATCAGTTATCAATCTGTTGATCCATTTTGCTCCTTGTTCTTGACCTTTTAATTTTCCTTGTAACTGCTTCGTCACTTGACTAAGCTTGTTCAATTTCGTTGTCAGTTGATCCATCTGCATTTGTTCTTTAGTTTTCCTTTCTGGAGCTGGTTTATCAATTTTTGGTCGTCCTCTGGATTTCTTTTCCATTGCCGTACCTGTTTCTTTTCGTTTGGGTTGTTCGCCTGTTGTTTCTTTGGATGTTGTAGCTCCTCGTTCATTTATCCAATTATCCCATTCGTCTCCTGTCGAGCTTCGGCGTCTTCTCTCTTTCTTTTTATTTTCCTCTTCGGTATCTGGCTCTATAATTTCGACTGGCTGTCTTTGACCACATACTAGCTCGTCTGGTTCATCTGTTATCAGATCGTTTTCATCTTCTGTCATAAACAAATCTCTTGATTCCGGTATTCTCCGGGTTGTTTCCTCGTCCACAATATCATTTAGATCATTTAATATCTCTTCATCTCCTGTTGTGATAACGATTACTTCATCTGCTGCAGGTGGAACTTCTGGCGTATTTAGACTCTCTTGTCGTCCTATTGGCGTTTTCGTTCTGATTTCTCTTTTATTGAGTTCTCTACCCGCGATCTTTGCTACTGTTAATACATTTATTGCTCCCAATTGCATTTGCGTAACTCCGATTTCGAGATCGTCATCTAATGATCGTCCTTGGTATTGTAAATGAAATGGCGGTTCATATGGTATTCTCTTTTTCACTTCACTCACCTTGGCTGTGATATAAAATTCTCTTTCGATTGGTTCGAAATCTGGTGTCATAATTTTTAAAGTATACTTCTCTATCGTTTCGGCTGCCCATTCAGTGTGTTTCCATTTTCGGATAATTTCTCGGAATTGTTCTGGGTACCACGCGTACATTCTCCTATACTCCTCTATTTCCTTTACTATATTTCGCAGATTCTCCACTCTGCTACAAGAATCGATTATCCAATTTGCTAAATCTGTTACAGTTCGTCTTTGATTCTTTGCTCCGGTTCTCAATATCGCTGCTAATTCTCTACATTTTTGCGTTTCCGTTAATCTTGTTAATCCTTCCTCCACAGGGTCGTCTATATCTGTGGGCAAGTATTTTGTTCCTGGTATTCGTTTTTCGAGTACACTGATTCGCGGTCTCGCTTGTTCTTGTTGGATTCGCAATTTCATTTCTCGTTCTGTTTCTACTTCGATCGTAATGTATATCGTGTCGTCTTTTACAAATTGAGGTGTTACATATTTTTTCAGCAGAAAGTGTGGTACTCCTCCCGCAACATTTTCAGTGGATTTTGGCTTTTGACTTATCACTGATCTTGGATCTACTCCCAATTTTTCGCTGTGTCGCTCTTCCCATTTTCCGGGTTTAGCGATTGAAATCGTGACTTTTCGATTAAATGGCCATTCTAACTTGCCGTCATATCTGCCTCTTGCTAATAGAAAATACACTGATAGATATTTCCCTTTTCCTACCCCATCTCCGTTTGGGTACACTCTCACTTTCATCCGGTATCCTCCGATTTCTGTATAGAATTGATGACTTGTGATACCGATGATTTTCTCTTCTTCAGCCGATTTTACTTTTTCAGCCCATCCACTTATCTTCCATGTGTATGGGGCTAGTCGAGCTTTATCGTTTATTTCCTCGTCTTCTTCTGGTTGCCATTCCATTTCGTCTATCATTTCTTCTGGTAGGTTTTCATATGGCTCATCTTCATATAATTCTAAGGTTATTTCGTTAGCTGCGTCTTCCGGCGCTTCCCCTGGTATATATTTTCTCCATTTTGGTTCAGTTTTCTCCATTTTCCATTTCCACTCTTTCGTCTGTTCATCATACACCTTTTTCCAGGGTGTTGATCGGCATCTTGAGTCGTCTATTGGTTGTAATTTTGTGCTTAATTTCGCATCTTGTCTCCATAACTGGTAGATGGTTAGTATTTGGTCCATCTTTCTTTTCATTTCCTCTTGAAACTCTTGGATCTGTTGCTCCCTTTTTGTTGTATTTTTTCTCTCTGGTTCATCCATGGCTATGATATTGATGGTTTGTCCATCTTCCCATATACCTAATTCGTATATCGGGGTTCGTTCTCGCGGACTTATTTGCCGTTTGTGGTACATTATTGCCACGTCTTCCACCATACCGTCGTCACTATTTTCGATTATTGGTTGGATAATTTCTCGATTTATCCGTCGGTATAATTCGTGCATTTGACAATCGGGATCTACCGATATTTCTTTTATTTCATCATTTGGTAGCTTTATTCTTATCTTTATTGGTTCATCTCCTCTCATATCTCTTTGATGTTCTCCGTATTTGGCAATCAACTCATCTGTTCTCTCATTATCGAATCTCATTATGTCTGTATCCCGTACAGCTTCTACAAATATTTTCATTGAGATCGGTCTCGTTAATGATAATCGATTAATATATTTTCTAGCCTGGTCTATTGCTTGTTCTGTCATTTTAATCTGGTTTTGTCTCATTATCTTTTGTCTCTCTTTTTCTAATCCAGGTTTTATTTCTTTGTTGTATAATATTTGAATTTTTTGCCATATTTCTGCTGTCGTTTCTTCGCTTTCATTTTTATTTAATGTTACCACATTTATTCCTTTTGGCCATATTAGAGCATCCGCTAGGTGTATATCTCGCTTTATTTTTCTTCCTTGATAATATAAGGGTTTATTTCTGTAGCTGGGTCCTAGCTTTTTCACTACCCAATCATACAACTCGTTTGTGCTTTCGCCTCTTGTGGCTATTATCTGTCTTGGTATCTCTGGAAAATCAATAATTACCTGATATTCTTCTCTATCATATTCTTTCAAATTCTCTTGGTACTTTCTTATCATATCTTTCCATGATGTCGTGAATGTACCATTATCCCGTTGATGTCCTTTCGCAATTAATTTCATTATTCTGCTGTATGCGGTTGTATCTCTGAGGTTTAAGAACATTTGATTTCGATCTACTTCTTCTACAATCTCGTTGATTTCTTTTAATATCTCGGTTTCGTCTTCTCTTGGCACGTTCGTCTCCATTTCCTCTAATTCGGATTTTGATTCGTCTCTATATGGTTTATTTTCCTCGCATGATTGAAATATTTCTCCGCCCAGACTGCTTATCTCGCTTTCATCTTCGTCTGTTTGATCGTCTGGTATTTGTCTCAACATATTAATGTGTGGTTGTTCCTCCTCTTTCATTATCTTTGTTGGCCCTTTTATTTGGAACCATATCTCTTTTATTTTATTCTCGATTTGAGCTTTACTCCACGTGGGCTTTTCTTTTCTGATTCTTGTTTCTATTTTTTGTAGCAGTACCCTCTGGATTCGATTTTTTGTTATTATTGGTTCTGATATCTTTTCTTTTCCTTGTGACGTTGGTGCTTCCTGCTCATCTCTTTGTAGTTCTAATTTTTGCTCCTCCATTTCTTGAGATAGCACTTTCTTTGTCATCACTTCTATTTTTTGATCTAGTGCTTGCTCTTGTTCTACATGTTTCAACGCTCCGTCTATTTTTAATATTAGTGCCTTCTTTCTTAGTTCCGCTTTCTCTTGTTTCAGGATTGCTTCTTTTTCTTTTAACTGATCCTCCTCTTGTTCTAAAGCTTCCTCTTGCTTTATTTTCTCGAGTGTACTCTCTATTGTTTGTGTCATAATTTCGTTTTCGAGTTCGTCTATCTCGTACATTAGTGTTCCCTCGTTTTGATCTTCCGTTATCATCATCTCTGCTCGATTACTCTCTTGAGTTTCTGGTTCGTCTGATTTCTCAGTTGTCATTTCTTTCAGTTGTCGACGTCTCTGTTTTTCCTCTTCTGTAAATTCTTTGATGGCTTCTATTTTCTCCATCGTATTTAATTCAACTGTTTTCTCGTTATCAGTTATCATATTTCCTCCCCCTTCGTTCTCAACACACTGCTCCGCAGTGTGAATTTCATCTGGAATTTCCATTCTCATCATATTAATTCTTTTCGGGGTTTGCTTTCGATTTTCCCATCTTTGCTGGATTTCCTGAGCTTCCTCTGTTTGTAGTCTTTGCCATTCAGCTTGTTGTTGCTCTTGATATTCTCTAGTTCTCAGCTCTTGAATCTCCTCATTGCTTCTCATTACATTGATTCGTTGTTGTTGTATATTGGTGGGCATCTGTTGCATCATCTCTTTTAATTCCATGGGCATTCGTTGTAATGTTTCTCGTAACATGTCTATCTCTTGCATCACGTTAATCTGTGGATTTCCCATAGAGTTGTTTAATCTTGACTGGTTTGGTTCTCTTCTTATGTTACATTGCCTTGCGAAATGTCCTTGTTGTCCACAATTGTAACATGCTTTGTTACTAGGTTGTCTACATATTTTCTCAGTATGCCCTCGTCTACCACATTTTTGACAAGTGTAATTTCGGAAACAATTTTCTGATCGATGTCCTATTCTTTGACATATGGAGCATTTTTCATTTGTATTTGGATTGTTCCTGAAATTATTATTATAACTTACTTGGTTATTACCTCTATCCTCCGGATTTCTCGTTGTTGGTGGCTTGAACATCTGTTGTGCTCTTGGAATGAATTGATTCATAGCTGGATTGGTATTGTTGTTTTGGTTGTTGGCATTGACTGTTGATGTTGTTGGTTCTGTGGCCAAGACTGCCACTTGATATCCCAGTCCTAGATGGGCTTCACATCTATTTGCGATTGCTACTGCTTTATCTAACGTTTCTGGTGCCAAACATCCAAGGTTGGCTCGTATGTCTTCTCTTTTGATTCCTCTTATGAAGACATCTACCATTTTATCTTCGGGCAAATCTGTTTCTCCGAAGGCTTCTTTACATAATTTCTTTAATTCGCATGCGTACACTGCATTTGATTCATCTCGTCTTTGTTTTCGATGTAGGAAGTCCAATATCTTCCTATTCCCCTTTTTCTCTATCCCGAATATCTTTATTAAGAACTCTTTAATTTCTGTCCATGTTGTCAATTTTGTTACATCTCTTGCTTCTTCTACAAATACATCTTGTGCGCTCCCTTTCAGATACAAGGGTAGTCGCTCTTTTACTTTTTGATCTGTCCAGTGACAGATATTTTTATACACTTCAAATTCCTTTATAAATGTATCCAATTTGTTGAGACTACCGTCAAACGGTTCTCCTCTAAACTTTTCTCTGAATTCTCCTGTCATCACATTATTGTTATTCAACATTGTATTTGCATCTGGAATTGAAGTCATGTTGGAATTTGTGGAATTTGCCATGTTTGAGTTAATGTTTGAGTTTTTTAATCTCTCTTCCTCGTTTTCTGCTTCTATTATTGGCAACCGGTTTTCTATATCGTTTATTTCGTTTTCTTCGCTACTGTTGAATTCAACGTCGGTTAATCCACTATCTGTGCCGGTTCCTGTCGCTGCTGTAATTGATACTCCGGTTTTGGCACTTCTACCGTTGCGAACTTTTTTCTTTTCTTCCGCTTTTAATAAACTTTTTTCTCTATTCTCTTGGCTTTTGCTTCTCGTGTGATTGCTGATGCTATCAATGTTTACGGTTATTCGTCTGCTTGACTGGTTTCTCTTCTCTTGTTTTGGTTGCTTTGAAACTTCTGGTTGCTTATCTGTTTGTAACTACTCGAAATCTTTTCTGCTCGTTTATTCAAATTCCTTTGTTATCACTTTGCTTTGTCGTTTGCTCTGAAATATTTTCTCTTTGCTTTGATTTGCACTTGACTTGGATTGCTTTGCTTGATTATCGATTCCTAAAAATAAATAACACTCCAATATTCTATACTCTATACTAATTTCTCCTCCGTTTACCATACTATATATGTTATCATCCCCTGTTCGCATTTATCGTGGTGGTCTTCTTTATCTGACTCACCCCCCTCATTTTAAGTCCATTTTTAATTATCTATACCTCGTAATAATTATCTATTATTCTCGTATCAATTATCTATATAGTCTTATCAGTTATCTATATAGTCGTACCAATTATCTATATCATAATATCAATAGTCATCATACTCATACTTCCATTCATTCCATTAATTGTTTTTCCTATGTCCCCCAAAAATTCATTTACTTAATCCTCAATCGCTGGCGCTCTATGCCCTCTGTGATTTCCGTCGGCTCGTCGGCCTTCGGCTTTAACTCTTTTACTGGTCATCTGTGACCTTAATATCTATTCATAATCATATTTCATCTTTACTCATATCATATCTTATCTGGTACTCTATGGCCTCCAGTATCTGATCATAATCATCCGGCCCTCTATTGCCTCAAGTATCTGATCATGATCATCCAGCCCTCTATTGCCTCAAGTATCTGATCATGATCATCCAGCCCTCTATTGCCTCAAGTATCTGATCATGATCATCCGGCCCTCTATTGCCTCAAGTATCTGATTATAATCATCCAGCCCTCTATTGCCTCAAGTATCTGATTATAATCATCCGGCCCTCTATTTCATATTATCTCTTATATCGGACTTGAGCTCAATCAGTGACTTTTGGGTATGTTTGAGGCCTCACACTGACTCTCAAGCCATGGCGTCTTTTGGCCGCGCATTCTTCCGGTTACGCTTTACTCACCGCCATTCGGATATTTGGTACTCGGTGTGGGATCCGGGTTATTGTACCAAACTCCTCGCTGGGCAATAAAAAAAACATTCCCTCGGTACTCGGTGTGGGATCCGGGTTGTGTACCTCGAAGAATATAAAAGTATGGAAATGCCTAGACGTTCAATCAAGTTCCAAAAGCGGTTTACTTGATTTCCCGAATAGTGAAAAGAAAAGGAAGTGCTCAAAAGTGGGAGCGGGAAATAAACTATCAAATCTCTGCCCGCTCCATCCATCAGATTTCTCGGCTCGATTCGAGCGCTCTCATCTGGCTTTAGTAGGACATTTTGAGTATGAACCATTTACCGGTTAGTTCACATCTCACCTACCGTTTGGCCCCGATACTCGGTGTGGGATCCGGGTTGTTGTATCGAGTGCCTCCCAGCGAAAAAAAGAATCGTCCGATACTCGGTGTGTGATCCGGGTTTTTGTATCGAACGGCCCAGCGTCATCAGTCCCTTGGCTGATAACAACCTGAGCACGACAGTCCGTAGCTGTCCTCTGGTGCCTCACCACCAGCTAGGGAAAAAAGAAGTCATCTCTAGGTACCTTTACTCTAAACTATTAATTCTGTTCCGTGCGCACTCTTTCTCTCACCTCTCGGTCTATCTCTTCACTCCCCCCTTCAAAATTTGTGGTAATCGCATCAACAAGCTCCCCAAAAGAGGTGATCAATCTCTCGCCGGTTACTTGCTGACATACGCGACTTGGCCTACCAGTTCCTTTCTCAGTGGGGTTGATCAGGGTTTCCCTTGGGTGAGCGTACTATCCTTAGATAGCTCAGGTTAACCATTTTTCCTCGTCCTATCTCAATATAATATCAATAAATATAATATCAATAAAACAAAAAGAATTATACCCTAGGAAAACTCGGTTGTCGAAATTTTTCCGTCCGATATTTTGTGTCTCTGTGCATGTGTTTTGATTATTTCCCTAATTCGGCTTTTATGTTTTCGGTCTATTACCTTTGTTTATCGTTATCAGGTGGTTTTATTATTTATAAACATTGCATATTTCTTTTATATTCATTTTATCATCTAATAGTAATTCAAATAATGCATAATACACATTTATTTCATTTCATCATAACAATTCATGGGAAGTAAATCGTTAGTCTTTCCTTTATCTTTCGCTGGCATAACATACAGTGCGACTCTTGTGCGCATCCATGACAATAACTCAGGTGTCCGCAAGGTATCACCATTACTCGTGCTTCCTCTGTTTTGCACGCATAACACTCCACATAAGCCTTAGTTTGTTCTTTCATTGTTGTTGCAATCTCGTCCTCAATGTTTTTGACTTTTTCCATTAATTTGTTCCAGCTTTTCCCAAATTTGGTTATCTCTAATCTCATAGATAGAATTTCATATATTCTTTCAGTTGTTACGTCTTTATCAATGTCGATCAATTTTATTAATATGCAATGTTCATCGGAGTATAGGTTAGAGATTGCTGATATATCCTCTTTAGCTCGTTTAATTAACTTTTGTTTATTAATTAGTTCCTCAAGATTGTCATTTTCGATGTTTAGAATCCCCTTTAGTTTTTCTATAATTTTTGCTGGTTCCATCTAAAATTATCAAATTACCCTTTAAATTTATCTAAATACTAATTAACTAAATTCATTCACCTCTTTAATATATTTTGATTCATTTTATCTATCACTATTTTAATCATTACCTGTTGTGCTTTATTCTATTACCGTTGGCGTCCTCTTGTTGGGTTCGGTTGCTTTCTCTTGTTTATCATTACCCCCCTTACTTACCCCATTTCATTTTATCCCGAATTTTGCCCTTTTAATTACTTATGCGTCTTGTCATTGTTGTTGGTGTCTTACAAGGGTGTCATGTCGTCAAGTATTGATGGATGTTGAGTGTCTTGGCGTCTTAATTTGTAGTCGGGTTGTTCATTTTCCAACAGTTGTTCTCTGGGTTTTATTTCATGGCGTTCTCATCTCTCTGGAGTTTGCAACATATCATCTCCACGTCTCTGTTTAAACTTTGACCATTTGCTTATATTTCCTTGGGTTCTTTGTAAAAACAATCCTTTATGAGCCCCTAAATTGGTATCTCGTAGTCAGGTTTTTATTGCTGTTTCTATTTTCTCCTCGAACTTTATGCTTTCTCATCGATTTGTTTGCACACAAAAATCATTCAATCCCGGCTGAGGGTGCACTGACAGAATTTTCTGTTGTTTCTTAACTTGGTTGTCCTGGTCTTTCCAACTAACAAAGCTTCAATCCGGCTGAGACCCCAAATTTGTGCTTGGTGGGCCAGTCGTCTGTTATTTGCCCTCTTGTTTTGTAGTCAGGTTGTTTGTTTTTCATCGATCTTTACAATTTCCCATCAATCTTTACAATCGATCTTTACAACTGTTAGGTTTCACATATTTCATCCCCCCGGGGTTCGGCAAAATGTCGTCCCGACATTTTCAATTTAAACCTTAACCTATGTCCATATTTCCTTTGGTTTTTCGCGAAAACAAAGCTTCAATCCCGGCTGAGCCCCCAAATTTGTATGGTGGGTTACAGGGTTTCAAATCTTGCTTATCTTCCTGGCGACCCTAGTAACGCCATACAAAATGATACTAACCCACTTGGCACCCGTTGCTAAGCAACGTTGGAAATGTGTTCAAGTGGTGGATTGTCCGCAAAAATTGAATACCATTGGCTAGTACTGTAATTGCTCGGACAAACCTCGGGTTCACGAGCTGTCGATAGAAGACCTATGCTCGCTTTGCTCTGTCCCTCATAAATAATTGTTCATGGTTAGTGCTTAATTGCCTGTGGAAAACTGAGACGTAATAGGGTTACTTATGACCGTATTGGTATGTAGTTTCAAAAGAAAACGACTCAACTAAGGCTAAACTACTCTATTAAATCAAATCACATGATAAATATCTACGGTTTGGCATTTTGGAGTTGGGTTGCTCGACGTCGGGCACGCTCCTTACGTCCCGGTCGACGATTGTTGGTGGCGGTGGGTTGCTCTGCTGTCTTAACTGCTGGTTGCGGCATTTGAGTTGGGGCGAAGATGAGCGGGTAGGTGACCGCTTCACCTTCTCGGCATACAGCTAGTGCGACTTCTAGCCCCGGACCTGCGTTCGCAAACTCCGATTGAGCTGGCGTTCTTCGGCCCAGCCTTTTTGAGCTGCGGTGAGTCGTTGGTATAGGACTTTGGTTCGTTTAGGATCTAAGCACGTCGCTTTGATCTGCTGCATCTCACGGGTTAGTTGCAGGACTTGACTAAGTAATTCGGCATTCGCCTGCCTCGTGCGATCTAACTCCATCTGTAGAATCCGTAGAGTGGACATTACTGAAAATAGATGGATTTTACTCGTCAATTTATGGTCGGCTTAAATGTTTTAAAAATCTTTCAAACAACTCAACATTCATTTTCAGCTATATACGAAAAGAAATTCACACGGTTCTAATTTTTATTGCTATTTAATCACTATGATGTCTCGTTCGTCAGTTTATTCATCCGGGCAGAATCTTTCTAGGCTTCTTTTGAGAGCCTCTACTGTGTATGGACGCCTAGTGTCCCGAACCGGACGAGGTGGATGGGCGACGGCGATCCGCCCAGCAAGGATGTCATCCAGCACATTTGCAAGGTACATCCTTGCCTTGACTACTTGTAAGTCCACCTGCTCCTGCACCCGCTCCCAATGGGTGAGGAGGTCCTGCGCATTTGCAAAGATTTCAGCGGCTGGGTATTCTTGTCTCACTGGTTCGAGAGGGTCGCTACTCGGATCCCGTGCTTTTCGAGGGATAGAATAAGGCCACTGTGACCGGGGTCTTCCTATTGCGTCGGTGGTTCGTAATCTCATTTCCGAGCGTTTCTTCTGAGTAGTAATCTGATTGTTGGACATACTCTGTAACGATTGAAATTTAAATCATGAAATTGATAGTGTGGGGAATAGGGTCTTTACTATATTAGTTAAAGAGAGTTTAGGTGGGTCAAGATTTGGTGCATTTAGCGACTAACATTGAGGTTTTCCTAGACTCGATTTATCTGCAATGAATAAACCAGCATACAAAACATTTTAGTGTAAAGAAGGGTCAACTATTTTGTGAGATTCATAAGATTATCATTTTGGCAATAGGTATTTGGGAGGCATTAGTTTTAAAGCTTGGCACTTGGATGCTAATTTCAATTATAATTTGTTTCTGATTAGAGTTTTTAAGGAATCTGATGGGTTTATAATTTATGGATTTATTTCGAGTTTAAAAAAAACAAATTGATAACAACGGCTTAAGCTTAAAATTAGATTTCAAAATTGGTCACTTCTATGTTCGAGACAAATATTTTCTTGCTATGTTTATGTTATCGACCAGACGGCGTGCATGAATTAATTAATTCTAGATGTTAATTGAGTCGCCTAACGAATTCCATTGTCTCGAAATTTTTAACTGTCTCTCTCAGAATATTCGGTTACGGACATATTTGCCATTTTGGGGATCCCGCAATTTTTGGAATTTATTAACTTTCTCGGATGGGGGTTTTCTCCGATCTCAAGTAATCGTGATATCATTTTATCCTCCTCGGAATTCAGCATAGAAGAATGGATGGGGGAAAACTATTCGTATTGTTTCAAAATACAATTACTCGGGTCGAGACTTATCTATTCATTCCCAGACATCCAGTGTTATTACATTCGTCTTGCTACTCAATTCGATCGTATTTTGGTTCAATCCCCACTCTATTCATTCGATTTATGTTAACACTCTCTGTCAAATTCATCATTTATTAGTCGTTAAAGATTTCAATTAATTTATGATTCTGATTTATTGGTAAATTTTTAATCTTTGCACAACTACAACACAGCCCTAACTTGTCGAACACTATCTAAATAATGTTCCAATTTTATTGTTAATTCCTAAATTTTCGAACTGAATGTTTTTCATTTATTCCACTGTACTATTGGATTTTAATTTATTATGGATCGCAATATTTGCTTACCTCACCGATATGGTCTCGGTTTGTGATTACTCCTATATCCTGGTAGGTACGATTTTTATTTTCTATGATTGTTAATTGTATCAGAGTTAACAAATAAAATTTGATTTTCGTCTCAGTTATCTACTTTACTTACTTTATCAACAAGATTTTATTTTCATTAATCGAAGATTTTATTTAATTTTTTCTTACAAACAAGATTTTATTCCTTATTAAACTTTGCCAATTTTTTGTTACAATTAAGATTTTCTTTTATATCATATTAAATCGCTTTACCGTTGAGATTCTATTTCATATTAACCATAATTTTATTAAATTCATTTTATTTCTTATTAATCATAATTTCATTAAATTCATTTTTCATAATTTCATTTTATTTCATACTAATCATAACTTTATTTGATTTCTTTCATTTCCTATTGATCAGAACTCTATTGAATTCGTTTTATATCTTTATTAAATTTCTTTCATTTCCTTTCAATCATAACCTTATTCGTTTTATTTCATATGAATCATAACTTTATTGAATTCATTTTATCAATCATGACTTCATTAAATTCATTTTACTTCATCTTAATCATAACTTTATTCGTTTTATTTCATCCTAACTTTGTTAAATTTACTTTACTTCTATTAACCATATCTTTATAAAACTCATTTTATGGCATTGACACGGAAGTGGTTATATCAGCAATTTCAATTTACGTTACCCCCATACCCTTTTCCTTTAATTGATCTTAAGGCATAGTATGTTTATATTATAGTTATTGAGTGCCCACTGGACTACTCGGTGTGGTGATTTTAAGCCGTTTGTATGATAATTTTAGGTCGATTTTACAGAATTGAGAAACGAGGAAGCAGCCAGAGACTTCTTCCTTATTTCTCGCTTCAGCTATAGGGATAAATATTTACGATCCGACCGCTGCGTTGCGCACGCTGAGTCTTCACGGGTGCATATCATTGGCGATCTTCCACGCACTTACATGCATCTGCACTATGTTGATTTTACTAACTTGCGTGATGTGTCGGCTGTGGGCCGGAAAGATTTCGACAGTTAAGATGTTAATTTTATAAATTTATGAAAACATAAATACATATTAATAAAATTTATTAATCATGAAACAAATAAAGTTACCCATTAACCATTCCAAAAATCATCAAACATAAAATAAGGCATAAGATAGCATAACAGCATAAATACCTCTCCTCCCACATCAACGCCGAGCAGAGCTCCATTGAGATGCAAGGTCGTGATGTGGAAAGAGGGTTCCAATATAAATGATTCTCACCTAAAAATTTAAAATAGATTCGAAGTATTTGAGTTTCAAAAATGGTCTAACAATTTAACAGAAATTGGTCAGTTTTCAAAATGGTCTTTAAGAAAAATTTCACAATTTTCGAAAAATGGTTTTTTTTAAATGTGAAAATGGATCAGTATTTATACCTAATTGTGTGACGTGTAAAATTTGATGCAGTAAAACAAAATTCGACCTTGTTCTTTTCTAGCAAATTCTATTTTTTAATTTTTATATTTCTTGATTTATTTTTATAATTTTTTATTTAAAGTTTTTTTTTTATTGAATTATTGCTAATTCAATTTTTCAATTTAAATTCCACTTTAATGAACTTTAATTGATTTTTCCTAATTTCGTCGAATTTGTCGTGTTTTCTTGTTGTATTTGTGTAGGTATCGTGCAGATCTTGATGCATTTTGTTAATATTTTATTTTATTTTTATGTTTCTTAATTTTATATTTAATTCTTTTATTTCTCGGATTTTATCGGGTTTACTTGGTGTTTTTCAGGTTTATTTTAAATTGCGTGTTGTATCTGCGTGTGTGTTTCTGATCCATTTAAACATTTTCAAGGCCGTTTACGTTCTGGCCCAACAATTGGCTGACATATTGAAAAAAAATTAAGATCTAATAAAAACGTCGCCGCCAGGATTATCATGGAAAATCACCCCCGTCGTTAAATTTGGGACATGAGACCGCACAGAGCAGCGGCCTACCCAGGATCGGCCCTGTCTATATAATTATATATACGCGTTCCGGTAAAAAAAATTTAGCACAACACCACTGTATAGAATCGTGAGTATTCAGAGTTTCTATCACATTCTTGTTTAGTTTTAAAATACTCACTTAAAGTGGAACATTACTCAAAATGTTGTTGGATTTTTATATTGAAAATCGGTGCTTAAGTCTGACTCCTTGGTGTTGTTGGTGTACTGGGTGTAATTAATTTGGTTTAAATCCATGCTCATTTGTTTCAATCTATTTTGCTTCACTAAATTCTTACTTTCCTAGGGTCAATGCTATCTCACCCAGAAGCCCCACAATTTTGACCTTACCACTATATACCAATGAGAAAGCGCATGTTGGTACTGTATATAGCAGCCGAGAGTCCACGAGTAGATGAGCCCCATTTCTAAGACTACTCCTCGTGATAATCTCGCTTTCGGGTTCCTGACTGCCGTTAGAAGGACTTACGTCTACTTAGCTCCTCTGACTCCCTCGACATTAATACTCGCATTTCCCATCCGTTATTATCGATCTCATGTATGGGTCCGTGATATCATTTTCCCATCGACTTTGAAGTTGACCGCTGAATACTGGCCCAAATTAAAATTTGATTACCCATTTATCATTAATAATTTATTCAATACAGCGTTATTCAACAACGTTTTTCGATTCTACTTTCTTCCATTTATCAAAATTTAGGGTTAAATCCCCTGAATTACTACGAAAAGGTATGATAATATTATCAACCTAGAACTTTGTTTAAATTTGTAAATTTTGTATCTTAACTAACTAGCGATAATTTGAAAATTCATCGAAATTATTTAATTCGCTGTTAGATCAGCTGTTTTTAAATCTTTAGGATTTTTCTTTTTTAATTTAAGGAAAAATAAGGTTGACTTAAGGTTTATAACTTGTCTTTCACTGATAATTACCCGTTTACTTTCAAAAAACCTCACACAAGTGCTTAAAATTAATTTAACGAGAACTGTAATTCTTTCTAATTTAACTCCCTTAGGTGAATAAACCTTTTTAACAATACTATTTGTAGGAATTAGGCTCCCACTATCCTCATATCATACTCGTAAATTATTATTAACGTTAATTAAGTATTTATTTATAGAGAAAAAACTAAAATTTCAAGAAAAATAAGAATAACTACAAAAATTTAATTTTTGATAAAATTTACAACATTAAGAAAAATATATATAAATAACACATAAATCTATTATTAGTCTAACAAGGTACATAAATCGATGACGAAATCTCGATTTTCTTCATCGATTTCGACGGGGAATTTCCTCTTCCGATGAAAGTTGGTTTTGGTATCCACGACGGGAAGACTTGGTAGAGGCAGTTCGTCGCCGAAGTCGTCGGTCCAATATCCGACTGAAGTCGATGAATTTTGAGCTTCTTCGACTACTGGTGTGGGTTGTTACGGCCGAGGACACGTCCATGTAGATTTTCATCTCGTCTTCCTTGTCATCATCGTTCTTCCTCGTGCACGGCGTCGCCAATTTTGCTGGGGTTGTGTTTTTACTGGTTTTGGGGGTTATTGCCGGACGCACTTCGTTTTTTTCTGGGATATGTGTTGGTGGGATTAAATTTAATTTCACGGTCAGATCGCGGCCGGCTATACGCTTAGTTAATTCGGCCTCCGTGAATGAGGCAATTAACACGGCGCTCTAATCATTGATGATGATCCTCTGAGCCCGGTTCTCAGAAATAAGATCATCGCAACATCTTGTCAAGCTATGGATCTGTTGATGTAGGGCTTTCACGACTTCTGGAGCGAATGATGTACCCAACGTACGTTCATGTCCCGCGAATAATTTGTCGTATTTCTGTTGGCAGGTTATGTTGGAGATGGTTTCATTCTGGGTATTGGATTTGACAGAGTGGGCTGATTTGGGCGGCGATATTTTCGGAATTTTACAGCCGGATTGCATTTCAATAATTTTGAAAAACTTTGAGAACTATTTCGAATTTTTCTGGTAAAAAGCATTTTATAACGTTTGCCGGAAGAGAAAAGAAACTAAAAGAGGGAGAATTTATAATTATAATAATAATTATAATAAAGATAATAATTTTTAAATTAATTGATATTTTTAAGAGGGTAACTTATTATCCGTGTGTTACATACAGACATGCATGCGCACACATACACACATACTTTCGTAAAATTTTAGTTATTCTGACCCGAATTGGTTGCCGTGCCTGTGGGGCATCTTACCGGTGACTCAGGTAAAAATTGAAAATTTAGAGTTGGTCGAGTCTGCAAATGCTTGGCAGACTAACTTGATTAAAAAATGCACGATTGTCATGGAATTGGTCAAATTCCAACTTGGCATTCTGTGCAGGGGCGCGCGTCATTTTATGCTAAAACAATCGGCCTAGTTTCTCGGGGAATTTTTCTGTGAATTTAGTCAGGATTTGGAATCATTCTTAATCCGGTATTTACTTATAGTCTGCGTCCCTCTTCTCGGTTCCCATCCGTATTGGCGTTGCGTATTGGGTTAATTAATATGGCGATCAATCTTTCGTAAGTTAAAATCATTTTTTTTATTAATAATAAAGTTTTTATTAAATAATATAGCATTTTTTCTTATTTAGAGTACTATAATATAATGGTCGTTGGCGAATAATGATAATAATTTAAAAAACTGATGCTCCCGACTATACCCAATTCATTAAAATTATTTTCCAATCTAATATTACATTTTTATTCTTTAAAGGATAAAATCAAAACCACTATATATAGAAATAAATTCTGTTGTCTATCTTTCGTTATTATTCCTAACCCTAGTCGGTCCCCTCAATACATCTATTTGTGACAGGAATTTTTAAATAATAAAAATATATTGTCCTACTTAAACATTTACACATAAATGTTGCCCCTTTAACTATAGCGATATTCCCGTATTTTACCAACGGTGTCCTACTATGTGATCGATTTGAAGCCGACCAGTCTAAATAGAATCCAAAGGGTAGAAAATTATAAAACGAAACATCAACGTCCTGCAAATTTAACTGCCGGAATTGAATATCGTTTTACCACTTATCCACAGACTATTATATACATAAAACTGATTTTAGGGGGACCTATCACGAATACTAAAAAGTATCGCGGCCATTCATGATAAAAATTAAATTCAAGAATTAACAATTATAACAATTTATTGATCATATAACATAATACAAAAAAACTACTTACGATTCAAAAGTTTGAAAAATTCCTAAAGTCCAATGGTTAGTTTTTGTAAAGTTTTTAAAGTTAGTTTATTATGAAAATGGATGTTGTATATATAGTGTTTTCATGCATGGGTGCGACCAACCAGCGAATTTTAAAACTTTTTTGGTTTTTTTCCGGTTTTTTAATGGCTTTTATTTATTTTAATATTTTTTTCTTTTTCTATTTATTTTTCTTAATTTTTTTAATATTAATTTCGTTAAATTTACATTTTTTATTTTCGCTGATTGTTACTTTTATTCTGGTCGCCACTTCCGCCTGTGTATTTTCTAAACCTTATTTTGCAAGGTTATAGGCGGTTTTGTGTTCTACTCTATTTTTCTGTATGCAATTGTATGCGAAATTTATTAATTATTTGTTTTTAATTAATTATGTTATTTTTTTAATTTGTTTTAATTGGTGTTTTTATTTTATTTTGTTTTCTGCTTGCGGTGTATGCTCATGTTACAGCAGCCATTTTGATAATTTCCAAAATGACATTAAATATTCATTATATTTTGTTTAAATTATGGCTTATAGCCCAACAGTATCCTTCTTAAATCGATTCAATTAACCCAACACAATAAGATTTATTTCCAATTTATCTATCACAACTTTATTCACAACTTTAACAAAAATCGATTCAATTCACAATACTCAACATAATTACTCTGCACGATTTCACAAAATTCAATGCGTAGGGATACGTCTTCCAAAAGGAGATGTCCCTGTTGGTATGCAATTTGTTTGACTGGTTGATTTATCTTTAAGTTTATTACCTCCTTTACTCCGCTCTCTGAAATATATTCTCTGCCTTTTCTTTTTATACTCATCTCGCAAATTAAGTAACCCGCAAAATAAATTGGTTTTGGCATTTCTGACATCTCTGTCAAAAACCAAATTAGTTATTTCTGGGCTCCCGGGGTTTCCATTTGTTTACAATAATTATTTTGGTGGCTGGTTCTTCTTTTATCCCGGGTCTCCTTCATCAACCAATTTCGTTTTCCGTAATTAGAAATTTTGTTGACGTTCAGAGTTTCTTACAATATTTGGGTTTTCTGTTTGTTCGGACTTGCCATTAGCTCGGGTTTCCCATTAGCCAATTAATTTCTCTTTTTATTAAATATTTCCTTCTGTGGAACCCTAATCGATTTAATTTTATTGTATTTGGATTTGTCGCGTCATTTGGCATCCGCCCATACCCGTTTCCCCCGATAAATATTTATTTTAAAATTTTAATTGATTTTTCCTCTAATTATTATTTTGAATATCAATGTTTTTATTGATTTTTTACTTTTGTGCATTTTTTAACCCCAACAATGGTAATTAATTTTACATCTATTACTATACCGGTATTTTATATCTTTAGAGATAGTAATAAGAAAAAATTTAATTTTATCCAATCATAAACAATGGCTATCATCTACCAATCACATTTGTTAAAGTAAGAACGAGGAATTTCGTAATTATGAGCTACACAAAGCTCAATGGACAGCGAACGAAATCCCAGACATTGACTCACAAACAAGATATTTCAAACAAAATGAAAATAATTTGCAAAATATATAAAGATATCGAAACAACTGGGAAGATTATCAAATAAGAAAGAAAATTCAATCAGATGTGATAACTATTGCCCGGCTATTGACAAACTCATTGCCATAAATATAATTTCAATTAACAAATCTGAACATTTTGTTACAAGCAAATAATTTTAAACAATATTTCAGTTATTCCCAAACAAGCCAAAATAATTCGAAATGTCTCATTTATTTTCATTTTAAAAATAAGATAAAAATTTTTACTTTCCAAAATAACACATTTTCGACACTCTCATAACGGAGTGCTGTAAATTTGTTAAATGGGAAATTTTTGATTAATTTTAATAAATCAATGAAAAAACAAAAAATTTAATTATTATATTGGAAATCTGCGATTAATGCTAAATGATCACTGGGAAAATCTTTATTTGGGAGGGCTTGGTCTCGCATAACTTCCTCAAGTGATGGTAACGGTACAGTATTGCCACACTGCAGTTCGTTACTGTCGTAAAATATGTAATCGAGCTCTCCTGAAAAATCAAGAACATAATTTGTGAATGAGCTATTATATGCTGATTTCAACAATAAATCATGACTCAAATTTATGCTTAATTCATGCCCTTCGGTTAATAAATGCTTCATAGTAACCGATCCATCGAGAACAAGGCTAACTGCATTACTATCTCGAAAATCATTGAAATCTCCGGTTAAAATAACTTTAGCCCTTGGATATTTGAGTTTCAATAAACTAATCTGAAAGAGAATAGCTGACATTTGAAAAGATCTTATTATGTTAGCGGATGGCTTAAAATACAAATGCGTATTGAAAACAATCAACTGCCGCAGTCTGTCTCCATCAACTGCTTGGAGAACACAGCCAGCAACACACTGTTTAAGTTTAACCCAATTCTGTAACAATATATTAGATTTCCGGATAAAATTGACAATTTCTTTGAAACCTTCCAAGTGGTCATTAGTCAATACCAACTTAGAAATTGATTCCAGACAAACATTTTCAACAAGTTCAAATTTTGATTTTCTCCAGAATATAGCTTGACCTTCCATTGACTCTAAATCCTTTGCTTGAAATAACCCATCAAAATAATAACAAGAGTAAAATGGATACAAAAAATGCCGATACATGTGCGATTCAACTTCCTGCAAACAAATTATATCGGAATGATAATTGAATATTTCCTTAATTAATAAATCCTTTCTGTAATTCACATCTAAATATTCATCAGGACAGTGACGAAATATTTGTCTACCGACATCAGATTCTGAATACATTTTTGCTAATATATTATAACTCAATACCCTAAACTCATTCAATTGGTCATTATAATTAGAAGTGTAATTCCAACGATTTTTGAGAGCATTTTGAGACGGACCTAATTGAATAGTAGAATTTGATATTTTTTCAGAAACAATATAATCATTAAAACACGAACATTTTAACTTTAAAAAATGATTTTTATAATTTTCCTTAATCAAAATCGCAAATCCGGAATCAATCTGGATCCAATCGTGTTTATTTAATGATGCAAACCATAGAAAATTTATATCTGATAATTCGCCTTGCTCCATGTCAATTTGGGGGAAAACAAAACTATCTGTTAACAAAATTTGCGGTAACTTTATACTAACAATAAGAGGCACATTTAAAGCGACATTATAATTCATTTTATCGATTCGAATAATAGTGTGTTCAATTAAAACATCTTTCAGTGGCATTTGTAAAATATTTTCATCGAAAATATGTTTTTCATTTATTACTACCACTTCATTAACCAATGATTCGGCAATTTGCTGGTCGGTTAAAATTTTTTGTTTATTTTTTCTCAATATCTTGTTCGTAACAATATGATTAATTTTATATTTTAATCGATGAATAAAATTAGATAAATCTTCAGTTTGTGGCCTCAACAATGAAAATTTTTTGTTACAGAGTTTATGGTCACTAAAATCAAAGTCTATTCTCATTTTGCCTGGAGCTGATTTAGGAAATCTAATGTATACCAAATTAGTGTATCTTCTTTCGAACAGAGTCCACCAAGTCTCAGTGATAATTAGTTTAGCGTGCTTTGCAATCTAAAATAAGAATGATTTTAGTGAGATTAGTGTATATTATTATATAACAATTATTCTATAAAATTATTGCTATAATTTTGCAAAAAAAATATGCCTGATAAATTTATCAAATGAATAATTCATTTTTAGTTTCAACCAATATATGAATATTTAAACAAAATCCTAAAAGAATATAGTAATTATAATGCTAATTATACAAATTTAATGTAAGTAATCTGGTAAATTTAAAGTACTAGGAAAAATGAGTGATTTAAAATTTCATTGAAAAAGTTTGATATAGTTAGATCTGTTGGCAAAAACAAGAATGATACTTTAATGTATGGCCTTCAATCCAAAAACGTCAATTTTCGTAATACAAGTGTTGAGCCAGGACTGAATTTTGTTTAAATGAATTGAAAATAGCATGCAAATGCAACATGCGGATTTAAAATCAGACCCATAAAACATCAAATAAACCACCTTAAAATGTGAGAAAGATGGTGGGTTACAGGGTTTCATTGTTTGTTTGGACTAATCGGTGGTTGCCCTCGTAACGTCATACAAAATGATACTAATCCACTTGGCACCCGTTGCTAGGCAACGTTGGTAATGTGTTCAAGTGGTGGATTGCCCGCAAAAATTGAGTACCATGTGCTAGTACTGTAGTTGCTCGGACAACCCTCGGGTTCACGAGCTGTCGATAGAAGACCTGTGCTCGCTTAGCTCTGTCCCTGTGGAAGTATATTCATGAGCGAATGTGGAGGGATGACTTAAAGTTGCGACGCGGGTACTCATAATAATATCTGCGTGTAAACACCTTTTAAGAAGTATTGTAACCGTAAGCACAACTACTTTATTTAAATCGACAGAAATGTGAATTATCAACAGTTAATGCGACGGTTTTGATTGCTGAGCAGCTCGGCGTCGAGCACGTTCTTTGCGTCCCGGCCGACGATTTATTGGTTGAGTTGAGGACTGCTCTACTGGTTGAGGGTCTTTCTGTATCCTCTGTGTCGGGGCGAATATGAGCGGGTAAGTGACCGCTTCCCCCTCCCGACAAACAGCTAGGGCCACTTCTAATCCTCGTATCTGGGTGCGCAGGCTCTGATTGAGCTGTCGCTCTTCGGCCCAACCTTTCTGTGCTGCAGATATTCGATGGTACAACATTTTGACTCTTTTCGGGTCCGACCAAGTCGCTTTGATCTGTTGGACCTCTCTTGTCAGTTGGAGTATTTGATGGAGGAGATCCGCATTTGTGCTCCGCGCGCGATCTAGTTCCGCTTGTAATATTTGGTTAGTGGCCATAACTATAATGGATAAGTTCGTTAAATTTACTGTTAATAATTTATACAAGTTATTTTTATCATTATCGCAAACATATCAATTGAAGCGAATATTCTTAAACAAATGAGCAAACGTAAAAACGGGGTAAAGAACATTTCTATTTCACTAAATAAAAAACATCAAACTAGTTCATATAAATTGTTAGGGTCTCTGGAGTTCTAATTTCTTCGGAAAGGACTTCCTTCGGCTCTTTCTCGGAGGAACCACTGGGTATGGGCGTCGGGTATCTCGGACTGGGCGAGGTGGGTATGCTTCTGCGATTCGCCCGGCGAGGATGTCATCTTCTACGTTGGCGAGATACATCCTCGCCTTGACCACCTGTAGGTCCACTTGTTCCTGCACCCGTTCCCATTGGGTGAGGAGTTCTCGCGCATTCATGTACGTTTCTGCGGCCGGGTATTGTTGTCCGGCGAGTCCGCATGGGTCGCTGTTTAGGCCCAGTACCCTCCAGATAGTGGGGTACGGCCACCGTTGTTGAATCCTATCGAATATGTCTCGTTTTGATTGTGGTTCCTTCCGGCATTGGTCGTCGGGCATTTGGATGTCAGTCATTTCGATCGGCATACTCTAAAACGCATCAAAAAATCAAATGTTGGCGTATATAGTGAGAAAACAGTTTCATTTCGATAATCTCTCGGGTTGGGTATCCAATTCACTAACTACCAGGTTACTATTATCATGCAGGTTGGGTCACTTTGTGGGTCTGGTTCCTTAAGGTGCACTCCTCTATATGATTAATTGTATGGATGTGGTAACCTGATGTTTAACTTATTCGATATATGCGTCTTAACATAAAAGTTTTTCATGTAGGCGGATACTCGTACGTTGACTTAAGGGAATTTGGACATTGATTTAAAGCTTGTTTACTAACTTTAATTACAGTTGCTCGCATTTTAAGATTTAGGCCGGATGTTGATCCGAGATAACTTGGTCGCGTGTAGGTGTATCCTGGTGGGCGAGTGATTTCCGGCGGATTTTACCATTATGACTTAAGCGGTTGACTAAAGGTGAATTACGTTGTTTACATCCGGTGATTGTATGATTCGTGTCGTATTTTTAGAATTACTGGTCAAATGTTCGCCTATACCTGATTATCTCAATTTCCGGTAAGTTATTTCGTTGACTAGTTTAAATGTACTTTATTAGCAACTTTTAGGAAAACTTCTACGCTTACCGAGGTTTCTAAATAGATGCGATACCCTTTTATTGGAATAACTTCGCTGTGTGGAATTTTGTTTGTTCAATACAAATTTTCGCTTGTCTTAAACTTTGGTGTTTTTTCAATTATATTAATTTAACTTACGTAAGTATTCATTCACTTTACCGCTAATTAATTTGCTATAAATCCTGAATTTACGATAATTGAAGAAACCTATTTGATAGATTTATGAATTGTTTCAATTCTAGTTAAGAGATTATATTATCAGTAATTAATATCGACATCTGTTATTCCGATTTCTACTAGTCTTCCCTAAGGCTGTTTGGATCAACTATTACTTCAGCCCCCAAAGTTATTTTAATGCTAATCGTTTTAAATCTGTGAATCCATTTTACTTTAATTTACATTTTTACGGTTATTCAATTCATCTAATCTTAATCTGTGAGTTACTTTAATCCACTAATCATAGCTCGTTAAGGAACTTATGGTGTCTATCCTTATTCAATATTTTACTTTACCAGGACTAGATTATTTGGGTCTTTCCTCAATAGTTATTTGCACTAATTTAATCATTTTCACTGTTATCAATAAATTGTTTCAAGTTAATCCACGCTATATTTATTTGTATTCGTTTTATTTTTTAATCAATAATTTAATCTAAATACTTGATTTACTCAATTACTTCTTCAATTTTATCAAAATGAATTAACGGTGGATTATGTGGGGTGACATTAAATTTTAATCAACAATTTAATTAAGGGGTTTCATACTGTTATTCGAAAATCGTTTTACCTTTAATTGATACGTTTCTTTATTTGAAATCAATGAATTCGATTATTAACTGCTTTCATTTTTATCGGGGTTGATTTTGTTGATTGGATCAATACATTACTCGTTCTTATTCAAAGATCAGATTGCTTTTATTGAAATGAATTATAATAAATTAACTGATGAAATTATTTGCTAATACCCTAATCAATAATTTACGAGCATTTAACTTTTCTTTACCCAATATTTGCTTTAATTTTTAGCCATAAAACACTTTACTTTTACAATCAATGGTTGCTTTAAATTTTATCAATAATCTCAATTTAATCGAATTCACTGATTCCCAATAAATTTTATTTATTTCAAGCTGTTAATCCAAAATAGTTATAACAACGATTTCAGTTAATTTAACCCAAGTACCCTTTCCCTTTAATAGGCCTTAGACGCATATTGTGTTCATATTATATTTATTGAGTGCCCACTGGACTACTCGGTGTGATAATTTTAAGCCGTATGTAACATAATTTTAGGTCGATTTTACAGAATTGAGAGACGAGGAAGCAGCCAGAGACTTCTTCCTTATTTCTCGCTTCAGCTATAGGGATAATATTGACGTTACGACCCCTGCGTTTCTCAACGCCGAGTCTTCACGGGTACATATCATTGGCGATTTTCCACGCACTTACATGCATCTGTACTATGTTGATTTTACTATCTTGCTTGATGTGTCGGCTGTGGGCCGGAAAAATTTCGACATTTCAATTTAGTTTATGAAAAAAATATATATCAAATAATTCATATATAATAATAATATTTATTAATTAGGACAAAATAACAGAATTACCCTTCATAACCATTCCAAATATTTCAAATAATAGCATAAAATATCATAACAGAAAGCATAAATACCTCTCTCCCCACGTCGCCGTGGAAAGAGAGCTCCAACCAAAATATTGCTCACCTAAAATCAATTGAATTAGCTCAAATAGCTTGAAAATCAGGTTCTAAAATAGCTTCACAACGATTGGAAAATAAGATTTCAAAATAGTCTACAAACGATTTCAAATGGTTTTAAAATAGTTTCTAAAAATGGTTTTAATCAGTTTGAAAAATGGTTAAGTTAAATGTGAAAATGGATCAGTATATATACCTATTTGTATGACGTGTGAAATTTGATGCAGTAAAACAAAATTCGACCTTGTTATTTTCTAGCAAATTCTATTATTTATTTTTATTATTTTCGATTTATTTTTATAATTTTTTATTTATAATTTTTATTGAATTATTACTAATTCAAAATTTTCGATTTAAATTTCATTTTAATGAACTTTAATTGATTTTTTCAATTTCGTCGAATTTGTTGTGTTTTCTTGTTATATTTGTATAGGTATCGTGCGGATCTTGGTGCATTTTGTTAATATTTTAATTTATTTTTATGTTTATTATTTTATATTTAATTCTTTTATTTCTCAGATTTTATCGGGTTTACTTGATGTTTCAGTGGGTTTATTTAAATTGCGTGTTATTTTTGCGTGTGTGTTTCTGATCCATTTAAACATTCTTCAAGGCCGTTTACGTTGTGGCCCAACAAAGATATAATTAAAATATAAAATCAAAAACATAAAAATAAATTAAAATAATAACAAAATACACCAAGATCGGCACACAATTACCATAAAAATAACAGAAAAATACAAGTATTTGACCGAAAAATGACAATTTATGTAAAAGTAAAAAATTAATGAATTAAATGAGTTAGAATAAAATATTTTTGGTTGAATAAATCTAATTAAAAATTTAAGAAATAAATTGTCAAATTAAATTAAGAAAATAATAAAAATTAAAGTTAGATAACACAAATAATTTCAAGGCCAAATTTTTGTTTTATCGCACTAAAATTAACACGCAAGGTTAGGGTCTCAGAACAGGTATATATATCTTTAATTGGTGTATCTTCTATTGCTTCTCGTAGTTCTGCTTTAATTTCTTGTTCCATAATTGTTGTTAGTAATGCAGTAGCTTCTTCTTGTCGAGCTAGGGTTATCATTAATTGATTTTGTAAATCTTTGAGTTGATTAGTTTGTTCTAACATATTTGAATTTTTTGATCTTTACTTCGTCAATTGTCGTTGTAATTCTTGAATTTTCTTATTTTTCAATTTTAACATTTTTTGATAGTGATTTTTCTCGTTAGACGGTCTGACTAATTTTTGTCGTTGGCATCTGATTATTTTTGTCAGATTTCGGTTTTCCTTTTGTAGAAACTCTTTCTTCTCGTAGTACTTTCCGTTTTCTTTTTCTAACTTGTCGATATAGGCTTGATTTTTCGTAATTATTTCTCTTGATCGTTTTGATTCATTTTTCCAGTAATTTTCTAATGTTTCACGTGCTTGAAGTTGCGCATTTTTCCTTCTTAGACTTCCATTTAATTCTCGTTCCGTAGCTAGATCTATTTTAACTATTCGCAATTCGGTCTTGGTTGTATTTTTTAATCTTCGTTCTTGTCTCATTTGGTTGGTGATTCTATGGATCTCAGTTTGTTCTCCTTGGATCTGGTTATGAAGTTGTTCATTCTCTTTCAATATAATAATTTCTTGGGTATTATTCGTTTCTGTAATAATATTGTTTTCTTCCATTTGATTGGTTTCTTCTGCAGAGGCTTGCATTTCATCTTCTAACAAATAGGCAAGATAATCTGAATTTTCAGTTAGTTTCTCTGCTTCAGCTTCTAACTCAATTGTTCGTTCGTAAGTCTGTAATCTCTCAATTTCTCTTTTGAGGTTTCTCTCGTTTTCCTCATAACAATTCTTCAATAGTTCCATTTCTTGTTGCGTTTGCTGTGCAATTTTTTCATTCCCTTTGATAGAGTTTTCCATTACTAGTCGTTTGTACTCAAGGTTTATATCCTTTTGGTTGCACATTCATCGGAATTTTGAGTTTATAGGTCCTCAATTTTTCTTTTGTATTTTGCGTTATGGCTTGGTAATAGTTAGCCTTAAGCATTTCCTTTTCATCCTTCCATTCATCGAGTAATTGTTGCTGATTCTCTTGGATCCAATACTTTTGCGTTTCAAGTTCGGTGACTAGTTGTTCCTCTTTCTGTAACAATTCTGCCATGTTAAGTCGTCTTCCTTCAAACGCGTAAGTATAATCATTTAATTCTTCAAGCTGTTGTTTTAATTTGATTCTCTCCGTCATATAACTCAGCAATTTCTTGTTCATTTTCCTTTTGGTATTTTTTTATAGGTGTTTTCAATCTTTTGTGCCCTATTTGGTAGTTCATTTTATTAGTTGTGATATACTTTTGTTTGTTTTGAGCTTGAAGTTTTAGTTGATTTATTTTGTTGGGCAAAAACTGATTAAGCTTATATTTGTTTGTCAAGCACGATAATGCCTGTGTTTTTGAGCGGAAAACTTAAATTTAAAGAAAAATAAAATAAATAAAAAATTTAATAAAAAATTTTGTACACAAAAATATAAAAAATTAATTTTAAATCAAAACGAATTAAAAAATTATAATTTTGGAATATTCTAGAAAATTTCTTGTTTTACCGTATCAAAACACACACACGAACAATCGTGATATATAAGGCAATGTTGGATAGACAAATCTCAGAATTTTTTCTCAGTACTACTTTAGAATATTTATTTATTACTATTGCTAAATTGATTGTGAAAATTGTGTAACGCTCAAAAAGGAAAACAAAAGTAAAATTTGTAATTTATTTTTATGTTATAATGTTGACAATGTTATGTTATTAAACTTAATTATAATAATTTTATCTAATTTTTTCTTTTCATCGTTTTCAATAGTCAATTTAGGACTTCATTTTGATTCGAACTTCCATCATGAGGATTTAACTTAAAATATTTTTTTTGTGCTTGAACGTTATTTGGTTTATACACACCATAACCTACACGCACACAAGATAATAAAATGATATTTTTGTTACCTCGGATCAAACCGGTGGTTAACGGGGAACCCGTGGTGAAGGCAGTAGCAGGAGCCGCTCAGTATTCTCCCTTACTAATTCCTATCGCCCAACCCTCGAAAGAGTAGTGTTGAGGTCCTGGGAAAGGTTTAAATATAAAGACTAACATATCACTATGAAAAACACATATAGAAGTACATTTAGAAGAAACGACTAAGATTCAACGTTACAGCAAACTACAAACAAAACGATACTCACCAATTCACATAAAATTAGGTTGCAGAAATAATCGAAAAACAGCAAATTTTAACGTATAGAGATCAACTTAAGTTAAGACATGCATTCGTTTATACCATAATCGGATTTTTATATTGTCATTAATTGTGTTATTATCAATATTTCTCGACATTATTACCCTAAATGAACAAAAATCGATATTAGATTCGAAATTTCACATTTACCCCTTCAATTAAACCACCTTATTTTGATTCTATACTGATATCAACACAATTTTGCAAATTTTTACAAAAATTAATATTATTACCACCACTGATCGGAATATAATTATTATCATTATCACCATCGTTGATATTATTATTATTATGATTAGTATGATATTATCCTGATTAATATTATTATTATTAGCATTCGTATTATTATTATTATTGTTATTATTATCATCAATATTATCATCGCTATTATAATTATTAATATTGTTATTATTATTATTTTTATTCGTATTATTATTATTATTATTATTATTATTATTATTATTATTATTATTATTATTATTATTATTATTATTATTATTATTATTAGTCTTATTATAATATTATTACCATCGTTATTGCATTTGTTATCATCATCTTTATTAAAATTATCATCGAAAGTAAATATAAAAAATCATCCTTGAAAAAATTTTTTCTTATTTCCAAAAAAGAAAAATTTTAAATATTCCAATAAGACATTTTCATTTGGATTGTAACTGGAGTGAATCCGAAAGTCCTCAAGTAAAATATTGATTAAATTAATATTAAATTAACTCATGAACCTCGTAAAAAATGTCGGCGTTGATGGGGGGTTGACAGGCGGATCTTGTCTGCCTCGGGAGGTCTAAAATAATAAAAAAAATATTAGGTAAAAAGTATCAAACAAATCGATACTTTCTTATATTATAGAAATTGGGAATTTTTTAATAAGTTGCCATGACAATAAGTGGCAAGCAGGATGAAATAGATATAGGTAATATGGTATATAATGAAATTCCTCTCGAATCCTTGATTTTTAATGGTTAGAAAGTGAACAGGTAGTATACGATAGGAAGTTTTACTTACAGTAAGGTTAATTTCTTTATGTAAGTAAAAATTTTATAAATTACTATATTGTAAATTAAATTAAATAATTTAAATTTTCTAACGTTAATAAATTAAAATTTTAAGGTTTTAAGTATATTTTTTTCATTAAAAAAATTAGGGATAAAATTTTTAACATTTTAAAAATCAAGTTTATCAATATTATTATTATTATTATTGTTATTATTAATGTAATTATAATTATTACTAAAATAGTCATTATTGTTAATATTATTAGTGTTATTATTATTATTTTATTATTATGGATATGAATTTAAAATTCAAATTTATAGTAATTGATAACCGCATTACTAGGGTCCTCAATAAAATGTTGACCTAGGGGGAATAGGAGGTGACCCAGAGTGTCCCCATCAGTGCGAACTTATAAGGTAAATGAAATGTGCGTGCCCCATCCCTTCCCTCATCCAGATAGCATAATTAAATCCCTAAAGAGAGAGTAGCCGTAGGACTTTAAAAGAGCGTAAATAGTTTTAATTTTAATAAAAATTTTCATAACCAATTATTCATAGAGTTAGGAATTATAAATTCATTTTTTTTTAGTGGAGTCAAATTGAAGGTCGATTGAGAAATTCAGAAGAGACATCTCGGAATATCATCGTGAGGCGATGATTCAAAGTCAGAGGGCGGAGGCCATGATGCAAAAATGCTGCCACATGGAACATACCTGGCTCCGTTTAGAGACAGCTGCTAAGTTGAAGACCGAGATAGAAAGTATGAAGGCCAAGCTAGCGCATAAAGATGAGGCCCTTAGGCTAGCGGAGCAGAAAGCCCAGGAGCTTGAGAAGCAGGTGTTGGAGCTGAAATCGAGGGATGAAATCCGTACAGAATTAGTGCAGAGCGGAGCGACACTATCGGCCGAGCAAGAGGCAATAGTGATTAGGAATGTGGCTGGGAAAGACATTGGAGTGAAAATTCTCACTCCAGGACCCTCACGTATGCCAGAGAAAGTGCCGAAGCGAAATCGGAAAAGAAATCGGCCTGGCAAGAAGGAACGTGAGAGGTTGTTCAAGCTCCACAAAGCCCGCCTGATTGGACACATTCTCGACGTGAACGGTTTCTAAATACCGCGCGTTGAACATTACAATAAACACTGAAATATTGTGTCGAATGTGATAAAAACTGTAGTATTGTATATTTTTTTTATTGATTCAAATAATAACTATATCTGTGTTAATTTGGATTTTGATAATAAAAATAATTTAAATAATTAAATATCGGAAGGTTGAAATAGTTAAATTGTTGAGTTAATTATATAAAATATTAAAATAGATAAATAGTTGAGAGGGGGACCGATAGAGTTAGAGCACGAAGTCTTCTACGACAGCTAGTGAACCCATTTGAGTATTAGGACATTGGCAATCTTTGAAAAGACGCTCACCCTTTGCTAATATTCAGCCCACTAGTTCACACTACCAACGTCAATTTTGACGGGTGACTAATTGTTAAAATTCTTGTGCAGGCGCTGGGTGGGAAGTAATTACCCTTAGACAGGTTGGACATTCTAATTACCCATCAGTGCCCAGAAATTTGTTGTTCGTCCTTTTCGGTTTTATTTTTGCCATCATTTCCGCTTTGGGTTGCTCCACAACACATGACCAAATGTTTCAACTCTCGAATTTATTTTTCCAATATTTCAATTTTTTCTTTCATTTCCCCTTCTTTTATTTTCGTGATAAAACTCGGTGTCTTCACATCACTTTCTCATCTCTCCTTCCTTACTTACTATTACTAATAGTTGTGCTTCAATATCCTTTTCCTGTTTGCTTAGTTTTTCTTCTTTTGCTTGGATTAAGATTTTGTCTATTTTATCACCAACTTTTCCGCTTTCGGCTGTTTTTTTTGATTTACAACGTCAGCTTGACTTTCTTTATGATTCATTTTTCTAAATTACTTTATTTAATCTTTTATCATATGTAGTCTATACACTGCAGTATTATTGATTCTACTTTTATACATTCATTATTTACAATTTCATTTTTAGATTTATTTATTGATAGGCGAAACGGAATTTGTTCATCCTTTTACCAATCGGTTGTCTACACAAGAAAAATTGTATTAGCCTTTGGCTGCACTCTTTTCATGCTAGCAGATGTCCACAAGGAAGATGGATCCCCTCTACGTCTTTTATCCAACATAAGTGCAACTGTGTTCTCTCAATATTACTTTTTACACACTAGATTCACCCAGCTCGTCTTGATGTCTTTCTGCATATTGTTATGTTGCTTTGATTAATATGAATATTGATTCATAGACAGGTATGCTTCTACTTAACTTCTTTCTCAGTATCGTTTTGGTGAATCTGTTGGGATAACTGGTTGTTTTAATTGTTTCTTTGATTTCAGGCTGTTTAATGATTATTCTGATTTCGTCTTTGCTCAGTGGCTTTTGTACTTTTTCTGTTGTGGTTAAATTGAAAACACAATCTTCTAGATGCTTCAATGTTTGTGGTGTTTCTTTTGTCAATGGATATTGCGCATTCTATGTTTCGTTTGTTGTTTGATTGAAATCCCTGTATTGCAAATGGTGGGGCAAGTTTTTCGTTTCTGAAAGTTGTTACTCGATAATTAATAACTATTTGATATAGTTCCTTCCAACTTGGTTTAATTATATCCTCATTTGATTTTGTACTTGACATGTCTTGTTCTTTGTCTTTATGCGGTTCTCTTTTGAATAATTCTTTAAACTGTATATCTGTTTGGTGACTGGTTTTGAGTTTCATTGTAAATGGGCATCTTGGTAAACAAAATTTATGTTTTTTAGTGATATCATTGGACTTTTATATATTCATCGTATTTATTTGACAATAGACACAGGTTACTTGGTTGTGTTTCTCTAATGTACCCGAAAAATAGAATCCATCTCTTCCTAATTCTCTGCTCTGTTTCTCGGTAAATACGTTTTGTATCGCGAATGATATTTGTCTTTCCCATTTACCTGGGGTTCTTTCTTTTTCCTTTTTTGAATTTGATTTTGTATTTTGGACGTCTGAATTCGTAATTCTTTTCAGTAATTCATTGAATTTTAGTTCTCGATTCTTTTTCTCGTTCTTTTTAATTATATTTTCCATTTTTACTAATAAATTCTCATTAATATTTCTTTAGACTTCCTAATGTTTTTGACTTTTCCATATTTATTTTTGGTTTTCTGATTTTTATTTATTTTGGTTTTCTGTTAATGTGACACTTTCTGTCACATTACATTGACTTGGACATTTATTTTTACATTCGTCACATATTTCTCTTTCGGTTAAATTTAGATGCGTTTTTTCTAATTCTTTCCAACTGGCGATTTTTCCACAGAATTCGCATTTGTCTTCTCTTATTTAACATATCTTTGGATGACTTTCTCTATCTTTTCGGGTAATTTTTTCATTGCATTTTTTACATTTTAGTTCTATAAATTCGCATACTTCCTGGTGATTAGTGGTTTCTTTTATAGGGCCATTCCATTTACAAGGTTTCTTTAGACATTTGACAAGTAAATTCGATAATTCACGATTCGCTGCATGATCAGGCCTCGTATTTTATAAGGTTTTAATTGTTGTTTCCCCACAATCTGGACATAGTTTTAGGTTTTCTTTGATTACTTCAATTACGCACTGTCTACATATTCGACATCTGCATTCGGTTTGTCTCGCTTCTATTAACAACTTTTTACACTTGCAACACATGAATCTTTCTTCAAATTCGTGTCATCTTTCTTGATATAACCGAATCATATGGTTTATTTGGGGTTCGTCTTCGGGTTTTCGTTGGATTTGATTAATTGATGCTTGCATTCTAATTTTCTGGAAAAATATCTGCTATTGACAATTTTTCTTTTTACATAAATCATATATTTCATTTACAATTTTATTTACAATTAATTTATTGGTTTATTAATTTTCTTCACCTGAATCTGATTCTTTCGGTATCTCTCATTTGGTCATACCATTCTAACATTTCTTCGGTCGGACTTGCTTGTAATCTCATGATTTCGCAGGTTTGTAGGTAGTTTTGTTGTTCTAGTTGGGCAATTTTTTGTTGTTGTTGTTCGATTAAGGTTATATACGTTATACTTTGGTTAACGCTTTCTGATAATAGTGCTTGGGATTGCATCCATTGTTCTCGGGTTTGATTGAATATTCTAGTCATTACATCGCATTGTAATCTCCATAATGGTTCCCATGGTTGTTCATTCGGGTAGTAGATAGTATCCCATACGATTTCTGTGGGGAATTCCGGTGAATTGGTACTTGGTTTGCTGTTCATGGTTTCAACAAAAGGTGGTACTTGGACTTGAATAATCTGATTTCTCGGATAGATCCATTTTCTATTAATGATAATTTACAATATCTCAATTTTTTTCTATATGTTATTGCATCTTATTGTTAATTATCAGTTTAATTTGTCCATTATTATACAATTATACAGTAAACTACTTTATATTATTTACACATTATTTACTTTTATTTACACCTCTTTCTTTCTTCATATTATTATTTCTTGGGGCTCTATACGCAGCGTTCATATATCCCCATATCTCTCATCTGTTATTTTATATACATCGATTTCTTTTGGCCACTCTCGTGATGTCTCGATAATAGGCTTTTCTTTCTTCCAAAGTCCACTTGTATTTCGGTTTGAATTTTCTATTATTTCGTATTCATTTGATCTTTCAGCTTCGTATTGTTCCATTGTGATGTCGTTATTATTACCTTTTCCATTTCTTACACTTTCATAAATGATTTTTGGAGTTGTAGTGCTTCCTGGATTGATATGTGACTATCGCCCCCATTTAATCCTTTTATTGTTTTTAGTATTTGTGATTTGGGTTTTTTTACCTTTCTCTTTTGTTGATTTGCCGTGATTAGTTTTGGTGGTTCTCTTTTTACCGTTCTCCAGTGGTTGTTTTTTCTTTCTTTTAATCCTTCTAGTTTCTCCTTTCCAGATCCAATTCTTTGGGGTTCTCTGTTGTTACTCGTAAATCTTATTTCTACTTTTGCATGATTTTTCAGCATGGCTGATATTCTGGTTAGCTTTTTAAACATATCTTTTTCTTTAAACCATTTGGGCCGTGTTTCTCTTGTTATTCCTTCCAATATTCCTGACGGTCGAACTTTGACAGTGTTTACTGTATCAATTTTTGATTTCTCCTCAGGTTTTTTCTCTGTATTCTTTGATTCTAATATTCTGTATTTGTCTAAAGGTTTGATTGTAGTATGACTTGTTTCATGATTTCGCCTCTTATTGTTTTTGTTATCTCTTTTATCTTCGTTATCATCTTTATCCTTTCTGTCGTTATCTTTGCTATTCAGGGTCTTATTGGAAACTTTGCCTTCTTCGTTCATTATTCTAAGAATTTCTTCATAAGCTCTTATAATCTTTTCCTTATCTTTTTCAATATCTTCCATTTCGTTTTTCTGTCCAAGTAAAGCCTCTATCTTTCTTTACCGATTTCACACTTGATTTTCTAGTTCTTCCTTCCTTGATCCAATTCTCTTTCTTTCATTCTTGTTTTCGGTAAATCGTATCTCACTCCTCTTTCATAATGCTTTTATAGTTATCCGAAAATTTCGTTTCGTCTTGATTTTTTTCTTTAGGAATATATTTTCGCTTTCTTTGAATTTATTTACTTCTAGGATTTTTATTTTGTCAGGACCTCCTGCCCATTTTATCATTGATGCAGCAGCCTGGTCGTGTCCTATAGATATCGCATTCATTAATATTTTTTCCTTCGGCCGTATAGATTTTATATCCTTTTATGTGGCATTGATTTTTATGAATTCTACTGCACTTGCTTCTTTTGACTTTATCGCATAAGCGAGAACTGTCTCACCTTCGTATCTCTTTCTTTTAGGACTGAACCGGTTCTCATCAATACTACAATATAAATTCTTATTTTTGGGTAATGCGTAAAGGGTCGTACCAGTCTGATTTTTACAACATAAAGTTACAGGTTGTTTGAAACCATTAAGACATTGTTGGCACCTGTGACATTTTATTCGTGTAATAAAATAATTGTTTAGATCGCAGTTCCTTAATCGAATATTATTGCTCACTGCTGTCTAATTATATTTATCTTTATTTTCTAACAGTAATAAATAAATTGAATTACTAACTATGTCCCGATTATCGACTTACCGGATCAAATTTAGTAAGAATGAAATATATTTCTAATATATTAATAGCTCTCCACCCACTGCCTAAATGTATAAATTTATGAATTTTTTCAATTAACTTATTAACCCATTCAATTAAAATTTGTAATATAAATGAATATTTTATAAAAATTGATGTTATAAATCGATCTGATAATAAGTATGCTATCTAATTTTCGTGGATCACTAGTAAACTATTGTGTATTTCGTGAAATTTTCTACTTTTCTCTCCGGTTGATTTTTTCTCCCTATTTTACAAGCATTCTTGGAGGTGTTCCTGTTCCTCATATAACTTACATTTTGGTTGTTCTTAAGCGAATTTATGTTCTCTGTTTCCACAAATTCATGCTTGTGTTTCTATTTTTCATGTAGATAATATTTTCCAGTTGTTATCTGTCACATTTCAGTGAAATACCTTGTCGACATCGTGTCTATTATTTCATTAAAAATCGTAGTAATCCTCAGTTGAGTGTGTTCCCAAATTTTATTTAAAATTTCTTAATTATCCTTGATCTTTGCTTTCAGTTACCAAATAACCTTTAAATCTCAGCTAACAGTGATCCAACAAAATTTTTCGTTTCTTATTTTGCACGGATCTTTTCTTTCTGTATTTCTTTTACTCGTTGGTTTGCTTTCCACGTAGTTGGTCGTTTTTCATAGTTTTTATTTTGTTCACTATCCTTCTATTTATTGACTCTCTGTGGTAGTTTAATATTTTGACCCGTCTCCATCGTTTTCCTTCCGTCTGTTTTTCCAATCGAACTACACGGAATACGCAAATTTCTGTTTGGTAAGCGAGCCTTTCGTTTCTACCGAATTTTTTTCTAAATTCTTTCACTTCTTTTGTAGACAAATCGATAGTTCGTCCTCGATATTTTTCATTTATTACCTTTCCGCAGTTCGGTGAAATGTCATACAGGCCTTTATTGTCTTTGTACCATTACGTTTATTTATTTAGTTATTTCTTATTTCCATTTAGCATTTGTTTCTCGTTATCTGCTGTTTCTTTTTGGTTTGTGTTTTAATTTCGTTGTTTTTAATCCTTCAATATGAAATAGCTTTCATCCAGGCTGCGAGTGCTCCAACCATTTGTTAGTTATTTGTATTTCACATTGGCTCTTGTTTCCTGTTATTCTTCGTTTTGGTTTTCCAATTAAACCACTTCTAACACCCAAAACTGTATTGATAGGCGAGCCATTCATTTTATCGAACTTTATTAAAACGTTTTCCTTATTTTGTAGATAAACATATCACTTTCTATAGTTCAAGCTCAAACTTTCTATTTTTCATTAATTATCTCTCTTGGATTCGACAAAATGTTGTCCCGACATTCATTGTTTTCTATCGTTTACAAAAGAAATCATATATTTTCCCCTCTTCGTTCATTTGCAAAAGAAAATCATTTAAATCCCGACTGAAGGTGTTCTGACAAAGTGTTCATTATTTCCTCTTTTCGGTTGGCTTTTGGTTCATGTTATTTTTCCGTGTCGTTTGAGTTTACTAAGATGACCACTTTCATCCAGTCTGAACCCCCAAATTTGTATTTTGTGGGCGAGACATTTATTTTATCAAAACATTTTTTCATTTTGTAGACAAATCCATCGTTTTTCATAGTTCTTATTAAGCTACATTTTCTCATTTGTCATCTCTCTGGGGTTCGGTGAAATATCATACAGACATTTCCTTGCTTGTTATTGTTTATAATATATTATTGATAATATATTATTTGCCTTCGTTCATTGGCAAAAGAATATCATTTATCCCGACTGAGCACCCAAATTTTTATGGTGGGTTTCTGTTGATATTTTTGGAAACTATATGGTTACTACCCAGTATTTTTGCTTACCGATCGGGAGCCGTTGCTAGGCAACGTTGGAACTATGTTCAAGTGGCTGGATTGTCCACAAAAGATGAGCGCTATTACAAATACTATAATTGACCGAAAAATCCATGGGTCCACCGAGCTGCCGATAGAAGGCTTGGGCTCGATTTCGCTCTTTTGGTCAAATTGTTCTCCTATCTCCTTCAATTGTTAATCTATACTCTCATATCATTTATCATTACGTCTATTCCCATAGTCCTTCTTATCGTTGTCAGTATTGCTGATTTTTCTATGGCCTGCAAACCCTTTATTATGTAAATATCCACACAGTATCTCTCTTACCCTTATCCCTATTATAACTACTACGTTCCTTATTATTGTTACTAGCATTTCCATTGTTACTATTATATGTATTATTCTAATCCATTATCACTGCTATTATTATTATTATTATTATCCTTATTATTACCATTATTGTTATTATTATTAGTATTATTAGTATTACTATTACTATTATTATTATTATAATTACTATTATCCTTACCATTATCGTAATTATTATTAAGTTTTTTGTAAGGATTCGTCGTTATTCCTCTGCTTTATGAAAATATTTTACTTATATAAAAATTTAGCCGCACTCCATCCTTATTTTACAGTTTTCGATAAATTATTTTCATTGATTCGCAAAATTTGAGGAGCAATCCACCATTATTTTATAGTTTCATGATAAATGTTTTAATTATTCCGAAAATTTGCGCATCGTTCCGCCCATATTTTTTGTCTAAACTTAAATAATTTACTTAATTCTTGGATATTATTTAAATTATTCCTTCTCATGATTTTAGTCGTTCGGATTAATCTTTTCGATGGCTATTCATTTTAACTGTTGCAAAGATTTCGCAATTTTCCCCGCTACCCTTTCCCTCTCTTTGTCCTTATGATCTATGTATGTTCATATTAAATTTAATGAGTGCCCACTGGACTACTCGGTGTTTGTGATTTTTAGCCGATTGTTGTTAAAAAGTTTATGTCAATTTTATTGAAATTGAGTGCAAGAAAGTTGAGCCAAAAGACCCACCCTCAAACTACCCCCTTTCGCTATTTAGTTCAATGATTTGACGTTCGAGCCCGTCGTTGCTCACGGCGAGGTCTCTCACGGGCACGAGCTATTTGCGGATGAACCGCACTTACACCGCTCGATAGTTATATATAATTTTAATTACTTGCTGGTATGTGGCTGTTGGGCGAAAAACAAATAAATAAATGTTACCATATCAGTTGGGTACAAGCTTCAATGCATAGGACTGCTTATTCAACATGACATATTTCACATAGTAATCGGAAGTTCGTTGGTATAAATATTGTTCATCGCTTCATCACAATACATTTAATCAAATTGGTCAATAAATTCATGAAGTATTCACTCATATATCTTCATAATTGATCAATAAATTGATTAAGCATTCATCCATATCGCTTCATATAGCAATGTACAGCAAAAAAATAAGATTGAAAATTAAGTCTGACAATTAAGTCTCTATTAAGTTGATAATTTTTCAAAACACATCAGTATATATACCTATAATTTGACCTTAACCTTGCGTCTTATTTTTATTGCGATTAAACAAATTTGACCTTGAAATTATTTGTGTTACTAAATTAAATTTTTATTATTTTCATAATTTAAATTGGCAATTTGTTTTATAATTTTTAAATAGATTTAAATAGATTCAACCAAAAATATTTTCTTTTAACTCATTTAATCCTGTTGGGCTTAGAGCCAAAATTAAAACAAAAATTACAAAACCAATTTAAACAAAAAGGTGAAAATTGTATAAGTTAAAACAAAATAATTAATGTCGTTTGGAAATTGTCAATATGGCTGCTGTAACATAAGCACTCACCGCAAGAAGAGACCAAAAATAAAATAAAAAACATATTAATTAAAACAAATTAAAAATATAACAAAATTAAATAAAAACAAATAATTAATTAAAATCATTAAAAAGCCTACAGCTGCAGAAAGAAACATACGAAAAATAAAATAAACTGCCGAAACCTTGCAAAATAAGGTTTAGAAAAAACACAGGCAGAAGAGGCGACCAGAAAACAAAATATTGGGGTTTAAAAATAATATTTTAAGAAAACAATAATAAAAATAAAATCCAACAATAAAATATTAATATATCAAAAAATAAAGAAAAATATATAAAAAATTACAAAAATATTTTGAAGTAAATAAAATAATTAAAGAGCCCTAAAAATGGCGAAAAATCGCCCATTGGTCGAACACAGGCACAAAAACACTATATATACGGCAGTCATTTTCATAATTTCAGACAGAATTTTAACAGACTTACAGACTTACAGAATTTTTAGACATTCTTAGATAAACCGTGAATAACTTGTAGTCAAAATTTTTATGCCAATTTATGCCAATTTTTCAAATCTGGTTGCATGATTGTGGATTGTAAGTACTGTTATTTTTTGTATAAATATATATTTCGAAGTCTTGTTACTTTGATTTTATTCTGGATGGTCGTGGAATCTTTTGGTGCCACTGACAAATCCCCCTAAAATCTTATTTATAATACGTATTTCAATAGCATTCGATGGGACGGACCGTGTGCCGGCTGGGGATTAAGTTCCCTAGTTGAGCTCGTGGGTCATGCCTCGTTGGAGCCTCGGCAGTCCGCAGTCGGGTCTGGAAATATGCACAGGACCGCTACGCAGGGCGCCGTTGTACAACTCGAAGCGGCTGCTGAAAAGTGGCCGGAGCGAGTAGAAAATAAAATTCGGGAAGTGCGACTTTAGTTAAGCGGGAATAAAGTTTTGTAGGGAAAGATTAATACATCGTCAGGAAATTAATTGGAAAATCGAGTAGGAAAAGATAGGATAGTGTAGGAATGTAAATTTGAAAGTAGTTTTCCAATAGTTGAATGATACAATCTGACAGAAGAGAGAAATGTTTACTTAAAATCATGGGAAATGTACCGGGAGTTAAAGAATTATTAATCAAATTTTAAAATAGGGAAAGATAAAGGTAAATTAGGAAAAATGTAGTCTATTCCGTGATTAAACAAATGAAATAGGAAATTTACCAAAAAATAAGGGAGGAACGCTGCCCAAATTTTTGAAAGATACATTTATAAATAATGGGTAAAGACGACAAATAAGCATGGAAATTGTAGGAATAGACGAGTAAGGACCAGGATATAGAAAAAGAAAGACTTAAGACCTTCCATCGGCAGTCCAGAACCCGAAAGAGAAAATATCATGAGGAGTAGTTCTAGAAATGGAGCTCACCTGCTCATGAATTTTCAACCTCTATGTACAGTACCAACATGGCAATCACCATGGGTACATAGATGGGACAGAATTTTAATCTTGCTGGCGTTTAGGGGTTAGATGCACAAAAAACCCTAGAAAAAATAAATAAAAACCAACCCTATTCGCCAACAATCCATTAATTTTAACTTTTTTATAACTTGTCTTTTGTCGGTCAAATTTTCTTGTTATTATGTTATTTTTTATGTAAATTTCATGCGGTTCTTGATGAATTTTGTATTTATTTTATTTTACTTTTATGTTTTTTAATTTTATATTTATTTATGTTCTCTCAAATTTTAGAGTGTTTAGTTGATGTTGTATGTTATATTTTAAGTTATCTTGGTGCTGGGTTTTCGTGCTGTATTACTGATATATTTAAACAATTTTCAAGGCCGTTTGTGTTTTGGCCCAACACTATATAGTTAATTAAAATCGATGCTATTGATATTGTTTCGAGCATTAATAGAACCATCATTATTATATTAGTATTATAATTATTATTATTACCATCGCCAACATATTATTATTATTATTATGATTATTATTAAAATTTCCACTGTCATGCTAAAAATTATTTTTATAATTATTATTATTATTACTATTATTTTTATAATTATAATTATTATTATTATTAATATTATTATTATTAATATTATTATTATTATTATTATTATTATTATTTTATTATTATTATTACGCTTATTATTATTATTATTATTAATATTATTTTTATTATCATTATGGTTGGTGTCTTTTGGGAATAGGATTTGATCCAGGATGCCCCCAACAATACTTCTACCACATTGACCAAGCATCGTTGTAGAGACCCTCCCAAAAATATAGTGCGGAATAAAATACAGTCTCCCTCATGTCTTCCCTATTCCAGACGATGCGATAGATATTCCGAAAAGAGTGTTTTGATAGGAATTCAAATATAGATTTATAAAATATATTTTTTCGAATTAATATTAACCAAGTATTGATAAATATATGCCTTAACTATTTACTAATTTATTCTAGTGGCACAAAATAATCAACAGGCAGAAAGATTTCGCAAAGATGTGGCTAAATACCATCATGAAGCGATGGTTCAAAATCAAAAGGCTGAAGCTTTAGTACGCCGATACCGGCGCATTGAACAAACCTGGTTAAGGGCGGAAGAAGTCATTAAGTTGAGGGCCGAAATAGATAACCTTCAGTTAAAGTTGGCTCAAAAAGAAGAAGCCTTGAAGGAAGCGAAACAAAGAATCCAAACGCAGGACAGTGAAATACCGGAACTGAAGTTGAAAGATGAGATCCGAGCTGGACTCGTACGGCGCGGAAGTCAGCTGTCCACCGAGCCGAAAGCCATCATCATACGAAATGTGATGGGAAAAGATATCGGGGTGAAGATTACTAGACCAGAAATCTCACGCCCGCCTGAAGAAAAGCCGAAAAGGAACCGACAGAACAACAGGCCCGGTAAAAAGTAACGCCAGAGGCAAAATAAAGTTAAGGCTGGTGGGGCACATACTTAAATCCAATGGGATTTGAGCACCGCTGACTTTACATTAACCTAAATCGTGATAATTGTTTAATTTTTGCGTTTAATAATCAATAACAATGTTAATTTTGTTTGGTTTTGTTCAATTGTTAGAAAAATTAAATCAGTTAGATAATTGAGAGCGGGAACCGTTAAAGCCAGAGCATGAATTTTTCTACGACAGCTCATGGACACAACCGAATATTAAGGCACTGGCAGTCTTTGAAAAGAGGCTCACACTTTGCTAATATTCACCCACTAGCACACAGTACCAACGTCGTTTTTGACGGGTGGCTAGCGGTTAAACTCTTGTGCAGGCGCTGGATGGGGATTAGATAACCGTTAGTCCCAAATAAAATTACTTGTTACTTATCAGTGTCCAGCACGTTAAAGCAAAATTTGACCTTGATTTTAATTGTAATATCTAATTCTAATTTTTCTATTTTCTTACATTAAATAGATAATTTATTCTTATTATTTTTAATTGAATATTTCTAACCAGAAATATTTTATTTTTAACCAGTTTTATTTGTTAAAATGCTGGTTTTATAAATTAGTCTATTTTGGATCAAATTTTGGTGTTATCTTGTTATTTCTATGTTAATGTCGTTGATCTTGATGCATATCTATTATTTTAATTTACTTAATTTAATGTTTTTTTCGTTTATTACATTTTCCTCATATTTTAGGACTGTTTACTTGATGTAAATAGGTCTGATTTTGAATTTGCGTTCGCTGTGTTTGCGTGTTATTTTCGATTCATTGGCCCAACAGTTCCATTTTAATATATTTGCATACTTGTATGATATTGTTTATATCGTAAAGGATAGCTTGTTTTAATTACTCTTTTTCTAATATATTTAAATTCATTATTATACAAATGTTTACTAATATTAATTATAAGGGTCTTGTTTCTTTGGAAACTATCAAAATTTTTCACTGATTTAAAATTTGTTTAAGAAATAGTATAACAGTTTTGAAGGTTAAAATTATGAAAATGACTACTGTATTTATATCAATTTTGTGCCTGTGTGCGACAAATAAGAATTTTTTAGACCTTTTTCGGCCATTTTCGAGAAGAAGTTTGAATGTTTTTAATTTATTTTTATTTTTTCCCTTCATTTTTTTTATGTTGATATTTTTCTCTTAATTTTTACATTTTTTTATTTTGATTATTCTTCTTAGTAATCAAGAGACTTTATTTTTGGTCGCCACTTCTGCTTTTGTATTTTCTAAATATCTTTTTGCTAGTTTCAAGGGTTTTATGTTTTACTTTTCTATCACTGTCTGTATCTGTAAGCTTTACTCAGATTTCATTTATTTGTTGTTGTATATTTGTTTTATTTTATTTTTAATTTGTTTATGTTACGGCAGCCATATTAATAATTTCAAAAGGTAATTATTTTATAATTTTTGTTTGAATAATGAATAATAGCCCAACACTTCCTCTAAATCTTTACAATCTTCAGCATTACAAATCTGGAAGTCGGGACTAGTGATAGTAATATTGGTTGGTTTCTGGGTGTTGATATTTTGAAACTATATGGTTGTTACCCAGACAACCGCATACAAATATCTTTCGATTACCACTCGGTACCCGTTGCTAAGCAACGTTAGAACTGTGTTCGAGTGGGTAGATCGTCGGCAAAAAGTGAGCGCTATTGCTAATGCTATAATTAACCGAACGATCCATGGGTCCAACGAGCTGCCGATAGAAGGCCTGTGCTCGATTTCGATTTTTAGGTCCCATTATTCTCCTAACTCCTTCAAATGTTAACCTATACTCTCATGTCATTCGTTGTTATATTCCTTCTCATCGTCGTCCGTGTTGATGATTATTCAATGGCCCGTACACCCTTTGTTATGTTAAATATTCACACACTAGCTCTCTTACCAGGTATCCCTATTATAACCACAATGTTCTCTATTATTGATAATAGTATTGTCATTGTTACTATTATATGTATTACCTTTATTAATTGTTACTACTATTACATATATTAATATTGGTGGGTTACAGGGTTTCGAATCTTGCTTATCCTTCGGGATGCCCCAGTAACGCCATACAAAATGATTCTTAGCTGCCACTTGGCACCCGTTGCTAGGCAACGTTGGTAATGTGTTCAAGTGGTGGATTGTCCGCAAAAATTGTGTATTATCGCTAGTACTGTAGTTGCTCGGACAACCCTCGGGTTCACGAGCTGTCGATAGAGGACCTGTGCTCGCTTTGCTCCGTCCCTTGTAGCAATTCAGGATTTAGTCCTTATTTGTCTAAGGGGAGATGAGACGAAGGTCCGGTGATGTAAGGCGAACATACAAATGTATCCAAGGAGTAAATAATTTAAGAACATGACAACTCTATTTAAATCAACAACACACGTGGCATCTATGAGTTAGTGAGTTTTAAGCTGAGTTGCTCGACAACGAGCACGTTCTTTACGGCCCGGCCGACGATTATTTGCTGAAGTGATGGACTGCTCCGCTGATTGGGTACTTTTCTGCAGCATCTGGGATGGGGCGAAGACGAGCGGATATATAACCGCTTCCCCCTCCCGGCAGACTGCTAGGGCGACTTCGAGTCCCCGGATTTGAGTGCGCAGGCTCTGATTGAGCTGCCGCTCTTCCGCCCAACCTTTCTGTGCCGCCGTGAGTCGGTGGTAGACCGCTTTCGTTTTTGCGGGATCAGACCATGTCGCTTTCATCTGCTGCATTTCTCGGGTCAGCTGAATAATTTGGGTGAGTAGTTCCGCGTTTGACTGTCTCGCGTGATCCAGTTCCGTTTGTAGGATTTGTGGGGAAGACATCACTATAACCAAAGATATCATTTTAATTTATTATTGATTAAATTAGATCATCATTTATCTAGTTAAACAAAATCACGAACAATTCTAGCTATAAGAAGAAATAACACGAATAATTTTTAACATTTTTAAATCAATTACTACATGCAGACTATCACTATCAATTCATTCCTCGGGACAATGTCTCTTCAGGCTTCTTTTTAGAGCCGCCACCGTGTAGGGTCGTCGGGTATCACGGACTGGGCGAGGTGGGTAGGCTTCTGCAATCCGCCCGGCGAGGATGTCTTCCTCTACATTGGCAAGGTACATCCTCGCCCTGACCACCTGCAGATCCACCTGCTCCTGCACCCGTTCCCATTGGGTGAGGAGGTTCTGTGCATTGATACATATCTCTGCCGCTGGGTATTGTTGTCCGGCTAGTCCGCACGGGTCGCGGTTTAGGCCCAGTAACCTCCAAGTAGTGGGGTACGGCCACTGCTGCTGGATTTTCTGGAAAATTTCCGCCTTTGGGGGTGGTCCTTGTCGAGCTTGCTCATTGGTCGTTGGGGCGTCATTCCATTTGAGCGGCATGTTCCTTTCTAAAAAATGCATCAATATCAGTTACTATCTTATAGGGAAGAAAAACAGTTTAGTTAAATAGATCGTCCGCCTTTTCCGGGCGCTAAACTCACTAGTGACGGGTCGTGGCGGTTGGCTTGTCACGATTAAAACCTGTCGAATGTTTAATGGTTGGGGAAGTTATCTAGTTGAGGGATAGCACTTCTATTTTATCTATTGTAATGATTGTCCTAATGGTGAGCAGCTAAATGTTAATTTACAACCGAGCTGTATGCCCCAATCTCTCCAGTGTCAACGTTTACCAAGGTAGTGCTAGTGTCGAGGTGTTGTTGAGACCTATTCGGAAGTTATCATCTGCCTATTATCGGCTCTTATCATTCGTAAGTGATTATTTAGTGTCGATAATCGTCTTAAAGTTGCAATCTTACAAGTTCAATAGGTACTAAGTGTGGTTAATCCCCTGCAGTTAGTTGGATTTCGTCAGGCCTACTAGGTGGCTGGACCATTGAGCTAAGATTACGGTCTATCTGAGTTTAATATCGGTTAAATGCGAGAGACCTTGAATTTATTACTGCTTCATTTTAGTTAAATTGACGTCGATATTTACGGTGGTGTACTTTTGGCCATAATTTGACCAGGATGGTTGCTGTTTATGAATACGTCTATCAGGTGAGAGGACATCCATCGTTGTGGATGTTTATTTGTTAGTGAATTTCGTATGCAATGTCGACGGAGAGATCGCGAATTCGCATCTTCCGGTCGAGTTGTCTGACGCGATCGATGTATATGAACTTGAAATTCTTATGTCTCATCCGGTTTATGTCGTCTTCAGATTGCTTCAATTCACTCTATCGCTATAATTGGAATTCATCGCCGTGCAACGATTCGATTCGGTTAATTTATTAATTTACCTGATGTTAACACATTTACCTACTAAATTTTAGCGCCGCATACGTACCTCTGTTGTGGATGTTTCATATAGATTGCTTCTCAGTGCTTATTCGCGCGAGTTTATTACTTGGATATTTTATTTACGGATTTATTGGAGATCATGTTATTTTGCATCCACGTCAATCGGCCGTAAGACTTATCTATGTTTGTAAAACTTTTCATGATTAACTTGTTGTATTATAAAGTTTTTGTTTCTTGATTCTATATATGCATTAATTGACTTCCGATTGTCGTAACTTGTTATTACAAAAATCTTCGGAGCTGAATAACTTAATTAAAGATTACTGTGATTTTGATCGCCGAGTTAATACGATCTACCTAATCTCACTGATAGTTACTCGTCATTAAACTATGATCCTTTTTAAAAAATCGACTTATGAATTTAATCAATGCGTTAACGAAATTACTTATCTTTGGTCGCAAATCCTTAATCGGCTTCCTTATTCAACGAGTTTAAATTATGGGTTAATATTAGCCAATTTTTACTTTGATTCTTTGCCGTAAAATATTTACTATCGGTGGTTATTTTAACTTTAATTTCTAACTTTAATTGAATTAAGTTGATGAATCACATGATTCCTATTCTTTTACTTCACAGGGTGGGAATTACTTTAATGGTAGTAGTAATTTTATCTAATCAATGTCATTTATCTTCAAAAATAGGTTTTATCTAATTTTACTCAAGACATTAAAATTAATTTACTTGTAGAAATAAGCGTTATCTAATATATTTGAACTAGGAATCCAATTTATTTCTAACAATAAGGTTTATCTAATTTTATTACTTTAATTTACTTTTAGACATAAGTTTTATTAATTCAATTCACTTTGGAATTAAGATCAACTACTACAATTAGCTATGAATTCAATTTTATTGCTAGCAATAAGTTTTAACTAATTTATCTCAAGTATTAACATGGAATTAACTATATCAACGATTTCGATTTTCATTTTATTCCCGTACCCTTTCCCTTTAATAGACCTTAGACGCATATTGTGTTTATATTATATTTACTGAGTGCCCACTGGACTACTCGGTGTGATGATTTTGAGCCGTATGTAATATAAATTTAGGTCGATTTTACAGAAATGAGAAACGAGGAAGCAGCCAGAGACTTCTTCCTTATTTCTCTTTTCAGCTATAGGGATAATATTGACGTTACGACCCCTGCGTTCCGCACGCTGAGTCTTCACGGGTACATATCATTGGCGATTTTCCACGCTCTTACACAAATCTGTACTATGTAGATTTTGCTTTCTTGCGTTATGTATTGGCTGTGGGCCGGAAAAATTTCGACAGAAAATTTTAAGTTTAGTTTATTTAAACATAAAAAATGCATTAATATTAATAATATTTATTAATTATGAACAAAAATGAACATAGTTACCATTCATTGCCAATCCATAAAATCGCATAAAATTGCATATAATAAAATAAACCAAAAAATACCTCTCCCCCCACGCCGACATCCAAGCAGAGCTCTACCGAGGTTGCAAGGATGTGACGTGGAAAGAGGGTTCCAAAATGAACAGTTCTCACCTAAAAATAAGTTGAAAAACGGTTTGAAAAACGATTTCACAAATAGTTTTAAGATTTGAAAAAACGGTTTTATGGTTTTTGGTTCGTTTTAATGTGAAAATGGATCAGTATTTATACCTATTTTCCTCGCATGTTAAATTTGATGCAGTAAAACAAAATTCGACCTTGTTATTTTCTAGTAAATTCTATTCTTTAATTTTATTATTTTTTTGATTTATTTTTATAATTTTTCATTTAGAATTTTTATTGAATTATTACTAATTCAAATTTTTTGATTTAAATTTCATTTTCATGAACTTTTTATTAATTTTCCAATTTTGTCGAATTTGTTGTGTTTTCTTGTTATGTTTGTGTTGGTATCGTGCGAATCTTGGTGCGTTTTGTTATTATTTTAATTTATTTTTATGTTTATTATTTTATTTTTAATTCCCTTTTTTCTCATATTTTATGGGGTTTAATTGGTGTTTAATAGGTTTATTTAAATTGCATGTTATATTTCCGTGTGTGTTACTGATCCATTTAAACATTCCTCAAGGCCGTTTACTTTCTGGCCCAACACTATTACTATTACATTCTTATTACTATAATTACCATTATATTTATTATTATTATAATTATTATTATTATTACTATTATCATTATTATTAAATAAGTTTTAGTAGGGATCCGTCCTTATTCCTTAGCTTTATAAAAATATTTTACTTATATAAAAATTTAGCCGTAATCTATCCGTATTTTACAGTTTTTGACAAAGTATTTTCCTTGAATTGGAAAATTTTTGCAGCGTACCGCCAATATTTTACAGTTTTATAAGGATTTTATACTAACAATTGAACAACATTTCACTTTAACTTTACAATTTTCTATAAGTATTTTAATTAACTCGGAAAATTTGAGCAGCGATCCGCCCTCATTTTATAGTTTCATGATGAACGTTTAAATGATTTCCGAAAATTTGCGCAGCTTTCTGCCCATATTTCCCGTTTCAATTCAACATAATTTATTTAATTCTTAAAACATTATTTTACATGATTTTAGTCGTTCGGATTAATCTTTTTCCGATGGCTATTCATTTTAACTGTTGCAACGATTTCGCAATTTTCCCCGCTACCCTTTCCCTCTCTTGGTCCTTAAGATCTATGTATGTTCATGTTATATTTAATGAGTGTCACTAAACTACTCGGTGTTAATGATTTTGAGCCAAATGTTGTTAAAGATTTTTGGTCAATTGTTCAGGAAACGGATGGCGAAGGAGCAACCAAAAACTACTTCCCCACCTCCCAATTTCCCTTATAAATGGACAATATTGACATTCCAGCTACTGCGTCCTCACGCCGTAGCCTTCACAGGCACGAACTATTGGCGGAGTTACACCGCACTTACACAGTTCGATAGGGTGTTTTATTTTACTATCTTGCGTTATGTTTTGGCTGTGGGCCGAAAAAGAAATAACATATAAATAAATATTACCGTACTAATCGGGTAAAAGTCTCGAATGCATGAAACCGTTTATTCATTTAATTGTCGAAGTTCATAAATATACATGTAGCATCATGATTCATTGTTCATAAATGAGGGCATAAACATCTTTCATTGCTTTATCATATAGCATTTGATCAATAAATTCGCAAATCATCCACTCTCATAGCTCCCAATTGTCAGTGTACAGCAGCTGAAAGTTATCATGTTCAGGCAAAACACCCGCTAGTGCTAATTGCCCGAATTAACGGTTAACAGCTGCAAATCACACCAACTGACTTCAGACTGAAATTTTTTCTCAGAAAAATAAAACTGAAAATTTGTCAAAACACATCAGTATATATACCTATAATTTGGCCTTAACCTTGCATGTTAATTTTATTGCGATTAAACAAAATTCGACCTTGAAATTATTTGTGTTATCTAAATTACATTTTTATTAATTTCTTAATTTAAATTGGTAATTTATTTTTAACATTTTTAATTAAATTTATTCAGCCAAAAATATTTTGTTTTTATTCATTTATTTCATTAATTTTTACTTTTATATAAATGGTCATTTTGCGGTCAAATTTTCTTGTTAATATGTTATTTTACATGTAGATTTCGTGCGGTTCTTGATGCATTTTGTATTTATTTTATTTTTATGTTTTTTGATTTTATATATATTTATATTCTCTCAGATTTTAAAGTGTTTAGATGGTGTTGTATATTTTATTTTAAGTTATCTTGGTTCTAGGTTTGTATGCTGTATTACTGATGCATTCAAACAATTCTCAAGGCTATTTGTGTTCTGGCCCAACAATATTTATAATTTGTCAAGGTTTGAAAATTCAAATTTTATGTTAAATGTTCTTCTCTATTGAAAAAATGCAGATTCAATAGGATTTTCTCCAAAGTTCTTTTGAAAAGTTTTGGATCCATTACTTTAAATTAGTGAATAAAATTTAGCAAGAACTGATTAACTAAATTATATTCAATAATTTAAATATTCTGAATTTAGTGATATTCAGAGCATATAAGCAAACTTGTTTACAAAAATTACTAACACGATAGTTGCTATGGGTTTGCAGATGATAGAAAGTAATATAGTCCGATACATTTGAAAAACAGTTGATGAAAAAGCTGCCAAAAACCTAGAAAATCGTAATAAGATGTCCTTAATCTCTTACAATGAATTGAGGAAATTACAGAAAAATTTATTGAAGGCACTACTTATACAGTATTAGTACGTTAAATAAAACCGAAGTCTGGACAAAATATATACACGTACCGATAAGATTTAAAATACACTGAAGCTATTTAATTAATATTTATTAAAATTATAATGAAAGTAATAATTTCAAAACGATACTCACTACGTTCACAAATTTCCGAATTCACTAATAAAGTGATTAATTTCCATTATAGAATCTTCATTTAAAATTAATTTCTCTTTTAAATAGTCTGGAAAACTGTTTCGACATTTAATAATATTATTTTTGTTATGTGCTTCAAAGCGAATTGCATAGCACATATTTCCACGATAAATTATAGGTTCTTCCTCAAAAATAACCTTACATTCGAAACGCTTTTCGAAACCAATGGATGTTCTGTTCATTAGATTTTTAATTCGGCTCCACCCTTGTTCATCATCTGCATTAACATATGCTACATACTTGAAAACATCCTCTTCCAACATTTCATTAAATCCTATTCGTGGACAAGCTTTGTTGATAGGCATATTATGGCACTCATCTTCACTGGCTTGACTCTGGCAATTATTGTCAACTACAATTAACTTGTTTTTACTAATATATTCCAACGCTACATTTTCAATAAACCCAGATTCAAATGAGCCACTGTTGCCAAATTCAATTATTTTACAAATATTGGATTCATCCTTATAAATTTCAACCAACTCTCCATAAGTCATCGGCCCGATAGTCACAGTGCTTATTTCAATGAAATAATTTTCTCCAATCTTATTGATAGACCAATGTTTGTCATTATGAAATCCATTCGAACAATTATTCCTATTTAATCTTTTCAATTTATTTTTTCTAACATAAGATTTTGCATTTCCCATTAATTAATAAATGATTAATAATCATTAAAAAATAAAATAATCAAATTATTTATCATTTGTATAGAAATGGAAATATAAAAAAAGTTCATACTAAACATATCAGCAAAATATAAACTAAGTTATACAGAATGATAAGTCTCTTTGCTACACGCGATTTGCTCATTAAAATCGTCAACAGTATAAACATTTCCCCAATTTATGCTAAATCTCTTTGATCGGAATGTATCTTGAATATTCTTGATAAGCCCCATATTATAAGGACTGGAATTGTGCTTTTGTAAACAATTTTCGTCTGGATTGCTGTGCTTATGTGAACAATTTTCCATTGGTTTGTCAGCAAATGTATATCTATTCCAGTTGATGCGCTCATTTGTTGTTTGATTGACAACAAATGCTTGATAGAGTTGACATATAAGAAGCATAGAAACCCAAAATAAGTAAAAGCAGCCATTGAGAAAGCAGAAAAATATCCACGGATGTAGAAAGGTTGCGTCAACAACATATTTATACAGTGCCAATCCAGTCGAATCATCACTATTCCAGCGATGAAAGTGCAATGAATAACAAATACTCCCATATATGTACAGTGATAAAGATGGAATAAGGGCTAATAAATATAAAATGAAATTTGATATATTATTAACGCCGATACAATTATAAACCCAGGGGCAATGATGGTCAAATTTCGATACACATCGATCACATATAGAGCAATGTTTTGATCTAAGAGGCTTCCTTATGAGACAAGTAGTACAAAACCTATTGAGAGCGACTTTTACAGATGGGTCATTACTGGCCATTGACAAAATCGCTTCGACTCGATCTGTAGAGTTAATTTTAATATATCCTGGATCCATTCTAGCGCATTTGATAAAGTGAAACCAAAGACATGTTATAGAAACTACAAAAGATATATTAATAAACGGTCCGTTGTATGGAATAAGTAACCAGATGTACGTGAAGCAGAGAAAGAATGTCGTACAAGTCGCCAAGCTGAACATAGACAGAATTTGCGCCCTTTCATCAACGAAACTGGCCAATCCGAATCGAATAAGCGCAATTAATAAGACAAGCGTTGCCAATTTCATCCAATAACTGATAGTAAAGTGAAGCACGAGTCCAATGATCAAAAATGAGAGAATTGGTGTCAAGACCATTATACTAAAACGGAACTTTTTGTTTCTGCTAGTTAAATTAACGAAAAAGTTCCTGTGACTTTTTAAACCCCTTTCTATCATCAGCTCTTCTAATTTATTAGCCATCCAGGTCATATTTCTTTTTTGGAGAATTTGCTGTACCGTGATTCCTTCATTATTAATTAGAAACCAATCGATGCTTGCTGCATTCAACTGTTTCATCGCTATAAAATTACCTGACTGGGCAGCATAATGACCCGCAGTAAACCCATTTATGTCTTGAATGTTGACATTAGCTCCCCAAGTTATTAATAATCTTATTGGATCTGGTCCCGTACTTCTTGCTGCTGCCCACATCAGAGGAGTCATACCATTAAGGTCTCTAAAATCCACATTGATACCATAAGCTAATAGATATGAAACTATATGTGTATAGGCTAATTGAGAGGAAACATGAATACACGATAATCCTTGACCGTCGAATATATTTGGATTCGCACCGTTCTTTAAAAGAAGAGCAGTCATATCCAATAATCCTTGACGAACAGCCCAATGTAGAGGAGTTGACTTCAAATCTCCACCAATAACATCGATATTCGCTCCTTTTGATAAATAATAATTCACAATTTCATTTCTATTGTTTATTGCTGCCCAATGCAACAGTGACACATTTTCTGAATCCATTTGATTGACATTGTAACCTTGTTCGATGAGTTGAACACATCGTGGAAATATGCCATATTGAGTAGCTCTTACAATGTCAAAATTAGAATAATCTTCTATCTTATTTTCTACTTGTCCACTTTGATAAGATGGATCTACTGGATAAGGCTTTATTTCTGTCATTTGTTAATCATAACTAAAATTAAAGTTATTTGATGAAATATTTCAAAAACATTTTGTGAAAGTTAAAATTATAAATTTTAAAAATCCAAATAATTTTAAAAATAAAATAATATTGCTTACCAGACAATAGAACTAGAATTAAAATAAGTAAAAATTTGACATACAAAATTCAAAAATGTATACTAATTTATAAAATTTAAAAAAGTAATTTAAAGAAATTTATAAATTGTTAAATATATGTTAGTTAAAACAAATAATTTCACTTGATATGTAAATTTAAAGCAAATACACGAATTTTTGAAGACAATCAAAATTATTTGTTAAAGTTAAATAATAACACTTAAATTTAAATTCTTAACTTTTGCCTGGATGAGTAGGTGATTTTTTCTCTGCTGGTCTAAAGCTTTAAATGCATATTTGTTGTGGTGGGTACTGATTTTTGGTTAATTTGGGCCAGCACACATATAGCCTTGAGAATTGTTTAAATGCATCAGTAATACAGCACGAAAACCCAGCACCAAGATAACTTAAAATACAATATACAACATCAACTAAACACTTTAAAATCTGAGAGAAAATAAATGTTGGGCCAGAACGTAAACGGCCTTGAGGAATGTTTAAATGGATCAGTAACACACACGGAAATATAACATGCAATTTAAATAAACCTATTAAACACCAATTAAACCCCATAAAATATGAGAAAAAAGGGAATTAAAAATAAAATAATAAACATAAAAATAAATTAAAATAATAACAAAACGCACCAAGATTCGCACGATACCAACACAAACATAACAAGAAAACACAACAAATTCGACAAAATTGGAAAATTAATAAAAAGTTCATGAAAATGAAATTTAAATCAAAAAATTTGAATTAGTAATAATTCAATAAAAATTCTAAATGAAAAATTATAAAAATAAATCAAAAAATAATAAAATTAAAGAATAGAATTTACTAGAAAATAACAAGGTCGAATTTTGTTTTACTGCATCAAATTTAACATGCGAGGAAAATAGGTATAAATACTGATCCATTTTCACATTAAAACGAACCAAAAACCATAAAACCGTTTTTTCAAATCTTAAAACTATTTGTGAAATCGTTTTTCAAACCGTTTTTCAACTTATTTTTAGGTGAGAACTGTTCATTTTGGAACCCTCTTTCCACGTCACATCCTTGCAACCTCGGTAGAGCTCTGCTTGGATGTCGGCGTGGGGGAGAGGTATTTTTTGGTTTATTTTATTATATGCAATTTTATGCGATTTTATGGATTGGCAATGAATGGTAACTATGTTCATTTTTGTTCATAATTAATAAATATTATTAATATTAATGCATTTTTTATGTTTAAATAAACTAAACTTAAAATTTTCTGTCGAAATTTTTCCGGCCCACAGCCAATACATAACGCAAGAAAGCAAAATCTACATAGTACAGATTTGTGTAAGAGCGTGGAAAATCGCCAATGATATGTACCCGTGAAGACTCAGCGTGCGGAACGCAGGGGTCGTAACGTCAATATTATCCCTATAGCTGAAAAGAGAAATAAGGAAGAAGTCTCTGGCTGCTTCCTCGTTTCTCATTTCTGTAAAATCGACCTAAATTTATATTACATACGGCTCAAAATCATCACACCGAGTAGTCCAGTGGGCACTCAGTAAATATAATATAAACACAATATGCGTCTAAGGTCTATTAAAGGGAAAGGGTACGGGAATAAAATGAAAATCGAAATCGTTGATATAGTTAATTCCATGTTAATACTTGAGATAAATTAGTTAAAACTTATTGCTAGCAATAAAATTGAATTCATAGCTAATTGTAGTAGTTGATCTTAATTCCAAAGTGAATTGAATTAATAAAACTTATGTCTAAAAGTAAATTAAAGTAATAAAATTAGATAAACCTTATTGTTAGAAATAAATTGGATTCCTAGTTCAAATATATTAGATAACGCTTATTTCTACAAGTAAATTAATTTTAATGTCTTGAGTAAAATTAGATAAAACCTATTTTTGAAGATAAATGACATTGATTAGATAAAATTACTACTACTATTAAAGTAATTCCCACCCTGTGAAGTAAAAGAATAGGAATCATGTGATTCATCAACTTAATTCAATTAAAGTTAGAAATTAAAGTTAAAATAACCACCGATAGTAAATATTTTACGGCAAAGAATCAAAGTAAAAATTGGCTAATATTAACCCATAATTTAAACTCGTTGAATAAGGAAGCCGATTAAGGATTTGCGACCAAAGATAAGTAATTTCGTTAACGCATTGATTAAATTCATAAGTCGATTTTTTAAAAAGGATCATAGTTTAATGACGAGTAACTATCAGTGAGATTAGGTAGATCGAATTAACTCGGCGATCAAAATCACAGTAATCTTTAATTAAGTTATTCAGCTCCGAAGATTTTTGTAATAACAAGTTATGACAATCGGAAGTCAATTAATGCATATATAGAATCAAGAAACAAAACTTTATAATACAACAAGTTAATCATGAAAAGTTTTACAAACATAGATAAGTCTTACGGCCGATTGACGTGGATGCAAAATAACATGATCTCCAATAAATCCGTAAATAAAATATCCAAGTAATAAACTCGCGCGAATAAGCACTGAGAAGCAATCTATATGAAACATCCACAACAGAGGTACGTATGCGGCGCTAAAATTTAGTAGGTAAATGTGTTAACATCAGGTAAATTAATAAATTAACCGAATCGAATCGTTGCACGGCGATGAATTCCAATTATAGCGATAGAGTGAATTGAAGCAATCTGAAGACGACATAAACCGGATGAGACATAAGAATTTCAAGTTCATATACATCGATCGCGTCAGACAACTCGACCGGAAGATGCGAATTCGCGATCTCTCCGTCGACATTGCATACGAAATTCACTAACAAATAAACATCCACAACGATGGATGTCCTCTCACCTGATAGACGTATTCATAAACAGCAACCATCCTGGTCAAATTATGGCCAAAAGTACACCACCGTAAATATCGACGTCAATTTAACTAAAATGAAGCAGTAATAAATTCAAGGTCTCTCGCATTTAACCGATATTAAACTCAGATAGACCGTAATCTTAGCTCAATGGTCCAGCCACCTAGTAGGCCTGACGAAATCCAACTAACTGCAGGGGATTAACCACACTTAGTACCTATTGAACTTGTAAGATTGCAACTTTAAGACGATTATCGACACTAAATAATCACTTACGAATGATAAGAGCCGATAATAGGCAGATGATAACTTCCGAATAGGTCTCAACAACACCTCGACACTAGCACTACCTTGGTAAACGTTGACACTGGAGAGATTGGGGCATACAGCTCGGTTGTAAATTAACATTTAGCTGCTCACCATTAGGACAATCATTACAATAGATAAAATAGAAGTGCTATCCCTCAACTAGATAACTTCCCCAACCATTAAACATTCGACAGGTTTTAATCGTGACAAGCCAACCGCCACGACCCGTCACTAGTGAGTTTAGCGCCCGGAAAAGGCGGACGATCTATTTAACTAAACTGTTTTTCTTCCCTATAAGATAGTAACTGATATTGATGCATTTTTTAGAAAGGAACATGCCGCTCAAATGGAATGACGCCCCAACGACCAATGAGCAAGCTCGACAAGGACCACCCCAAAGGCGGAAATTTTCCAGAAAATCCAGCAGCAGTGGCCGTACCCCACTACTTGGAGGTTACTGGGCCTAAACCGCGACCCGTGCGGACTAGCCGGACAACAATACCCAGCGGCAGAGATATGTATCAATGCACAGAACCTCCTCACCCAATGGGAACGGGTGCAGGAGCAGGTGGATCTGCAGGTGGTCAGGGCGAGGATGTACCTTGCCAATGTAGAGGAAGACATCCTCGCCGGGCGGATTGCAGAAGCCTACCCACCTCGCCCAGTCCGTGATACCCGACGACCCTACACGGTGGCGGCTCTAAAAAGAAGCCTGAAGAGACATTGTCCCGAGGAATGAATTGATAGTGATAGTCTGCATGTAGTAATTGATTTAAAAATGTTAAAAATTATTCGTGTTATTTCTTCTTATAGCTAGAATTGTTCGTGATTTTGTTTAACTAGATAAATGATGATCTAATTTAATCAATAATAAATTAAAATGATATCTTTGGTTATAGTGATGTCTTCCCCACAAATCCTACAAACGGAACTGGATCACGCGAGACAGTCAAACGCGGAACTACTCACCCAAATTATTCAGCTGACCCGAGAAATGCAGCAGATGAAAGCGAGCACAGGTCTTCTATCGACAGCTCGTGAACCCGAGGGTTGTCCGAGCAACTACAGTGCTAGCGATAATACTCAATTTTTGCGGACAATCCACCACTTGAACACATTACCAACGTTGCCTAGCAACGGGTGCCAAGTGACAGCTAAGAATCATTTTGTATGGCGTTACTGGGGCATTCCGAAGGATAAGCAAGATTCGAAACCCTGTAACCCACCATACAAATTTGGGGGCTCAGCCTGGATCAACATGATTTTCTTGTACAAACAAATGAGAAGGGACAAGATACAGAACTATTTTATCAAGTAGACGACCAAACTGACTACAATTAAAACAACTAAATCAACTACCAGCAAGAGAATACAAAACTAATATGATATCATTTGAAAGTTGTATAGAGATCGACGCCAAGATATTCAACATTACCCGACAACACCAATGGTACTCACAAGACGCAAAGCAAACAGTATATGATTAAAAGGGCAAAATTCGGGATAAAATGAAATGGGGTAAGTAAGGGGAGTGACGATGAACGAGAGAAAGCAACAGAACCAAGTAGAGGAAGTCAACGATAATAGAATAAATTACAACGAGTAATGATTAAAATAGTAGTTGATAAAATGAAGCAAAATATATTAAAAGACTAAGAATTGAATGAATTTAGTTAATTAGTATTTAAATAAATTTAATGGGTAATTAAAAGAGATTTAATAATTTTAGAGATGGAACCAACAAAAATAATAGAAAAACTAAAGGGCATCTTAAACATTGAAAACGATAATCTTGAGGAACTAATTAACAAACAAAAATTAATTAAAAGAGCTAGAGAGGATATATCAACGATTTCAAACCTGTATTCCGACGAACATTGCATATTGATAAAATTGATTGATATTGATAAAGACGTAACAACTGAAAGAATATATGAAATTCTATCTATGAGATTGGAAATAACCAAATTTGGAAAAAGCTGGAACAAGTTAATGAAAAAGGTCGAAAACATTGAGGACGAGATCGCAACAACAATGAAAGAGCAAACCAAGGCTTATGTAGAGTGTTATGCGTGCAAAACAGAGGAAGCACGAGTAATGGTGACACCTTGCGGACACCTGAGTTACTGTCATGGATGCGCACAAGAGTCGCACTGTATGCTATGCCAGCGAAAGATAAAGGAAAGACTAACTGTTTACTTTCCATGAATTGTTATGATGAAATGAAATAAATGTGTATTATGCATTACTTGAATTATTATTAGATGATAAGACGAATGTAAAAGGAATATGCAGTATTTGTAAATAATAAAACCACCCGACAACGATAAATAAAGGTAATAGACCAAACACATGAAAGCCGAAATCAGGAAATAATTAAAACACATGCACAGAGACACAAATATTAGACGGAAAAATTTTGACAACCGAGTTTCCTAGTGTATGATTCTTTTTGTTTTATTGATATTATATTGAGATAGGACGAGGAAAAATGGTTAACCTGAGCTGTCAAATGATAGTACGCTCACCCAAGGGAAACCCTGATCAACCCCACGGAGAAAGGAACTGGTAGGCCAAGTCGCGTATGTCAACAAGTAACCGGCGAGAGATTGATCACCTCTTTAGGGGAGCTTGTTGATGCGATTACCACAAATTTTGAAGGGGGAAGTGAAGAGATAGACCGAGTGGTGAGAGAAAGTGTACACGATATAGAGAATTAATAGTTTTGATTGATAGTTGATTAAAGGTACCTAGAAATGATTTTTTCCCTAGCTGGTGGTGAGGCACCAGAGGACAGCTACGGACTGTCGTGTTCAGGTTGTTATCAGCCAAGGGACTGATGGCGCTGAGCCGTTCGGTACAAAAACCCGGATACCACACCGAGTATCGAATGAATATTTTTTTATTGCTGGGCGGAACTCGATACAACAACCCGGATCCCACACCGAGTATCGAGGGCCAAACGGTAGGTGAGATGTGAACTAACCGGTAAATGGTTCATACTCAAAATGACCTACTAAGGTCAGATAAGGGCGGCCGAATTGAGCCGGGAAATCTGACGGGAGAGGCGGGCAGATATTAGATAGTTTTATTAAGAAAATTTTCCTCGCCCATATTTATTCGTTTCCTTTTCTTTTCACTATTCGGGAAATCAAGTAAACCGCTTTTGGAACTTGATTGAACGTCTAGGCATTTCCATACTTTTATATTCTCCGAGGTACACAACCCGGATCCCACACCGAGTACTGAGGGAATGTTTTTTTTTATTTGCCCAGCGAGGAGTTTGGTACAATAACCCGGATCCCACACCGAGTACCAAATATCCGAATGGCGGTGAGTAAAGCGTAACCGGAAAGTGCGCGGCCAAAAGACGCCATGGATTGAGAGTCAGTGTGAGGCCTCAAACATACCCAAAAGTCACTGATGAGCTCAATTCCGATAATTAGAATGAGATAAAATGATAATATGAATAAGATGAATTAGATTAAAGTTAATATGAATACGAGTAAGGATAAAACTGATAGAATATGATCATGATTAGATTAAACAGTAAAGATGAGAAACAGTTATGAAATATAGGATATAAAAATGAGATACGATTATGATGAGACATTATAAATAGGATAGGATATGATTGAATATTAGAGACGATATGAGACATGATTAAAAATGAAATATGATTATGAATAGATGTTAAAGGTCACAGATGACCAGTTAAAGCCGAAGGCCGAAGAGCCAACGGAAATTATAGAGGGCATAGAGCGCCAGCGACTGAGGATTAAGCAAATGAATTTTTTCGGGAGACATAGGAAAAATAATTAATGGAATGAATGAAAGTATGAATATGATGATTTTATATTATTAATATTATGATATAGATAATTGATGCGACTATATAGATGATTAATAAGACTATATAGATAATTGATACGAGATTAATAGATAATTATTACGAGGTATAGATAGTTAAAAATGGACTTAAAATGAGGGGGGTGAGTCAGTTAAAGAAGACCACCACGGTAAATGCGAACCAGGAATAATAACGTATATAGTATGGTAAACGGAGGAGAAATTAGTATAGAGTATAGAATATTGGAGTGTCATTTATTTTTAGGAATCAATAGCCAGACAAAGCAATCCAAGCCAATTTCAAATTAAGCCAAAGCAGACAATATTTCAGAGCAAACAATAAACCAAATAATAAAAGATAATCAAATAGAAAAGAATTTGGAATAAACGTCGAAGTAGTTGCAAACCAACAATCAACCAGAATTTCAAAGCAAGAAAAGAGAAACGATAAAACCAGTCAAGTAAACGAATAACCGTAAACATTGATAGCATCAGCAACCATACGAGAAGCAAAAGCAAAGAGGATAACGAAAAGAGTTTATTAAAAGCAGAAGAAAAGAAAAGAGTTCGCCACAGTAGAAGTGTCAATACCAGAGTATCAATTACAGCAGCGACAGGAACCGGTACAGATAGCGGATTAACCGACGTTGAATTTAACAGTAGCGAAGAGAACGAACTACTCAATATCGAGAACCAGTTGACGACAATAGCATCAGTGAACGAAGAAGAGAACCTAGACAACAATCCAAACATGACAACTTCTATAAACTCTTCAATTCCGGATGCAAATATAATGTTAAATAACAACAACGCGATAGTAGGAGAATTCAGAGAAAAGTTTAGAGGAGAACCGTTCGACGGTAGTCTCAACAAATTAGATACATTTATAAAGGAATTCGAAGTGTATAAAAATATCTGCCACTGGACAGATCAAAAAGTAAAAGAGCGACTACCTTTGTATTTGAAAAGGAGCGCACAAGATGTATTCGTAGAAGAAGCAAGAGATGTAACGAAATTGACAACGTGGACAGAGATTAAAGAGTTCTTAGTAAAAATATTCGGCATAGAGAAAAAAGGAAACCGGAAGATATTGGACTTCCTACATCGAAAACAAAGACGAGACGAATCAAATGCAGTGTACGCATGTGAATTAAAGAAATTGTGTAAAGAAGCCTTCGGAGATGCAAATTTGCCCGAAGATAAAATGGTAGACGTCTTCATAAGAGGAATCAAAAGAGAAGACATACGAGCCAACCTTGGATGCTTGGCACCAGAGACACTAGATAAAGCAGTAGCAATCGCAAACAGATGTGAAGCCCATCTGGGACTGGGATATCAAGTGGCAGTCTTAGCCACAGAACCAACAACGTCAACAGTCAATGCCAACAATCAAAACAACAGTACCAATCCAGCTATGAATCAATTCATTCCAAGAGCACAGCAGATGTTCAAGTCACCAGCAACGAGAAATCCGGAAGACAGAGGTAATAACCAAGTAAGTTATAATAATAATTTCAGGAACAATCCAAACGCAAACGAAAAATGCTCCACATGCCAAAAAATGGGACATCGATCAGAAAATTGTTTCCGGAATCACAATTGCCAAAAATGTGGTAGACGAGGGCACACTGAGAAAATATGTAGACAACTTGATAGCAAAGCATGCTACAATTGTAACCCACCATAAATATAAAATCAAAAACATAAAAGTAAAATAAAATCAATACAAAATGCATCAGGAACCGCACGAAATTTACATAAAAAATAACATAATAACAAGAAAATTCGACCGTAAAATGATCATTTATATAAAATTAAAAATTAATGAATAAAATGAATAAAAATAAAATATTTTTAGCTGAATAAATTTTATTAAAAATGTTAAAAATAAATTACCAATTTAAATTAAGAAATAAATAAAAATTTAATTTAGATAACATAAATAATTTCAAGGTCGAATTTTGTTTAATCGTGGTGGGTTACAGGGTTTCGTAATTTGTTTGAGTTAGCCTGTGGTTGCCCCAGTAACGCCATACAAAATGATACTAACTGCCACTTGGCACCCGTTGCTAGGCAACGTTGGTAATGTGTTCAAGTGGTGGATTATCCGCAAAAATTGAGTATTATCACTAGTACTGTAATTGCTCGGACAATCCTCGGGTTCACGAGCTGTCGATAGAAGACCTGTGCTCGCTTTAAAATTATTTGGTCCCCTTGCGTTTTAGTTTCTATCGTGCATCTATTTATTTTACCGACGTTAGTTTAGCCATGAAATGGGTGGTACTGCTTATTTAACACTTCGACGATGTTGCTTCAAACCTCAAGATGATATAAAGATAATAAGATGTATACGGAAACCACAATATATATAAATGATGCTTTATTTATCTATGAAACACATGAGTTATAAGATTTCCGACTGATTAGAAGATCGAGCGGCTCGGCGCTTAGCCCGCTCGTTACGTCCAGGTCGGCGACTGGCTGTTGACGGGGTGATTGGAGTAGTTAAGGTTGCGGATGAAGTAGAGTTCGCTTCGCGATAGGCCCATTGAGCAGGGGCAAAGACTAGAGGGTAGGTCACCGCTGCTCCCTCCTGACAGGCGGATAACGCTACCTCTAGCCCCCTGATTTGAGTTTTTAGGCCCTGTACTAACTGTTTTTCTTCTGTCCATCCCTCCTGGGCCGCGGTTAGTTTTTGGTACAGTCGTTTGATTCTCGTGGGCTCGATCCATGTCGCTTTAATTTGCTGCGTTTCTCGAACTATTTGAACGAGTTGGTCATGGAGTTTCTTATTGGCCTGTCTCGCATGGGTTAATTCATTTTGGAGCAACTTCACAGGGTCCATTTCTAGAATGATGAGAGTTGAAATTCATGATGACTGTTATAATGATAAGTGTATTTAAACTTAAACATATTTATGAAATGAGAACTACAATAATAATAAAAGAAGAGAAAGAATTTTTAGATCTATAATATTAATATTATACCAAATAACAAGAGGTTCAAATCATTATTATGATGTTCAATCATCTGCGAAGAATCGCTTGATCCCTTCTTCTGGGGAATAACCAGGGATCACAAACACTGGCCTTTTGAGGTTCCGAACTGGTCTCGGTGAAGGTGGGTATCTACTGGCCAGACGTCCTGCCACCAGATCATCTTTGACGTTGGCCAAGTATTCCGTTGCTCGTGCTACATCTGCCTCGACTTGGCGCTGGTGTTGGAGGAGGCCCTCCAGGAGCTCTTGGGCCTGAGTTAGGATGTCCTGGGATGGTTTTGGCTCGTCAGACAGTTTCCGGAACTGTCTCATGAACTCCTCCGGTGATACGTCCTCTTGCTGGTCTTCTTCGGGCACGTCAGGGTATCACTCTTGATACACCCGATTCCATGCCTGCCTCCATTGTTCCGCGACATGAGCAGGGAGTTCAACCATAGCTCCAGTTTGTCCTGAATGGAAAAATTGTTTTTACTCCGTGATCTGGGGTACGCAATTAGGTAACATTTCTCGTCGTTTTTAAGAAAACTGGATTATCTTAATTTCAAATGTGCTACAACTCACGGAACTCGAAGTGGAACGCGTTTTTTACTAGCTGGTCCGGCAAGGTATTGAAAAAAAGGAAGAACGATATTCTACCGGCTACTGGGTTGCGCGTTCTCATACCATAAGGGTCGGTTCAAGAATTCTTTATGGATGTTAACGAAAAATCAAAAAATGCAAATCATTTGTAACTTTACCTTATTTCGATCACAAGTGATTTATTTATTCCTAGTATTAAGGTTGGTATATGTTTAAAATGTTCAACTAGATGTATTTTAAGTATTAATATAAGATAATTAAATAAATAATCCGTTAAGAAAACCTTGTAAAATATTCTTTGGGTATTTATGAATTTTGAATAGAACAAACTTAAGTTAGTTAACTTTTACGTAACGATAACTTGATAATTAAACATTCATGTATCTTAAACTAAATAATCTTAACAATTACCATTTAATTATTTGAAAACAAATCAGTTACAAAAGTTGCAGAATTCACACTTAGTGTCTGATCAATTGATCAATTAAGATACTTGGGTAATTATTCGAGAAATTCGTTTCTCCAAAAAAAAATATAAATCGTTGACAACTTTCTAATGCGACCAAGACGGAATTTTTGTTTAATAATTTTTCCACTTAAATATTTGCGACGCTGCTGTCCTATTGGGTTGACGAAAAATGCGTAGCCAAAATTGATTTGTCGGCTTAATGGTGAAACGACAAGATGTTGGGAGTTCGTCGGGTGTGAGAACACTAAGATTCGTCAATAGATATGACTTATTGATTCGCGGCCGTCAATCTGGAGAGTTTATTTACTAATGCTATGGAGTTGATTCTAGATTATTCCTGTGGCTCAAATATGAATATAACTTTGTTAAGGAATTTAATTGAAAATTTACTTGAAGGAGCTTCTGTAACGTTTGGAGATCGCAACTCTAAGTCCTCGTCCGGGATGTTCGGCGAATACATAATTGATAACGAAAATGATGTATGGTCTATTGTCAACGTTAATTATAAAGAAACTGTACAGTTGAAAATCAGACAGGCAGGAAGTGCATGCCACTTATAACTTGGCTACGGTAGCGGATGTTTATATCGCCGGAAATGTCGACAAGTGAGAGTGTTTATTTTTCAACTGGTAATTACAACATTTATTTCAGGTGAATGAACTTTTCAAATTGCGATCGTGGACTATTCGGTGAGTTTCATAGATCAACCTTTGTTATAATGAATTTCATAGAATGCAGTGATTTTAGGAATTCGGACTACTCTATTATATCTCGGAATTTTGGTCAATGGATTTTCTTATAGATTGTTAATGGTTTTGTGGAAAGTTTCTCTCGGGTCATTCGGTAATTTATTACATTTAATTACTTTATTTTAGTACACATTTTAAGGGATTTTCTCCGTCGCAAAAGTTTCTCGTTGGATTTATTCATCTCATTATCATGCTTAATATTGAAAATTTGTTCGACTTCTATTGGAATTCTCGTTGTCAATATCAAATTAATCTGCTTATCTCCTGGATTTCATTTGTATTATTTTAAATTTGAGTAAGCGAATAGTTTTAATTTATTGAAATAAATTTTATATGATTTTTTCTTTCATTTTTTAATATATTAAAGTAATCGTTTACTATATTTATGCGAATTAACAAGGAGTTTCCAGTTATGACTGCTTTAGAGATGAAATCAATCATATGATCGTTCAATGTTAGGTGAGTTGGTTCGAATTCTAATTTAAAGTTACACAACATTTTGGGTTGATTTATTGTAAATCGAGGAATTTAGGTTAATTAGTTTAAATCTACCATTATATTAACGAAAATTTGTTGATTAAATCAATGAGATACATTAATTTGGCTTAATATTTGTTTTAATGATAGTTTTACTCTAAATTCATTTATGATAATCAATAATTTACAATAAATTAACTTAATGGATTACGTAATTTTACTCAATAAAAACTCTACTTTTAATTATAATGATTTAATGAATTACTTTCATCTTTCTTTATTTTCAAACCATAGCTACTTTACTTTTACTTAAATCAAGGAATTACTTATTTAATGGCTACTACTAAGTTATTCGAATTGTAAATTTAATTTATTCCAAAATATTAATCCAAATTAGTTATAACAACGATTTCTATTTAATTTATTCCCCGTACCATTCCCCTTTATAAGCCTTAAGCGCATATTGTGTTTACATTATATTTAATGAGTGCCCACTGGACTACTCGGTGTGATGATTTTGAGCCATGTGTAGTATGATTTTAGGTCGATTTTACAGAAATGAGAAACGAAAGTAGCCAAGAGGCTTCTTCCTTATTTCTCGTTTCATCTATACGGGATAATATTGACGTTCCAACCCTGCGTTCCGCACGCCGGGTCTTCACGGGCACAGATCATTGGCGATATTCCACGCACTTACACGAATCTGAATTGTGTGTAGAGTTTATTTACTTGCGATAGGTGTTGGCTGTGGGCCGGAAAAATTTCGACAAATGTTAAATTTTAAGAAAACAAAAATTTTAAACATCATAAATATATATTAATATAGATTAAAAATAAAATACAGAATTACTTGACTCATTCAATCAAAATTTCATAAAAATACATCTCCCCCCACGCCAACATCCAATCAGAGCTCTACCGAGGTTGCGAGGATGTGACGTGGAAAGAGAGTTCCAAATAAAACAAATTCTCACTTATGAATAATAGATTTTTAATCAAAATTCGAAATAGTTTGAAAAACAGTCTTTGTTTTACCAATAGTGTGTTTTAATGTGAAAATGGATCAGTATTTATACCTATTTTCTGTCCCTAACCTCGCATGTTAAATTTGATGCAGTAAAACAAAATTCGACCTTGTTATTTTCTAGTGAATTCTATTCTTTAATTTTATTATTTTTTGATTTATTTTTATAATTTTTCATTTAGAATTTTTATTGAACTATTACTAATTCAAATTTTTTGATTTAAGTTTCATTTTCATGAACTTTTATCAATTTTTCAATTTTGTCGAATTTGTTGTGTTTTCTTGTTATATTTGTGTTGGTATCGTGAGGATCTTGGTGCGTTTTGTTATTATTTTAATTTATTTTTATGTTTATTATTTTATATTTAATTCTCTTTTTTTCTCATATTTGATAGGGTTTAATTGATGTTTCAATAGGTTTATTTAAATTTCATGTTATATTTGCGTGTGTGTTACTGATCCATTAAAACATTCCTCAAGGCCGTTTACGTTCTGGCCCAACAATCGCAATAAAATTAACACGCAAGGTTAAGGCCAAATTGTAGGTATATATACTGACGTGTTTTCACAAATTAGCAAGCACAAGTACTAGAACTAAAACTAAACTAAATATTACTTGACAGTATTATTTCTAACTTGGTTAGAATATCAATTTTCCGTCTCACTGGGAGACTGGTTGTATTAGTATGCGCTATAGCACTTATTGATTGGAATTTTATTAGATTATATTACGAATTATTAATGGATTATGTTACGAATTTTTTGAGGATTATCAATGGATTAGGTTACGAATTTTTAATGAATTTTTATTAGATTATATTACGAATTATTAATGGATTATGTTACGAATTTTTTGAGGATTATCAATGGATTAGGTTACGAATTTTTAATGGATTATTAATGGATTATGTTACGAATTTTTAAAGGATTATGTTACGAATTTTTATAAATTATGTTATGAATTGTTAATGGTAAATTATGATACGAATTATTAACTTTCAATATATGATTTTTTGATGTTGAATTATGCTAATTCAAATTTAAAATATAGGATGAATTATGGATTATTAACTTCTATTATATGTTTACAAATATTCCGAAAATTGTTTCATGCATTCGAGACTTTTACCCAATGGATCTGGTAATTTTCATTCACTCCTTTTTCGGCCCACAGCCAAAAACATAACGCAAGATAGAAAAATAAAACATACTATCGTAAATCGTGTAAGTGCGTGTATTATCGCCAATGATTTCGTGCCCGAGAAGGCTCCGGCGTGAGGAACGCAGGAGCTGAAACGTCAATATTATCCGTATATAGAGGAAATTGGAGGGTAAAGGAGTGGTCTTTTGGCTGCTCCTTCATCATCCGTTTCCTGTAAAATTGACATAAATTTTTTAACAACAATCGGCTCAAAATCACTAACACTGAGTAGTCCAGTGGGCACTCATTAAATATAATATGAACATACATAGAACTTAAGGACAAAAAGAAGGAAAGGGTAGCGGGGAACATAGCGAAATCGTTGCAACAGTTAAAATGAATAGCCATCGGAAAAAGATTAATCCGAACGACCAAAATCATGAAAAATAATGTTTTTAAATAATATATAAGATTTAAATAAATTATGTGGAATTGAAACGGAGAATATGGGCAGAACGCTGCGTAAATTTTCGGAAATAGTTAAAACATTTATCATAAAAACTGTAAAATAAGGGCGGAACGCTGCTCAAATTTTCCGAATTAATTCAAATACTTAACAAAAATAGTAAAGTAAAAATGAAACTGTAAAATAAGGGTGGAACGCTGCTCAAATTTTCCGAATTGATGAAAATACTTGTAGAAAATAGTAAAGTAAAATGAAATTTTGTACAAATGTTAGTGTAATATCCTTATAAAACCGAAAAATAAGGGCGTTACGCTGCTAAAATTTTTCGAATTAATATAAATACTTTATCGAAAACCGGAAAAATACAGATGGATTACAGCTAAATTTTTATACAAGAAAAATATTTTATAAAACGGAGGAATAATGAAGGATCCCAAGTAAAAACTTGATAATAATAATGATAATAGTAAGGATAATGGTAATTATAATAATAATAATAATAATAATAATAATAATAATAATAATAATAATAATAATAATAATAATAATAATAATAATGATCATAATTAGGATAATAATAATAGTAATAATAATGATAATAATAATAGTAGTAATAAAAAATCATAGTAGTAATAATAATAAATATGATGGTAATTATAGTAATAAGAATAATAATAAAGGTAATAGTAGTAATAATTAACAAAGGTAATACATATAATAGTATCAATGATAAGGCTAGCAATAATAACAGAGAACATTGTGGTTATAATAGGGATAAGGGTAAGAGAGATACTGTGTGAATATTTAACATAACAAAGAGTGTACAGGCCACAGTGTAATCATCAACACGGATGACGATAAGAAGGGCTATGGGAATAGACCTGACAATACATGATATGAGAGTATAGGTTAACATTTGAAAGAATAATGGGACCTAAGAATCGAAATCGAGCACAAGCCTTCTATCGGCGGCTCGTTGGACCCATGGATCGTTCGGTAAATTATAGCATTAGTAATAGCATTAGTAATAACGCTCACTTTTTTCGGACGATCTACCCACTCGAACACAGTTCCAACATTGCTTAGCAACGGGTGTCGAGTGGTAAGCGAAAGAATATTTATATGGGGTTGTCTGGGTAACAACCATATAGTCTCAAATATCAGAACCCAGAAACCCACCACTGGTCGTCAGTGAGGGGACTTCGGAAGTCAACGTTATTATTCTCACTGATGAAATTTCCTATCATTTTTTGGGTCTCATTTTCCCTAAATCTCGCCTATCATGCTCAGGCATTAAATTTCCATGGGAGCAATGGGATTTTTATATCTAATTTAATATTAAGTTTTTTAAACTTCGTCTTATGGTAACTATTTATCATTTTATTAATTTTACCGCTTTATTATGAGTCTCATTTTGACACCTGAGTTTACAATTATCACAGATTTTCGATCCCTTCCTACTGGTTTCAAATTTTATACTCATTCTTAAATCTGCGGCTTATTATAGTTGCTAAGTTTACATCTATGGTTAATTTACTTAATAGTTAAATTCCTATTACATTATTTATCGCGTTTGTAAATATTCGCGCTCGTTTGGGAGTCAGAGATTACCCACAGTGATTAAATTTTCTATCGTTACTTCTTTTGATAGCCAAATTCTGATGACGCCGATTTATCATTACATTTCGTGATATTAGTACTTTTGACCAATTTATTATTACCCGTTTTTATTTTAGTACTTTTACTAATCGTGGTCATCACGGCGTAAATTTATATCTAATAGTACTCTTTCTGACAATCTGCCCGGTTGGTACTAGTTAATCATTTTACTTTTACTGATTTCAACACTCGTTTATTAGTCGTGATCATAGCAACGATTTACAGCGCAGATCCCAGTACCCACTTTATTTGACCTTAAGACCATTTGTGTCGACATTAGAAAATTACGAGTGCCCACTGGACTACTCGGTGTAGAGATTTTGAGCCGTCTGTCATTTGCAAAGTTAGGTCGAATTTTCGGGAAATGGATTGCGGAGGGGCCTCCAAAAGACTACCTTCCCACCTTCCGATTTCCCCTATAGATGGGTAATATTGACGTTCCAGCTACTGCGTTCTCACGCAGTAGCCTTCACGGGCACGAACTATTGGCGGACTTACACCGCACTTACACAGTTCGGTTGATGTGTGTATAATTTACTGCCTTGTGGTGGTGCGTCGGTTGTGGGCCTGAGAAATTTCGACATAGAACTCTCATGATTAGAACTTTTATTTGAAATTTGATTGATAATAAATTGTTGAATCATATACAGCATTCATAATATATCATTACACATCTCTTATATCGTAAACGTCGTCATTGGTATTCATAATTCTCGCGCAAACTTCTCATTCAGGCGGTGCAATGTCCTCATACTGCCTCTATGAATTAACACTTATCGAATTCTTTAAATATCATTTAAATAACAATAATAATATATTCTATAAAATAAACAACACATTTTGATAAGTTAATTATGTACTGTTTAATAATCGAGCGGCTCGGCGTTTAGCTCGTTCCTTCCGGCCGGGTCAATAACTACTAGCCTTTGGCGTAACCTTCGAATCTGTCGTTGTCTCTCGGTAGACTAGTTGGACAGGGGCAAAGACGAGGGGATATGTCACTGCCGCTCCCTCTTGGCAGGCTGACAGTGCCACTTCTAACCCCTTTATTTGTATTCTTAGGCTTTGATTTAACTGCCTCTCGTCCGTCCATTCCTTTTGGGCTGCTGTAAGTCTTTGATAAAGCGCCTTTGCTTTCCTTGGTTCCATCCAGGCGGCTTTTGTTTGTTGAATTTCCGTCGTCAGTTGGATAATTTGCTCGTAGAAGTTTTTATTGATCTTCCGTGCATGCTCTAATTCCTTCTGCAGAATTCTCATGGATTCCATTTCTGTAATAATGAAAATTAATTCTTGTCCACCAATCTCAAGTTATTTAATTAATCATACAAATATTTATAGTGTTAACCAAACAAACAAACAAAGAAAAAACTTGTGGGAAGTAACTATTTATTTATTTAACTTTAAATCAAATTAATGTCGTTATTGTTATTGTAATTCCGTGGTCGAGATCATTAATTGGATTGGAGACCTGGAGAGTAACTCTCATCACGTTCGTCAGGGACCGGCTGAGCGGGAGAGTGCTCACGATAGACAAAAAACGGTCGTTTTGTGTTCCGGGTACGGCTGGCACGGATCCTTGGGGGGGCACCGACATTAGTTTCCATTCGCCCATCAGCATGATCACGAGTGGGGCTGTGCGGTGATGTATACTCATCGGTATCCGCAATTCTGCCAGCCGCTATGTCCACTTCCACGTTTGAAAGGTATAGCCTGGCCCTGGCTATTTGTAGATTGATTTGGCGCTGGTGATCCTCGAGTTGAGAGAGGAGAAATCGTGCCTGATCTTGGATTTCCTGGGCCGGACTCTGACCACTTTTTCGTCTGCCCGACACAAACGGTCTCCCATTGTCTTCCAATGGTTGTAAGGTATTCCATTGGGGATCTCTCGGTTGGGGCACAGTGCTGTATTTGTTCCGCCAGACTCGTTGCCAGGCTTGTCGCCATTGATCGGCAACATGCGTGGGGACACGGATAATGGCTCTCGATTCATCTAAATAAACTATAATAAACATTTATTATCCAATTTTCTGGGTCATCTGACTATTCGGAAGTTAACTAGTGCGCGTCATTCAACGCATTTAGATATTGAGTAGGTCAGTCGAAGAATTTTTATGTGTGTATCTTCCCAAAATCTTTCTTTACTCAAAATCGTCTATTATTTTCGTTTCTTAGAAAATCTTGTATGCTTAGCAATAAAAGAAAAGAAGAAAAAAAATTTAAACTTTTGACACGCTACGACATTTTGCATTCGGATCCTTACGGTCATCATTTATTAAGACAGAGATAATCGAGTGGGAAAACCAAACAGTCAAACATCCTTTCAATTTATTTTCCCGTAAATAAAATATATATTCTAATGTAAACCTATTTAATCCTAGTGGCCCATTTCATTATTTTGGCACATTGGTTTAACCTAATTCTAATGATAAATTTCACTGTTTTATGCATTCATAAATCCAACTTAAATTTGTTTTAATTGAGCAATAAGTTACATTACCCTGGTGTATAAAGTTAGTTTGATACTGATGGAACATTATGTTATTTGGCGCATTTACGAATTTTACCCAAATTTGATTCAAGTCCTAATAATAAATTGTATTACTTTGACGCACAAATTTAATTTAATACTAATACAAAATTGTTAGTTTTTGAGTTTACCAATTTTACATAAATTTTAGTTAAATCTAGGTACTAATTTATATCCCCTTTTGCATGAATTTAATTTACTACTAACGAGTAATTATGTTATTTTGTGCTTTTACAAATTTTGTATAAATTTTATTTGAATCTCAATAATAAATCATATTACCTTTGCGTATTCCCCTTAAGTTTAAATTAATTTTATGGTAATATATCCCTTTACTTCTATATTTTACAGTCTAACTCGAGTTTGTTAAAGCTCAATAATCAATTACATTACCTTAGCTCTTTGTAATTCAACATAAGACGGATTTAACTCCAACTATAAATTACTCTATCGTCATTATGACCTGAGATGGAACACTAGGTTTGGGATAATTGATTATGGTGGGATATTTCTATAGAAAACAAAAAAATACTAAATTTCGGAATTAAAATATTTATTTATAATTGGAATGATAATTGTCTGAATTTTTCTCCTTAGTGGATAGTTGGGGGTAATCTGTGGATTTGGGGCACATCTGTCCTAACACTCAAAATCGAAATTAAAATTGTGAATACGATTTCTAAGATAACTTACCCGTATGTAATACTGCATTGTTGTAATCCGGATTAGGCTCTTCGTGTCCGCATTGTTCTTCGGGGATTTGTGCTCGTTGGCGTGACATATTGAGGTTTGAATGATACTGAACTGTTTTTGCAGTCGGTCTAACTTATGGGAGATGCATGTCGATCGGGTTAGAAAATTTTTAGTTGATGCACCCCTTCTAGATCCATGTCGGTGTGCGCAGTCAAACGGTTTAGTCGGCCTCCTCACTGTTTCTCTAATGGTGTGCATACCCACCGTGACATTTCAGTCGTCGATTTATTAGTGGTGGATATATGTAACCTTTACAGTAAATAGTTGTATTAACTAGATCTTATCGATTAATTCTTTAGGGATTTATGTGCACAGTGCATTTTCATGTCTACTTCATCTTGTGACATTTGAAGAAAAAAAAAGGTCATGCTTGTTTCCCCTTCTCGTGGGTTTTTTCATGGAATCGTATTTATTAAATTTCGCCATTCGCCTTTGAGTTAGATGAGATTTCACTATTGACGTTCCTATCGATCATAATTTCCTTTTAGGAGAAACTATCGGGAAACGACCTAATTTGGGAAATTGACACGTAATGATAAAATAGCTTCAGTATAAATCTTAAATTGTGAAAGTATTAATCCTAGGTCGGCTCTATTTGTTTCTGGATTTCTAGATTAATCAATCAAGTTACTGGAACTCTCCCTTACGGTGATTCGGGTATATTGGAGGATCGGTACGGTCGAAACAATAGTGATTGTGTTGGGATTTTTATGTCATCGTCACGAATCTCATATAATATGGTTTTTAAGTGGAATCATTTATTTATTGACGTCTTTTCGACGAAGAAACTGATTTTGACTATTGTGAAGTCATTATGTATTTGATAAGTAAATTTACTTATCTTTTCTCGGTAAATTTTCGATTAACAGTATAGAATTAACCTGATGTATATGTGGAGCTTGGCGTGTAATATATTTTCTCCTTTTGTTAATTTTTTGTTATTGTTTTATTCGGGTAATCGACATTTATTGTTCATTTTTATAGACAAGCGACTTTAGTAACTTCCTGAGTGATGGTTTCATTGTATGGTGCTAGACTCTGGGATACTATTCACGTGATACTCTTGTTATTTATGGGTATTGATTCGGGTTTTGTCTCGGAATTTAATACGTTAGTTAATGCATTCTGGGGAAACTTGGGCACGGTTGCACATTTGGATTTAGGGATCTTTAGCGTTTTGGTATTTTCCTTGGGAAGTTATTAATTTGGGAGTAAATTCTACTTAGCAAACTCTTATCATTCTTCTGTGGAGGATCTTCATCTATTTACCATAATACTTGGATTAATGGGGGCGTTAGTTCCGTTAAGATTCTTTGTATTTTACTTTAGAGCTTATGATATTTCGAGATTTTATTTTTATTATACCTAGTTATAATTTTTAGTACGACATTTCGGAGTTTTTTTATTCCTATTAAGGCTCTTTCAATGACTCCAGAAAGTTGAGTGAAATCTTTACATTTTAAATATGGCTTTTCAAGGGTTCGATTTTATTGACAACTTCTTTACTGGAATTTGTAGAATCTTTGTATTTTGATCCTAGCCTTTTAGTTTTATTAACGCGTTCTTTTAGCAGAAATCATTGAGAGTAATTAGAAATCATTGAGGGTAATTTAATTTATTTAACAGGTTCTTTAATGACTTTTAGCAAAAGATTTTTTATCGTATTTAGTTTCATTAACAGGTCTCGTAATACTTTAGCGAGATTCATTATTTTATGAGCATAGCATTTTAGTTTCGTTAATAAGTTTCAATATTTTTAGTAAAGTCCTTTATTTTATGAGCATAGCATCGATTTTACTATTGAAACCCTATTGAAAGCCAATCGGTAGTAGCGACGGGCGGTGTGTACAAAGGGCAGGGACGTAATCAGCGCAAGCTAGTGACTTGCGCTTACTAGGAATTCCTCGTTCAAGTGGAATAATTTCAATCCACTATTCCTGACACGACAGTGATTTAGCAGGTTACCCGGCCATTTCTAGCTAGGAATAAAACTCGCTGTTACTGCCATTGTAGCGCGCGTGCGGCCCCGGACATCTAAGGGCATCACAGACCTGTTATTGCTCAATTTCATTTAGCTAAACGCTATTTATTCCTCTAAGAAGTCAGCATTTGCGTTAGAACACAAATGTACGTCACCTTCCCTTAATTGATCCTAAGCGCGTTTGTGTTTACGTTATAGTTGGTGGAATACCGGGTGTTGACGTTTGTTTGAACTAGGTTGCGGTTACCCTGGTAACGCCATATAAATATTTTCTTTGCTGCTACTCGGCACCCGTTGCTATGCAACGTTGGAACTGTGTTCGAGTGGGTAGATCGTCCGCAAAAATTGAGCGCTATTGCTAAGGCTGTAATTGCCCGGACGATCTCTGGGTTCAACGAGCTGTCGATAGAAGACTTGTGCTCGCTTTTGATTTTTGGTCCCCTTCTATTGTTAATACCATCGTTCATACTCATAATTCTCGCGCAAGCGTCTCTCAGGCGGTGCCATGTCCTCATACTACCTCTGTGAGTTGACACCTATCAAATCCTTGAAAATATCGTTTAAATAACATGAGATATATATTTTATAACACAAACACGGTGTATAAGTCAATCATGCATTACTCAACAGCCGAGCGGCTCGACGTTTAGCCCTCTCCTTTCGTCCTGGACGATAGCTATTCGTCGTTGGGGTCGTTTTTGGAGTGGTTGCCGCCTCTCGATAGGCTAATTGGGCAGGAGCATGACGAGGGGGTAAGTTACTGCAGCTCCCTCCTGGCAGGCTGATAGTGCCACTTCTAGCCCCTTCACCTGAGTCCTCAGGCTTTGGTTAAGTTGCTTTTCATCCGCCCATCCCTTTTGGGCAGCGGTGAGCCTATGGTAAAGTGATTTTACTTTTCTGGGCTTACAGCTTTGAATCATTAGGTTTCATTAAATAAACAATAACGTTAAAATAATAAAACACAAAAGATAAACGATCTTGGGTAACAGTAAATCGTTTATTTAACATGCATTTATAGTGCAATTATCAAAGTTAGTCTATTGGGATCCTCCTGAGGTCCATGGAGCATCCAAGTGCTCCCGAAAAACAAATACCGGCCGTTTCGTGTTCCTGGTCGGTTTGGAGAGGGGTGGTGGCATACAATCGTAGGAGTCTGCAATCCTACCGGACGCAATGTCGTCTTCTACGTTCGCCAGGTACTGTCTGGCTCTGACCACGTGAAGGTCCACCTGCCTCTGGTGGTCCTCGAGGCGTGTGAGGAGATATCGGGCATAATCCCGGATTTCTTGGGCCGGACTCCGGCCATAGGCTCGTCCGTCCTTGGGGAATGAGGGGGCATCATTCTCCACTGATTGTGAGGCGGTCCAGCGGGTCGCGCTTGGTGGGTGCATCTCGGGGTACTTGATCCGCCATACTCGTCGCCAGTCCTGTCGCCACTGATCGGCAACTTGCGTGGGAACGTAAACAAGGGCTCTTGGTGCATCTACAATTGAGTACATGGTTAACCAGATTCACCTCACAACATTATCTATCGCATAATAATCAAGGTAAAAATTCAACTGGGTCGGTCACTCGGTTTGTTACAAGAAGGATATTATTGTTGCCTCTAAAACTATTAGCACAGTACCTTAATTCGCTCTGTTTTCTTATCTAGCTTACTGTTTTAATGATTCCGGTGTTAATTAAACTAACGCATTACCTACGATCTATGATAAATAGGTGGGTATGTCATTGTCAAAGTCGACATTAAATAAGACCTAGGAGTGTCAAATGGAAATCTACAATATAAAAGATAGCAACTCGACGATAATCTGCACCGGCGAATTTTATTTAATTTAAATCGAATTTTTAAATGTTTTTAATATCCTAATATCATTGTTTTATTTAACTAGACTATTAAATACTATTTCGTGAAATGGGAATAATACTCGAGTTTGGAAATAAATAAAATTTTCCAATGAATAGTTTATTACACTGTAAAGTATCCGTAACATAAAAAATAAAATTTTACTTTTCAAAAAATGGTTTCTAAAAACAAAAGTAATAAACTTAAACCTTGCATTACCTAAAAATCCTTATAAAAAACTGTAAATATAATTTTTAAAAATTTATAAACATGCTTATTTAGTGAAATTACTATAGGGAGGGTACAATTAAATGTCCGAACCGGTTCTATTAAAGGTTAAAAAAAATCATTGTCTTAACCTACTATACCAATTTAACGCACTTGTACAGATTATTTCATAAAATGCCTCAATCGTTCTATTATTTATCCATTTGTTGCCACAGTTCCTAGTATTAGTGAGATGATAATGATAATTAAGTGAATACTGAGATTTTCTTTACTTAATTATTTAAGTTACCACTAAGAGAATTTATTTATCTAATTTGATTGCAAAAATTAATATTACAAAGATCTAAATTGAATAATTACTTAATTATTTATATTACTACCAAGAGAATTGGTTAATAAGGTAATTTGAAGTTAATTTTGTGGAAAAATTTGATGGAGATTCCCTTGCAACGCGATCACAATAGAAGTTAGTTTATTTTCGGGCTCGTTACTTCAGCCTTTATCGTCGCTTGGGAATTTATTTTTATTTGTTTTTAAATAAAATTCTGCTTTGCTTTTGGATATGGGTGGTGGATTGTAGGTGGCGACCATGACGCGGATGAGTTTATCTGTTATCGCATATTATATTTAAAATATTTTAATCTCAATGTGTTTTCCTTTAACATTAATAATAAACTTTACAAAACTTTGGGATTCATGTACTTAGGGGCGAGTTATCGTATTTGCCTCAATTAATCATCCTCGCAAACAGTTTGGTTGAATATAAATCGCATAGATTATTGTGACAAAATCTTTGGGAATCCATAGAAATTAGCTTCTTCTATTTGGCGTTGGAATTAAAGCTATTCAAAATTTTTTATCGAATTTCTTAATGCATATGGGGGTGGTTTTTAATTTACCTTTTCCTTTTGCGTTAATTTCCTAAATATGATGTTGGGAATTACAATAATTATTATCTTTGAACTTTGACTTGTTATCATATTGAGTCTTACTATAATATTACATTTAAACTAATCTGCCTTTACTTAAGTAACAATATTGGTCCTCAATGAAAATTAGTACTATCTAACTACTACTGTCATTTCATGTTTACTCAAATGGTTTTGTCTTATCTAGGCTATTGGGGGACCATGATAATGAAAATTTACAACGATTACCCTATTGACTTTATCCAAAAATAACGACTTAACGTTCATAAATTTAAACTCAAAACAATTGCTTGAATCCGTAATTTAAATACGTAGCCCTAGCTTAAAATCATTAATTTTTATACCTTCATAGTAACCGCCCAATATTTATGATTACTTTAAATCCTTATCAATCGTGTAAACTTTGTGGTTATATGAAATTTATAATAACAGTTTGATTTAAATTCATAGCAATGATTTCATTTTTTTTTCTTTTTCCCCGTCCCCTTTCCCCTGGTTGATCTTAGGCGCATTGTGTTCATATTATATTTAATGAGTGTCCACTGGACTACTCGTGTGATGATTTTGAGCTATGTGTGAAATAGTTTAGGTCGAGTTTACAGAAAACGAAAGACGAGGAGGTAGCCAAAAGACCACTTCCTTATCCCTCCTGTCTTCTATATGGGATAATATTGACGTTCCAGCTCCTGCGTTCCGCACGCCGGGCCTTCACGGACACGAATCATTGGCGATATTCCACGCACTTACACGAATTCGAATAATATGTCGGATTTTATTAACTTGTGATGTGTCTTGGCTGTGGGCCGGAAAAATTTCGACAAATATAAAACAAAGTTTTTATGCATTATAAATTTTATTAAAATAACAATATAAATTACCCAATCCAAGCATAACAAATTCATCATAAAACATCACCCTCCCCACACCGACACCCAAGCAGAGCTCAATCGAGGTTGCGATGATGCGACGTGGAGAAAGCTTTGAAATAAACAAAACTCTCACTCACTTCGTAACAAAACTAAGAATGATTTTCAAGTTTCAAAAACTGATTTAATGATTAAAATTGTGTAAAAATGAATCGGTATATATACCTATTGTACGACCCTAACCTTGCGTGTTCTTTTTGGTTTAGTAAAACAAATTTTGACCTTGGAATTTTCTGGTATATTCTAATCTTTAATTTTATTATTTTGAGATTTTATTTGACAATTTTTTCTTTAGATTTTTAATTGAATTATTTCTAATTCAAATTATTTGATTTTTATTTCATTTTCATGAAATTTCTCATTTTTTATTAAATTGTCAAATTTGGTCAAAATCATTGGGTTTTCGTGTTATGTTTATTTTTATTTCGTGCGAATCTTGTTGCATTTTGTTATTACTTTAATTTATTTTTGTGTTTATGATTTTTATATTTTATTGTTTTCTCTCTCATTTTTTTGATAGGGTTAATTGATGTTTTAATATGTTTGAATTTAAATCTGCATGTTATATTTGCATGTGTGTTACCGATTCATTAAAACATTTACAAGGCCGTTTGTGTTCTGGCTTAACATAGTTAATGAGTGCCCACTGGACTACTCGTGTGATAATTTTTAGCCGTATGTAAATATAGTTTAGGTCAAGTTTATGGAAATTGAGAGACGAGGAAATAGCCAAAAGACTACTTCCTTACCCCTCTTTTCCCCTATAAGGAATAATATTGACGTTCCGACCCCTGCGTTCAGCACGCCGTAGTCTTCACGGGCACGAATCATTGGCGATTTTCCACGCACTTACACGAGTTCGAATAGTATGTTAGATTTTAATAACTTGTAGTGTGTCTTTGGCTGTGGGTCGGAAAAATTTCGACTATATAAAACCGAGTTTGATATTAGTTAAATATTTATTAAATAAAAGTATAAATTACCACTAAAACAAAGTTTTTATGCATTATAAATTTTATTAAAATAACAATATAAATTACCCAATCCAAGCATAACAAATTCATCATAGAACATCACCCTCCCCACGCCGACACCCAAGCAGAACTCCATTGAGGTTGCGAGGATGCGACGTGGAGAGAGTTGTTTAAATAAAAACTCGCACTTACATCGTAAAAATAACGTTGAAAAATGATTTGATTTTCTGGTATATTCTAATCTTTAATTTTATTATTTTGAGATTTTATTTGACAATTTTTTCTTTAGATTTTTAATTGAATTATTTCTAATTCAAATTATTTGATTTTTATTTCATTTTCATGAAATTTCTCATTTTTTATTAAATTGTCAAATTTGGTCAAAATCATTGGGTTTTCGTGTTATGTTTATTTTTATTTCGTGCGAATCTTGTTGCATTTTGTTATTACTTTAATTTATTTTTGTGTTTATGATTTTTATATTTTATTGTTTTCTCTCTCATTTTTTTGATAGGGTTAATTGATTTTTTATAAATTGTCAAATTTCGGTCAAAATCATTGGGTTTTCGTGTTATGTTTATATTTATTTCGTGCGGATCTTGTTGAGCTTTGTTATTATTTTAATTTATTTTTGTGTTTGTAATTTTATATTTAATTGTTTTCTTCCTCGTATTTTGATAGGGTTAATTGGTGTTTTAATAGTGTTGGGCCAGTACAAGCCTTTGTTTAAATGGATTGGAAACAGCACGCAAACATAACACGCACGTTTTAAAATCAGACCCATAAACATCTAATAAACACCTAAAAATGCGAGAAAACACATAATTTAACATATAAAATAGAAAACATAAAATTAAATTAAAATATTAACAAACGCACCAAGATATGCACGAATTGACATAGAAATAACACGATAACAAAAGATTTGACCAAAAAAGTGACAATTTACGAAAAATAAAAAGAGTTCATGAATAAATCGAACAAAAATAAAATAATTTTAATCAGAAATGATTGAAATTAAAAATTAATGAGTAAATTGTAAAAGAAATCGAAAAAATAATAATAAATTAGAAATAAATTAGATACATAACGGCAAGGTCAAATTTTGTTTTAACGCATAAAAAATAACACGCAAGGTTAGGGTCACAGAACAGGTATAAATACCAATCCATTTTCACAAAGTTTTAATCACTTTTTCACTCAGTGAATAGATTACGTTTTGCCAGAGCAATTTTATTCAAGGAAGCAACTCTCGATAACTGTTTTCATACTGCGAAATCAAGTAACTTAATGTAAGCTCTACTTGATCGTATGTATGGGGACCTTTTGTCGTATGTTGATATGTATGAACCGAACTATGAATGAACTATGATGCAATTGTTTCAACAAATATATGTATTATGAAAAACGAATCTTCAGTTTTATGTCGAAATTTTTCTGGCACACAGCCACACATCACACAAGAAAGAAAAATCATAACACAACTAGTCACACTGTGTAAGTGCGGTTTCTCCGCCTATAGTGTGTGCCCGTGAGAGCTCTGTCGTGCGTAACGACGGATCTCGAACGTAAATATTCTATCCATTATAGGGCGGTGGGAAGATTGAGAACTAGTCTTTTGGCTGACTCTCTTTCACCCATTTCCCGTAAAATCGACCTAAATTATCTAATTACAAATCGGCTAAAATGATAACACCGAGTAGTCCAGTGGGCACTCGTAAAATCTAATATGAACACGAGAATCTTAGGACTTAAATTAAGGCTCGGGTAGTGGGGACTCAAAACCAATGCGATGCAGATAAATTTAATAACTAAATGGTAATTAATTTGATTTAAAGTAATTGAATCCATAACTTAAACTCGACGCGACGTAAATAAATTAATAAAATGATGGAATTATAACTAAATTTGTGACCAGAATATACTATTAAGAGAATGCTTTTATAATGTAATCGAAGGATAGTAATTAATTAAATAAAATGATCCATAATTAAACTACTCATGTAATGAAAATCAAGTAAAGTTTCACAAGTGTTAATGATTTGAATTATCCTCGGATTTAGTCTAAACTAACAAAATCATGAGTGAGAAGCCAGAGAAAATGGAGTAAAGGGACGAAACTGCAAACGATAGAGTAGAAATAACTGATTCCGAGAAAAGTTACGACAGGATATAGGTCAGCTAACATTCCGTAAAAGTAGTAGTAATTAAAGCATTAGGCATTGATGAATCATAAACCAAATTAATGATTAGATTTAAATTCCTTTAACCAATTTAAAGATAAAGATGTAATAAAGGGATCCAAGGATAATTCAATGAGTTAAATAATAAAATTATTCTACCAATAACAGATAAAAAGCGACAAAATAATCATATTACACGCACCTGACATGAATAAATAAATTAATAGGAATGATCCACACAAGGATAGTAGATCAGTAACAATGAAATATCACAATATAGTTAATAAATGAAAATAAAGAGCTCAGCTTTCATGAGAGAATCCGTGATAACTCGAATACGATAAATTTCCCACGAATAGTATTGAACCTTTAGATCCGAATAAAACCTAAGAGACACCCTGAAATTGATGGAAGTAATAAAATCAGAAGTTCCGACCAAATTAGCAAACCATATAGTTCAATATCACAACCCAACGAAACGTCAGAGTAGAGATTTAGACTCTTCCCCAACCTCGGTATTCTCTTCATTGAATAGCTGTCGTCGAATATTCCACCCAGCAGTTTTCTCCATGATAAGCACGTATAGTTGAGCAATTTTCAGAAATAGCCGTATTCCGGAGTAACTTACAATAAAGTGTCTTCTTTAATTCACCGACGTCAAATAGGAGCAACAATCCAGATGGAAAACGTTCTAAAACCAATTCATCGAGTTAACAACGAGATTAGCCACGTACTAATCCATAGAAAGAACAATCCGATCGTAATTATACTAAATAAACTACAGACAGATCATAGTCTAAGTTTACAGCAGAATAAACCAACTCCAATCTGACGCGAATGACAGGTCAATGACGTTAATAACACAAGATCGTAACAACGAAGTCGATAAGGTGATCAATAACAAGGGACTTTCACCGCCAACCTGAACGAATAATAAATAATAATCGACATCAATAACAAATTGCAAATAACTTATAAAAATTATATTAACATTTAATTGCGAGAAAGAATAAATTAAATGCCAGTTCACTCACTCCATCACGCCCTCGCAAATAAACTTATGAATATAAAAGGAAATAGTAGAAACTCACATCTCATACCGCATAAACTTCGATGAATCACCAATCTACTAATACCGATCGTGGACGCGTTCGAACCCGAGACCATGTACAAGATCGAATCTCGAGGAACGATGCTCGAATGCCTAGTGGAGAGAGACAATCAGGTAATTTCGCACGCTACATTTCACATTTCATTTTTAACTAAAACTCATCCATACCGATACTCCATTGAAGTAAAATAAATTACTAACATCCATAATTTGCATGCAGAGGCACGTCGAAAAAATGATTTGTAATTAAATCTTTTATACGTTTAGATCGCAGAGACCCATATGGCAGTTGGCACGACAATTCCCGAGTGACTCTCCAGATTCCGAGCGCTTCCGCCGCTCGATACCGCCAAGTGCTGTGGGATAACGAATACCTGTTATCCACCTATGGAGACTCAAGCTGGCCGCGATGATCTGAATACCAAGCCGAGGAGATCGAACTACCGAGCATCGCGATTAAGCGCGAGTCGGGCAAAAATCCAACACGAGAAGCCCGCCAGCGAGCCGAATTCACAGCCATGAAGATGGAGGAGTTAGAAAGAAAGTATCACCGAAAAGCGGTGTTAGTCAGACAACGGCTAGCTTAAGTGAATAGGGACATAGCAAGTGGAGCTATCCCGAGCACCGATGGATTCCCGCCAGAATATGGAGTTTCCTTCGAGTTAGACGATCCGAAGTTGATGCAGATGACGGCACCGACTAAATTAGTGTTACCGGAAAAACTCGTTCAGTCAACACTTCGAAATCGACTCGGATCCCGTCAAACGGGCGATCATACGTATGCAAGCAGGCATCCCCAGTGGAACTCCAATAACAACAATCTAAGAAACAAACGTTTCAATGACCATAAATAACTCGAACTAATGTGTTGATTAGTTTTTGATAACAATAAATGTTTATGTTTCACGAGTTGTTCAATCTTAGTTTTATAAATTAACTACTTTGATACTAGTATAATTAAAGGATGTAAATTTTCTGCCTTTTGCAATAAATTTCTAAATATTTTATAGACAATAAATGATATAAAAAAGGTAGAACGTTTTTTGTTATTAAACTTTGACCAACCAGAGAATTAACCCAAACTAACTGAGACGCATGAGACGCAGCCGCTAATACATCGTAAAAATAATCAAGGGAGAGGATCGATAGGATTAAATTAACATTGTAGACGAGTAATCATTTAAATATTGTAATTTTAGAAAGGAAGACCACGAAAATAATACATCAAGAGTTAAAAGAACTTCGACGAGAAAATCAGCAGCTACACCGACAACTCCTACAACAGAGTCGAGAGATGCAACAGTTGAAAGCCACTTGGGTCGAACCAGTAAAGATGAAGGCATTGTACCAGCGCCTCACTGCTGCACAACAGGGCTGGAAAGAGGAAAGAGTGTTAAACCAGGCGCAGCGAACACAAATCAAAGGACTGGAGGTCGCCCTGTCGGCGTGCCAGGAGGGAAGTGCAGTGACTTACCCTCTGGTATTCGCTCCGGCACAATTAGCCTATCGCGACCAAGAAAAAGCCCAATCAACTAACAAGAAACCCCGATCACACGCTCGACCAGGGCGAACCGAGCGGTTGCGAAGACGCGCCCAAGGAGTGGCCAAATGAAATAATAAACCCATGTCTGATGATAATTTGATTTGTCTGATGTTAAATAAAAATTGTTTAGTTTATTATGTCACTATTTGTAAGTAAATATAGAAAGGAAATGTATTAAATAGAAAGTAATAAAGGGAACTGAAATAGAAGACGGACATAGGCCTTCTAACGGCAGTCCCTTAGCAGTTCTGATATCGGAACTCACCTTTGGACGTCCTGTGACCAGTGGTTACAGTACCAACGTTGCTTAGCAACGGGTAACCATTGGCGGGAGCAAAACTATTTTGTATGTTTGGGGTGAAGGTCATCCATACCACTAACCCCACAATAGGTTCGATTTTAAATCTGCATGTTATATTTGCATGTGTGTTACCGATTCATTTAAACATTTACAAGGCCGTTTGTGTTCTGGCCCAACATTTGTTATTGTATTAATTTACTCGTGTTGGGCCAGAACCCATATGGCCTTGAAAAATGTTTAAATGGATCGGTAACACACATGCAAATATAACATGCAAATTTAAATAAACCTATTGAAACATCAATTAAACCCTATCAAATACAGAGAAAAAAGAGAATTAAATATAAAATAATAAACATAAAAATAAATTAAAATAATAACAAAACGCACCAAGATTCGCACGATACAAACACAAACATAACAAGAAAACCCAACAAATTCGACAAAAATTGATAAAGTAATAAAAGTTCATGAAAATGAAACTTAAATCAAAAAATTTGAATTAGAAATAATTCAATAAAAATTCTAAATGAAAAATTATTAAGATAAATCAAAAAATAATAAAATTAAAGAATAGAATTCACTAGAAAATAACAAGGTCGAATTTTGTTTTACTACATCAAAATTAACATGCGAGGTTAGGGACAGAAAATAGGTATAAATACTGATCCATTTTCACATTAAAACACACCGTTTTTCGAAACAAACCATTTTCAAAACCATTTTGAATAAAGATTTGATTTTTGAATTATTGATTAAAAATCTATTACGAAATTCTTAGGTGAGAATTAGTTTTATTTGAAACTCTCTCTCCACGTCACATCCTCGCAACCTCGGTAGAGCTCTGCTTGGATGTCGGCGTGGGGGAGATGTATTTTTATGAAATTTTTGATTGAATGGATCAAGTAATTCTGTATTTTGTTTCTAATATATATTAATACATATTTATGATGTTTAAAATTTGTTTTTCTTAAAAATTAATTAAAACTTTTGTCGAAATTTTTCCGGCCCACAGCCAAGACACATCGCAAGTTAGTAAAATCAACATATAATTCAGATTCGTGTAAGTGCGTGGAATATCGCCAATGATCTGTGCCCGTGAAGACCCGGCGTGCGGAACGCAGGGTTGGAACGTCAATACTATCCCGTATAGAAGAAAGGAGGAATAAAGAAGGAGTCGATTGGCTGCTTCCTCGTTTCTCATTTCTGTAAAATCGATCTAAAATCATACTACACACGGCTCAAAATCATCACACGAGTAGTCCAGTGGGCACTCAGTAAATATAATATGAATACAATGTGCGCCTAAGGCTTATTAAAGGGGAATGGTACGGGGAATGAATTAAATTGAAATCGTTGATATAGCTAATTTGGATTAATGTTTTGAAATAAATTAGATAAAAATTATTGGTATAATTAAATTGAATTTACATTTCGAAATAAATTAGTAGAATTCATTGAATAAGTTATTCATTGATTCAATTAAATTAAGTTATTGATTAAAAGTAAAGTAGCTATTGATTAAAAACAAAGTAAAAATTAAGGTGATTCATTAAATTATTATAATTTAAAAGTAGAGTAATTATTGAGTAAAAATAAGTAATTCCTTGAATTAAATTACTATAAATTATTGATTAAAAGTAAAATGATTATTGAGTAAAAATAAGTATATCATTGATTAAATCCCATTAATTAAAATAAGCCAAATTAATGGAACTCATTGATTAACAAACAAAATTTTCTTTAATGTAAATTGTGGATTAAAGCTAAATAATATAAATTCCTTGATGAACAAAAATCAATCCGTTGATTAAACTAACGAAATTTATCGATTAAACCAAGCGATTCATTAATTAAAATTAAAGTAACTTGAATAAAACTATAATAATTCTTTGATAAAAATCAAGTAAATCTTCGAGAAAAATAAAATAAAGCTTGATTCATTGATAAACATATTAAAATAATTTATTAAATTAAAGTAATGGGCGATTAGACAAATTGTAAAGAAAATAAGTAACTCGAGTGATGGAAATTAATATAATTCATTGATAAAGTGATTCCTTGATTCGAATTAGAATAATTTTTCGGGTAAAAGTAACGAAATTTATTAGTTAAAAACTAAATGTTTCGTTAAATAATATAAATTCGTAGACTAAAATAAAGTGATGGAACAAAATGGTTTATTACTTAAAACAAATTAATACAAATTACGAAAATCATAAATTTATAATAGATAACAATAAAAATTTATATTAATATTACATAAAATGTTCAAATCATAGGAGGGCTTACTACCGATTTTCTTTTCGAATAATAAAACTCCACATAGAAAATTTTACAAGTAGGAGATTACACCCGCTCGAAACCCACAGTAGATACAGGCGTTTCCTTTAAAAAATGTTAATGGAAAACATTCGAATCAACTGAAACATATCACCGAGACCAATCCGCCTTAGAAGAAGGGATCAAGCGATTCCTCGCAGACGGGTGATCATCGAAACAATGACAATCAATGATTTGAACATTTTGTTATTTAGTATAATTCTAGACTTAGAAATTCTTTTTCTTCTTTGTTATTGTAGATTCATTTCATAAATATGTTTAAGTTTAATCACGCTTGTTGTTATCGTAATCATCACAAAGATTCAACCCTTACTATTCTAGAAATGGACCCCGTGAAATTGCTACAAACTGAATTAACCCAGGCGAGACAGGCCAATAAGAAGCTCCATGACCAACTCGTCCAAATAGTCCGGGAAACTCAGCAAATTAAAGCGACGTGGATAGAGCCAAAGAGAGTCAAACCGTTATACCAAAAACTGGCCGCGGCCCAGAAGGGATGGGCGGAAGAAAAGCAATTGGTCCAAGGACTGAAGACTCAAATCAGGGGGCTAGAGGTAGCGTTGTCCGCCTGTCAAGAGGGAGCAGCGGTGACCCACCCTTTAGTCTTCGCCCCTGCTCAATTGGCCTACCGCGAAGCAAATATTACCCCAGCTACAACGTCAACTACCACCGCGACCCCTACTCCAATCACCCCATCAACCACCAGTCGTCGACCTGGACGCAAGGAGCGGGCTAAACGCCGAGCCGCTCGATCTTCCAATCAGTCTGAAATCTTATGATTCATGTATTTAATAGATAAATAAAGCGTCATTTATATATATTGTAGTTCCTGTATACATCTTATTGTATTTATACCATCTTAGGGTTCTGAAATAACATTGTAGAAGGGTTTAAATAAGAAGCACCACCCATTTTGTTTCCGAACCAAGGTCATCAAAATAATTAGATAAACGATGGAAATTTAGACGCAAGGGGACCAAATAATTTTAAAGCGAGCATAGGTCTTCCATCGACAGCTCGTTGAACCCAGAGATTGTTCGGTCAATAATAGTGTTAGCAATGACGCTCACTTTTTGCGGACGATCTACCCACTCGAGCACAGTTCCAACGTTGCTTAGCAACGGGTGCCGAGTGGTAAGCGAAAGAATATTATTTGTATGGGGTTCCCTGGGTAACAACCATATAGTTTCAAAATGTCAAAACCCAGTAACCCACCACTCGTATTTTTTCGATTTTATATATTAATTGTTTCTTTCTCTTATTTTAGCATAGTTAGTTGATGTTTTATAAGTCTTATTTTAAATCTGCGTGTTGTATTTGCGTGCTGTTACCGATTCATTAAAACAAAATCATGTCTTGGCCCAACAAGTATAATATTACTAGGGGTAATAGCGATCATGGAAGGATGTGGAAATTGACGTAAAATGTATAAATCAAAGTAAAATGAGTAATACGAACAGCGGGAATGAGAATAATGGGAACAGATATAATGATAATGAATGATAGAACTGTATATGTTGAAAGTTGAATGGGATAGGAGTAGAATTGGACTTTAAAATCAAAATTGAGCATAGGCCTTCTATCCGCTAATTATAACATTAGCACTTTTTGTGGATGATTGACATACTCGGACACAGTTCTAACATTACTTAGTTGCCGGTGCCGAGTTGTAAGCGAAAGCTTTTTTATTGAGTTGTCTGGGTAACAACCGTATAGTCGAATAAATTTCAACCCGAGAAACCCACCACTTAAAATAATTCTCAATAAATTTCAATGACTGATATAGCCAAATAAAATAATCACATGCTGAGATTGATCATCTTTTCATATGAAACACATATCAAAGATAATTCATTTTAATTTTATCTGTTAAATTCAACTTATATTATTTTGCAATAGATATTGTTTGAATTTTTGCTTCCGATGAGTTCAATGCCATGATTACCAGTGAGTACGAAACCTTCTATAGTAGTACTTTAATCTGAAAACCGCTCTTGAGAGCACAATTCCAACGTAAGCTGTGGCTGATTGCAAGATATATAGTATCTAATAGATATACTCTAGAGGTTTTGCTTGTAAAAGTTCTTTCAAAATATCTTTAGTTTTAGAAACAAACTGATATTCTAATTTATACATAATTAAAGATAAAATTTAAAGTTGAATTATTAATATTTAGGAAAGCATTCAAACATACCTGTAAAATGTACATATTCGCTCCTAATATCCGAAATCAATTAACCTAATTGTTTTACTTTACATACATATTAACAATTTATAAATTACGAAATTGCTACATTTTTGAATTTTGTATATAAGCAATATTATTTTATTTTTAAAATTATTTGGATTTTTAAAATTTATAATTTTAACTTTCTCAAAATGTTTTTGAAATATTTCATAAAATAACTTTAATTTTAGTTATGATTAACAAATGACAGAAATAAAGCCTTATCCAGTAGATCCATCTTATCAAAGTGGACAAGTAGAAAATAAGATAGAAGATTATTCTAATTTTGACATTGTAAGAGCTACTCAATATGGCATATTTCCACGATGTGTTCAACTCATCGAACAAGGTTACAATGTCAATCAAATGGATTCAGAAAATGTGTCACTGTTGCATTGGGCAGCAATAAACAATAGAAATGAAATTGTGAATTATTATTTATCAAAAGGAGCGAATATCGATGTTATTGGTGGAGATTTGAAGTCAACTCCTCTACATTGGGCTGTTCGTCAAGGATTATTGGATATGACTGCTCTTCTTTTAAAGAACGGTGCGAATCCAAATATATTCGACGGTCAAGGATTATCGTGTATTCATGTTTCCTCTCAATTAGCCTATACACATATAGTTTCATATCTATTAGCTTATGGTATCAATGTGGATTTTAGAGACCTTAATGGTATGACTCCTCTGATGTGGGCAGCAGCAAGAAGTACGGGACCAGATCCAATAAGATTATTAATAACTTGGGGAGCTAATGTCAACATTCAAGACATAAATGGGTTTACTGCGGGTCATTATGCTGCCCAGTCAGGTAATTTTATAGCGATGAAACAGTTGAATGCAGCAAGCATCGATTGGTTTCTAATTAATAATGAAGGAATCACGGTACAGCAAATTCTCCAAAAAAGAAATATGACCTGGATGGCTAATAAATTAGAAGAGCTGATGATAGAAAGGGGTTTAAAAAGTCACAGGAACTTTTTCGTTAATTTAACTAGCAGAAACAAAAAGTTCCGTTTTAGTATAATGGTCTTGACACCAATTCTCTCATTTTTGATCATTGGACTCGTGCTTCACTTTACTATCAGTTATTGGATGAAATTGGCAACGCTTGTCTTATTAATTGCGCTTATTCGATTCGGATTGGCCAGTTTCGTTGATGAAAGGGCGCAAATTCTGTCTATGTTCAGCTTGGCGACTTGTACGACATTCTTTCTCTGCTTCACGTACATCTGGTTACTTATTCCATACAACGGACCGTTTATTAATATATCTTTTGTAGTTTCTATAACATGTCTTTGGTTTCACTTTATCAAATGCGCTAGAATGGATCCAGGATATATTAAAATTAACTCTACAGATCGAGTCGAAGCGATTTTGTCAATGGCCAGTAATGACCCATCTGTAAAAGTCGCTCTCAATAGGTTTTGTACTACTTGTCTCATAAGGAAGCCTCTTAGATCAAAACATTGCTCTATATGTGATCGATGTGTATCGAAATTTGACCATCATTGCCCCTGGGTTTATAATTGTATCGGCGTTAATAATATATCAAATTTCATTTTATATTTATTAGCCCTTATTCCATCTTTATCACTGTACATATATGGGAGTATTTGTTATTCATTGCACTTTCATCGCTGGAATAGTGATGATTCGACTGGATTGGCACTGTATAAATATGTTGTTGACGCAACCTTTCTACATCCGTGGATATTTTTCTGCTTTCTCAATGGCTGCTTTTACTTATTTTGGGTTTTCTATGCTTCTTATATGTCAACTCTATCAAGCATTTGTTGTCAATCAAACAACAAATGAGCGCATCAACTGGAATAGATATACATTTGCTGACAAACCAATGGAAAATTGTTCACATAAGCACAGCAATCCAGACGAAAATTGTTTACAAAAGCACAATTCCAGTCCTTATAATATGGGGCTTATCAAGAATATTCAAGATACATTCCGATCAAAGAGATTTAGCATAAATTGGGGAAATGTTTATACTGTTGACGATTTTAATGAGCAAATCGCGTGTAGCAAAGAGACTTATCATTCTGTATAACTTAGTTTATATTTTGCTGATATGTTTAGTATGAACTTTTTTTATATTTCCATTTCTATACAAATGATAAATAATTTGATTATTTTATTTTTTAATGATTATTAATCATTTATTAATTAATGGGAAATGCAAAATCTTATGTTAGAAAAAATAAATTGAAAAGATTAAATAGGAATAATTGTTCGAATGGATTTCATAATGACAAACATTGGTCTATCAATAAGATTGGAGAAAATTATTTCATTGAAATAAGCACTGTGACTATCGGGCCGATGACTTATGGAGAGTTGGTTGAAATTTATAAGGATGAATCCAATATTTGTAAAATAATTGAATTTGGCAACAGTGGCTCATTTGAATCTGGGTTTATTGAAAATGTAGTGTTGGAATATATTAGTAAAAACAAGTTAATTGTAGTTGACAATAACTGCCAGAGTCAAGCCAGTGAAGATGAGTGCCATAATATGCCTATCAACAAAGCTTGTCCACGAATAGGATTTAATGAAATGTTGGAAGAGGATGTGTTCAAGTATGTAGCATATGTTAATGCAGATGATGAACAAGGGTGGAGCCGAATTAAAAATCTAATGAACAGAACATCCATTGGTTTCGAAAAGCGTTTCGAATGTAAGGTTATTTTTGAGGAAGAACCTATAATTTATCGTGGAAATATGTGCTATGCAATTCGCTTTGAAGCACATAACAAAAATAATATTATTAAATGTCGAAACAGTTTTCCAGACTATTTAAAAGAGAAATTAATTTTAAATGAAGATTCTATAATGGAAATTAATCACTTTATTAGTGAATTCGGAAATTTGTGAACGTAGTGAGTATCGTTTTGAAGTTATTATTTTCATTATAATTTTAATAAATATTAATTAAATAGCTTAACATTAATTCAGTGTATTTTAAGTCTTATGAAGCTGGTAGGAAAACCAACTGTCTTACTCGATGTGACAACCTTATTTGAGAATTACAAACTTGATCTTTAAAATGTAGAAAGTATAAAATAATCGAAAAAGTTTGAATATCTGTTTAATGTATTTTTGACAGACCTTCACCATAAGTAGTTATTGAATATTTGAAATTTGAAGAGGTATTTCTTTTGAGTATAAAGTTAATAGTTCTTAAACTGAAAATTTGTATTTTATCGATTTCGTATTAACTTCACAAAATCTACCAATAGATATTGCAAAGATTTAATTGATACCTTCTATGGTTAAGCCTATCAATCCAAGGCGTGTCAGGGCATCAGCAGTTTTGTTGGCTGCGACTCATTGATGAAAAATGGTGGGTTTCCTTTAACGATTTATGTAGGCGTTAACCAGATAGTCCAAATATAAAATTTATGTCGTAGCCTTTCGATATATGTTGCAAGACAAAGTTGGCACTATGTTCGAAACAAGTGAGCTTTTTTATCAATACTATAATTGCTAGATGCACATCGGTTTCAGTGGACTATCGATGCAAGGCTTGTGCTTGAATTAATAAAAGAAATATATTTCTTTTCATGCACAGATTTTGGAAAAGGACCACATATATCTACAAAAATTACTTAAAATATTTTAGAATCTTCTTAAGACACTATTGGTTCTTTCGTTCTATTAGTATACGTTTTCAACTTTTAGCAATTTTCACATCTTTCTATGACTTCTATTTGCTACTAAGATTATTCATTGCAAAGTTGTGGCATATGTATTTTTCTACTTTTTTGATATCTCTATGGCATAATTTCTTATGATATTCAGCGATAGATGCGTTTCTACTTTCATCTGGTATAAAAATTTTATCTTCGATTGTTTTAACAAATTATGTTCGATTTTAAATTTTGAATTTGTTGAGCCACTAGATTTAATGTTTTTGTTGAGTTTGTTAGTGAGTTTAACGATCAACACAAATCGCAACTTGCTCCAAAAGGTTTTATGTAAAATAGATTAAAATGACTGATAACTTGATTTGCTTTTAAAACTTTAATTTATAAATTTACAAATATGATTTAGTTGATTATACAAGAGTTTGCGAAATATAAAAATGCCGCAAGATTCTGAAGCAAAGATTATCGGTAATGTCAAACAGTCCTCAGAGATTTCTCAGTGGCGAGAGCTGAATTCTAATTGTTATCCACAGCTTCGCTCAAAGGTGATAGGCAACAGAGGAGGGATACCCGAATTTTGCGCTATAGATTGTCACTAAGAATCGGCAACAACTTTTCCTATTATCTATCCTCTCAGAGATTATTTAAATGTTAAAGAAAGGCAGCTTCCTTAGAAAATTGTTACTAGAAGAATTCAACTCAAATGAAGCTTTCTAGTAACTTTTTCAAGTGATTTATTCAATTTATCAATTAATAAACACTTTCTGTTAGGAGAAAACTGAATTTGTTATACTATAATATTTTATATAAATATATATATATATATATATATATATATGTGTGTGTATATAATTTTAAAGAAAGCAAAGGAAAGGTTATTGTAGTAGCACTGCCAATACACAAATTTAATTTTCTTTTCACAATACAAAATTCTGCTATATACTACTCAAAAATTTGATCAGACTATTGATATTTTTGTTTGTCAGGTCAATTTAGATAAAACTGACATTAAAAATTATTTATTAACCCTTTGCGGTCCGTAAAAAATAAGTTACCCGTCAGGTCCACAATTGTTTTAATGATTTTTTGTATATATGATTTTCTTGAACTAAATTGGGTTTTTTTAAAAGGTATTTTTTGGAATTAAAATTTTATTTTATGACAATCATACAATATAAATAATCATTCAAATTATTTTTTGAATTGCTCAACGAAATATAAACGTTCAAATGAGCAGTTATTGGAATGCCGAGTTAGACTCGACATAGGACCGCAAAGGGTTAAAGTTACTATATTTATTATTTAATACTGTTGGGCAAAAGCTGATAAAGCCCATTTTTTGTTTAACCAGCACGATAACGCCTGTGTGGTTTTGAGCAGAAAATTTAAAATTAGTTAAAAATGGAGATTTAAAGAAAAATAAAATAAATAAAAATTTTTGAGATATAAAAATGTAAAAATTTAAATTTAAATCAAAAAGAATAAAAATTTTTATAATTTTGGAATATTCGAGAAATTCTTTGTTTTACTGCATCAAAACACACACACAAACAATCATGATATATAAGGCGGTGCTGGTTGAGCAAAATTTAATGCATTCATTTCATTTTTACCAGACATTTTTACTAGACATTTTTACCTTTTAATTATTGACACCAAGTAATTTTTTCATTGATTTTATTTTATGTTATTCTATTTATTTGTTTAATTTCTGTATTGGTTTATGATTACGTTGAATATGAAATAATTATTGAATTTTTGTTATCATTATTCTCATTTTTTAAGCTTTAAAGAAATATTTCTTTTATGATCGATGGATTTGACTGAATTCAATTATCATTGAACCTCCATCATAAGAGAATATAATCTTAAAAAGAACATTAATCCAATTTTGATCTACAAATCATAGTACACATGCAGACAAGAAGTAAAATTAAATTGTTTTATTTTAGATACCCCGGATCGAACCGGTATGTTAGTGGAGGAAGCCGCGGCGAAGGCAGTAGCCAGGCCCGTCCAGTATTCTCCCCTTCCAAAATCCTATCGCCCGACCCTCGAAAGAGTAGTGTTGAGGTCCTGGGAAAGGTCAAATATAAAGTTTCATAATACAATAAACGAAAAACATATAGACCAACATCTAAAAGAATTAGAAAGATTTCTTTTTTGTGTTAATTGATAAATTATATTCTGTTAAAAAAAGTATTATATAATTCACATACGATATTATTCGAGACTAACCACACTAGGAAATTCAATCGGCCACAGATCAGATTTTCTTTGTGACATCATCGTTCGTATTTAATTTGCTGCTAAACCTGGAAGCTAAAATCGATTTCGAATATTACTCCAAAAGATTCTACGTTCTCTTATTACTTAGATTTCAAATTTTCGTTCAGTTCATAAAATCAAATCCATGACCCTATAACCCATAAACCAACTATTGGCACGACTATTTTGCATTTAAACTTATTATTATTACGAAAAATTTCGTTATTTATTTTTATTATTATTGTTATTTATTATTATGGTTAACGTTATTATTTTTATGATATTGTTGTTGTTACTAATATTTATTTGATTATTATTGATGTTGTAAGTTTCATAGTTTTATTATCTTAGTTATTATTTCCACATCATTATGTCTATTGAACCCAGCTACTATTATTATTAATGCTACCAAATAATTATTAATATTATTATTATTTTATTACTTTTTTCATTATTAAAATTATCATTATTTTCATACTAATATTATTATTATTATTACTATTATTATTATTAAGATATTAATATTGGTGGGTTTCTGGGTTTTGATATTTTGAAACTATATGGTTGTTACCCAGACAACCCCATACAAATATTTCCTTTGCTTACCACTCGGCACCCATTGCTGAGCAACGTTGGAACTGTGTTAGAGTGGGTAGATCGTCCGCAAAACGTGAGCGTTACTGCTAATGCTATAATTGACCAAACGATTTCTGGGTCCAACGAGCTGCCGATAGGAGGCCTGTGCTCGATTTTGATTTTTAGGTCCCATTATTCTCCTATCTCTTTCAAATGTTAACCTATACTCTCATATCATCTATCTTTATGTCCATTCCCATAGTCCTTCTTATCGTTGTCCATGTCGAAGATTATTCTTTGGCCTGTACACCCTTTGTTATGTTAAATACACCCACATTATATCTTTCACCCTTATCCCTATTATAACTACAATGTTTCCCATTATTATTACCAGCATTATTATTGTTGCTATCATATGTATTACCTTTATTAATTGTTGCTACTATTTCCTATATTATTATTTTTGTTACTATAACTACCATTATATTTATTGTTATTACTACTATTATTATTATCATAATTATTATCATCATTACTACTAATACCATGATTATTATTATTATTACCATTATTATTATTATTATTATTATTATTACCATTATTATTATTATAATTACCATTATCCTTATTTTACGGTTTTATATTTTCATCGATTCGGAAAATTTGAGCAGCGTTCCGCCCTTATTTTACGCGTTCCACTTTTACTTTACTATTTTCAATAAGTATTTTCGTCAATTCGGAAAATTTGGGCAGCGTTCCGCCCTTATTTTACAGTTTCATTTTTACTTTACTATTTTTGTTAAGTATTTGAGTTAATTCGGAAAATTTGAGCAGCGTTCCGCCCTTATTTTACAGTTTTTATGATAAGTGTTTTAACTATTTCCAAAAATTTGCGCAGCGTTCTGCCCATATTTTCCGTTTCAATTTAACATAATTTATTTAATTCTTATTTAAAAACATTATTTTCATGATTTTGGTCGTTCGGATTAATCTTTTTCCGATGGCTATTCATTTTAACTGTTCAACGATTTCGCTATTTTCCCTGCTACCCATTCCCTCTTTTTGTCCTTAAGATCTATGTATGTTCATTTCATAGTTAGTGAGTGCCCACTGGACTACTCGGTGTTAGAGATTTTGAGCCGATTGTAGAATCATTTAAGTCGATTTTAAAGAAATCGAGAAACGAGGAAGCAACCAAAAGACCACTTCCTTACTCCTCCTTTCTTCTATACGGAATAATATTGACGTTCCAATCCCTGCGTTCCGCACGCCGTGTCTTCACGGGCACAGATCATCGGCGGTATTCCACGCATTTACACAAATCTGAATACTGTATATGATTTTACTATCTTGCAATGTATTGGCTGTGGGCCGGAAAATTTTCGACAATTAGAAAATAATTTAAGCATCATAATAATTTATTAAAACCAAAGCTAAATTACCGGCTACTTCCATTAAAATTCATAAATTCAACCATCCAAATTAAAAACATTGAATTAAACTTCCCATAAAAATCCATAAATCCATATCCTTCCTAAATAACTCGGATACATCCATAAAAATCCATAAATCCATATCCATAAAATTCATAGTTATCCATAAAAATCCATAAATCCATATCCTTCCTAAATAAATCGAATGCATCCATAAAAATTCCTTAAAAACATCGAATTAAATAATCCAAAGTGAAACTGCTGACAACCAGTGTCAAAATACGATTTAAAATCAATACTGAAAATTAAGATTAGATATTTGTCAAATCATATCAGTATATATACCTATAATTTGGCCTTAACCTTGCGTGTTAGTTTTAGTGCGATTAAACAAAATTCGACTTTGAAATTATTTGTGTTATCTAAATTAAATTTTTATTTATTTCTTAATTTAAATTAGTAATTTATTTTTAACATTTTTAATTAAATTTATTCATCCAAAAATATTTTATTTTTATTCATTTAATTCATTAATTTTTAATTTTATATAAATGGTCATTTTACGGTCGAATTTTCTTGTTATTATGTTATTTTTTATGTAAATTTCGTGTGATTCTTGATGCATTTTGTATTTATTTTATTTTACTTTTTATGTTTTTGATTTTATATTTATTTATATTCTCTCAGATTTTAAAGTGTTTAGTTGGTGTTATATATTGTATTTTAAGTTATCTTGGTGCTGGGTTTTCGTGCTGTATTACTGATGCATTTAAACAATTCTCAAGGCTATTTGTGTGCTGGCCCAACAATATTATTATTAGTAGTAGTCGTATTATTGGTATAGCATTATTATGGTTATAAACTATATAGTACCATTATTATGAGCATATAATATCATTAGGGTTACTTAAATCATCATTATCACCAGAATGATTCTGATATTATTATTAATATTATTATTATTATTATTGTTATTATTATTATTATTATTATTATCATTAGTATTATTATTTTTATATTGTTATTATTATTATTTTTACTAAAATATTATTATTATTACCATTATTATTATTATTAATATTATTAGTACATTATCATCATTACTAAAACTATATAGTACCCCTAATGTTGATCCCTTACCTCTGTATGCTCCTGATATCAGCGGTTGTTATTGTTATTATTATTATTATTATTATTATTTTCATATTGACATTATGATTCTTGTTGTCAATTTTTATGACTATTATTATTATTATTGAAATATTATTATCATTACTATGATTATTATTGCTATTATTATTATTATTATCGATACTACTAAAATATTATTATTATTGTTATTATTACTAAAATATCGTTGTTATTAGTAATATGTTATTATTATCACTATTGTTAATTTTATATCATAATCACTATTATCAAATCATTATCGTTGTTATTATTCTTACCACCCTTAATGTTATCATTGTTAGGGTAATATTACCGCTGATTCGTACTATATTATTATTGTTAGGGATATTGGTATTGTCATTATCATTTTAGAAGCTATTAGTATTATTTACCTAAATTTATTACGTCTCATATTATCATTATTAAAATTTGTGTTAACTACTATTACTTTTATACGTCAGGTTCAAAATCACTAAAATAAAAAGAGAAATACTCAAAATTTTATTAAATTAAAAAGTTTAACAAAAAGGAAAAATATCTAATTTTACCACATCAATTTAGAAATGAATCCAGCATAGATACATTCCAAAACGAGGATTTCATTTGTAGTGTGATTCTGGGTATCCTGTAACTTAACAGCAAATAAAATGAATAATAAATTGTAGAGCATACCTGACAGCAAGTGTTGACGTTAAAATAAGGCGCAGCGGACGATCTGGCTGATCAGGATAACCTAAAATACCTAAAAATATTAGTTAAAAAAAAATATAAAAATTACAACCTTGAAAATTTACCGATTGTTGACTCGTTGCTACGACAACGAGTGGAAAGCAAAAGATAAATTGCTTAAGAGTAATAAAATTAAAACAGAATAATGAGTTTTATATTGTTGAAGAATTTTTTTAATTTCCATTTTAAAATAAAAGATTTTGTAAATCTTCTTATAGTAATTTAAATTAGAGATTTTTATATTTGGATTTAATAAATTTAAATTTTGTAAATTGAATTAGTTTCTTAAATGGAAAATATGAGTTTCGTATTATTATTATAACGCTAATAATGTAATGATTATGCACCTAACCCTGGTTATCACATGCATTGTCAATGTTATCGTTGCTGGTGCCTGTAATAATTAATTGGTTATGAGTACGATGATAGATACCTCTAGGACGTATAAAGAAATAAGGAGACATACCCATCCCTTCCCCGTCTAGATGACATAATGCTTGCAGTAAAGATATTGATTAAAATATATTATTACATTAATACTCGTTATGTGTAAATTAGAGTTAATAAAAACGAAATTAAAAAGAAATTTTGTTCAGTGGACTCTCACAGAAAGATGTTGGAGCAATTCCGCAAAGATATAGCCGGATATCACCAAACCGCAATAGTTCAAACCCAGCGGGCAGAGGCCATGGTGTGAAAGTGCCGCTACATGGAGCAAACGTGGCTTCGCCCCGAGGCAGCAACCAAGTTAAAGGTAGAAATAGATACCTTAAAGACACAGTTAGATCAGAAGAATGAAGCCCTGCGGCTGGCCGAGCAGAAGGCTCAGGAACTTGAGAAACAGGTAGCCGAGTGGAAGCTTAGGTACGAAATCCGTACAGGCCTCATGCAGAGTGGTGTCCAGTTATCAGAAGAACAACAGGCCATGGTACTACGAACGTCACCGGAAAAAATGACAGAATAAAGACCAGGACACCAGGCCCCTCCCATACGTCAGAGGATTTACCTAAAAGAAACCGCAGAAAAAATCGTCCAAATAAAAAGGAGAGGGAGCGTCAGTTTAGGTTAAACCGAGCTCGCCTATTGGGTCATATTTGGACGCCAATGGATTTTAATTCATTCATTTAGAAGTGTTGAGTATAACTCTGTGATCGTGTATTTAATTTGACTATGATTTATAAATGTTAATTGTTCATTAATCTTAAATTTATAAATGTTAATTGTTTATTTATCTTAAATATAATCTGTTAATGTTAACTTTAATATTGAAGTTGCTATGGATGTCTGGATGTGAGTTGAGGTTGTTGAATGTGAGGGAACTGAGGGATCAATTGATTAGGTAATTCATGAATTAATAGGTGAGAAATGGACGATCAAGTAGAGCATGAAGTCTTCTATGACAGCTCATGGACCCGAGGGAGGTTAGGGCATTAGCAGTTCTTGAGAAGGAGCTCACCTTTTGCTAACTTTCCACCCACTAGTTCACAGTACCAACGTTCAAAATTCTTGTGCAGGCGCTGGTTGGGGATAGTAACCCTTAGGCAGTTCAAACTATTTTAAGGACCCATCAGTGCCCAGCATAATTTTGGGGGCTTAGCCAGAATAGAATTGATTTTGTGGTACAAGCGAGCGAAAATAGTAAATAACAACAAGTGTGATATTGTAATTGGTTTATGGGGAAAGAGATAGAATAATTTGGAAGTAGTTACTCATATTCAACTGTTTTAATTTATTGTAGCGTCCATGCCAATTGTAAAGTTATTTAGTATTGATGTAAAAATATTATAACATAAGTATTGTTAATATGATTATTATTAGAATAATCTTATTGTTATTATTATTAGTATCATAATTATTATTATAATTAGTATTATTATTATAAGTATCATTATTATTTTTAGATATCGTTATTATGATAAGTATTATTACCTTTACTACTGGTGGGTTTCTGGGTGTTGATATTTTGAAACTATATTGTTGTTACCCGTTGCTAAGCAACGTTGAAACTGTGTTCGAGTGGGTAGATCGTCCGCAAAAAGTGAGCGCTATTGCTAATGCTATAATTGACCGAACGATTATGTTATTTTTTATGTAAATTTCGTGCGGTTCTTGATGCATTTTGTATTTATTTTATTTTACTTTTATGTTTTTGATTTTATATTTATTTATATTCTCTCAGATTTTAAAATGTTTAATTGGTGTTGTATATTATGTTTTAAGTTATCTTGGTGCTAGGTTTTCGTGTTGTATTACTGATACATTTAAACAATTCTCAAGGCTATTTGTATGCTGGCCCAACACAGATAATGCTTGAAGTGAACTTTAAAGTGAAAATCACCTAAAAGTTCTTTTCTTGCAATGCAATATACTAATTCGTGTTTATTGCGTGCTTTTAACCCATTTGCGATTTATCTTTCTTTCTATTTTTATCCAACTGTGACAAAACGGCACCAATTCTATCAAAACTGGTATCGGTATCCAAAACAAAACTGTTTCTAAAGTCTGGATATATCAGAATTGGTACCATGCAAAGTTTCTCTTTCAGTTCTAAGAACACTTTCTGGAACTCTATTTACCATGATAATTTTCTATTTTGGCTTTTTGTAAACGATTCTAAAGGTTTTGAATACTTTAAGTAATTGTCTATAAATTTCCGGTCGTAATTTGTTAACCCTAAGAAACTTCAAAGTTTCTTGACACATTGTGGTGTTTCAAAATGTTTAATTGAGTCTTTTTTAGAAGGATCAGTTTTAAAACCTGTTTCATTTATAAAATATCCCTAAAACCTCACTCCTGTCCTTAGAAATTTGCACTTTAAAAGGCCAATTTTTAATCCAGCTTTTTCTATTTTTATGAAAACATGTTCTATGTCTCTGATGTGTGATTCATAATCCTTTGAACAAATTAATATATCGTCTAAATATACTATAGCAATTTTCCAATTTATTTCTTCTAATACTTTGCTCATCAGTCTTTGAAAAGTTGCTGGTGCTGCGGCTATACTTAAAGGCACTTCATTAAAGCAATATTGTTTAAATTTCATAGAAAAAGCTGTTTTTAATTTAGAACTTTCTTCTAATTCAATTTGGTAGAACCCACTACCAGTAAACTATTTTGCGCCATAAATACTATCTAAGATTTCTTCAATATTAGGAATTATACATATGGGTCTTTCTGATGATTTATTTAATAATCTGAAGTCAAGACAAAGTCTTATGTTTTCACTATCTTTATTTTTAATGCATACTATGTGCTTCTTGGAGATGTGCATTCTTTTATTATGCCAAATCTTTGCATTTCTTCAATAAATTCTTAAATTTTCGGTGAAAAATGTACTGGTTGTCTTCTAGGATTCATATTAATAGGATAACATGAAGTTATCATCTCATGTTTCACCAGCTGAGTTTTTCCTATATCATACATGTTCTTCATAAATATATTATAGTAGATACATATGGGGACTATGCCCCGTGGATATTTGGCTTTAAAAAAAGTTGAGACCCCCTATAAATTTTTTTTCTGTGAGAAGGGATTAAATTTTTTTTTAATTATTTGTTATAATGAATGAATTATTATTTTATTTTTTGTTTAAATTTTCAATTTTTAAATTCACAATAAAAAAGCCTAAGTATTTTTTCTCGATTAAAAAGCCTAAAAATAAAAATTGGCTTAAATCGCCTACGATTGGTCTTACTATAATGAGGGATATTTTCGAATAAAATTGGCTCAAATCACCTACCGATTAAAAAATCTAAAAATATTACCTTTTTCATACTTAAAAACCCATAAAAATAAAATTGGCTCAAATCGCCTGTCGACTAAAAAGCTCGATTAACAATTCGGAATAATTTTTTATTTTTATTTTTATTACTTTATTTGTTTGTTTTAATCAAGTCAATAATTTTATTTATTTTTTTAATAAAATTATTATTAAATTTAATTGTTTGATTTAATCAAGTCAATTATTTTATTTTTTTTAATTATATTATTATTAAATTAAATTGTTTGTTTTAATGAAGCCCAACCGTAGAGATTATTTATATCAATGTAAAGGAGTTCGGTGTTGTCTTCAGATACTACGTGATTTTTATTAACAAAGATTAATCCAACACGGATTCCCCATTCAAGAGTTATAAGAGCCGATGCCTAAGACATAACGGGAATTCCATAAAAGTTAATTGGTTCCAATCGGTTATGAGCTAAGGACTTTGAACAAAATTGCTGAAAAAAGTCAGCCAAAGAAAACATCAAGTTTGAGGTAAACCATCATATAATCTAATAAAGAGTTACAATTGGTTTCTTCCCAAATAGATTGAGCCTTACTATATTCGGCTTCCGTTACATCTTCCCAGATCGGTGGAAGTTCATATGTAGTTTTTAAATCTTCTTGAGAAGTTGCAAAGTTATAAGGGAAAATGCCTTTAGTATCGATAAAGCTACCTACAAATTCCGAACGAGTTAAAGGAATAGTGGTCAATGTTTTAACTGCGTTACTTAATGAACTATTAATGAATATACAAGAATCAATGAATTTTACAGTTAATCCACTGATTGTTGCCGACAAAGAAAGTAACCTTTCACTTGTTACAGGAATACAACTTATTTTCCACGTGTTAAAATCACTCATACTATATTTGAGGATATGGTGAAGATCATACCGTTTCAAATTATGAAAAACAACTGTAAATTCAAACCTTATTAGTCAAGAAATATTACATTTGGAACAAGCTACTCCCAAATATTTTCCAGTAAAGTGATCAGGTTCTTAACCGGTACTGATAAAATCTTATTACACAAATAAAAACAAGTTGCCGAAGAAAACGAAAGAATATCTGAGTCTGTTAATAATATTTTCTTTTATTTATAGAAAACTAACTACACAATCATCACCCAAGAAACTCTTATATGATTTTTCACCTGTAAAATTGTTAATTTAAAGTAAATCGGCATATTTATTTGAAAATGTCTGTCATCTGAAGGTAAGATAGCTTCAGCATCGGTGTAAAGGACGAACGGAGGAGTTACAATTTTAGCCAAATTCTTAAATTCCAAGTTTTTATTTAAAGGTAATATGTAAAGAGTTGTGTCCAATTGATTTTTATCACACAACTCTTTATGTTTATTTAATGAAATTATATTGCAAAAACTATTTAGACATCGATGACATCATATACTTTGAACTTTAGTATCAGTAAAAGAATGATTCCTATAATTTAAAAGCCTATGTAATCTAGTAACAGCGATATAATTATAAGAATCAAGGGTTTCTAATAAAATTAATAGGTCGTCCCCCAACAACTTCAGAACGATGAATTATTTCGACATAAGGGTGTTCGAAAACTTCAGGATTAGAAAAATTATTAATAAAATTATTTTCATCATACGTAAGGACGTTAATTGAAAGATTTGGATTTTTAGCTTCAAATTTTGGAATGTAACAAAGTTTCATGAGTAAATCCGGAGGTGAAAAGTCAAGTTCAGATGTGTTGTAGCTAAAGGTTTCATTTCTATGATGGTTACTTATATTTTCATGATTTAAAATAGCTAAAATACTGTAAATGAAGCATAAATTATCGGAATTAGCAACATTTACAGTACAATATTTATTTAATAAGGATAATGGTGTTGGAATAAATCCATAACCACTCAACCGATTTATTTGTGAAATCTTGGTAAGAAAAAAATGAATTTATTTTATTTATAACCCAGTTACTACCTTTATCATTAATTAATGTTATTTTTTCGTCAAGAAGAGTAGCGCCTTCATCTAAAAATGAATCACTCATTATTCTGGCAGAGTTTGAAATGATGAAAGATTGAAATTCTCCATCTTTTTCAAACTCTACATCAATACAAAATTGAATCTTAACAGATCCCATTTCATTGATAACATTATTTAATTTATTAATTAATTGTGTGGGTACTGTAATTAACTTTAAAGTAAAAAAATTCGAAACATTCATTCTAAAAATGGCATGTGATTGGTTTAAATCGAAATTAACAATAGGTGCTATCGAGCCACCATATTGATTAACAATAACAGAAAGAATATCTTAATTTTAGGAACTTTCGAAGAGTGTGGATTATTATTATTATTTGTTTTTCTTTTTTGTAATATTATTATTTTTATTATTAATATTATTATTATCACTCAATCGTAATTTAAAAATATATTTTCTCTTACAGTTAAACTGCGTTAAATGTTTCTTATGGTTTGAATAAAAGTCTGTATAATTCATTTAATGGGTGACTTTACATGTGGGACAAATAAAATAGGTAATGTGATTATATGTATGAGAATAATAATTCTTCATAATCGTATCACAATTTCCATCATGTTGTGGAGATTGCAAAAATTGGGGTAAAGATTGCCTGTTATAATAAAAGAAAAATTTAAATATATAATCATAAAATCATTAAAATAAATGATTAAAAATCAGTAAAATAAATGATTAAAATATAAACATTAAATTAATTTTACACACAATGAATAAATGAATTTGATTGGTTAATTTTATTTTGAAAATCTTAAATAAATAGGTAGATTAAAATAGATTAAAATCATAAAATGAATAAAAGTAAATGGTTTTCATATTATGTAATTATTCATTAATTGTTTTTCTAGAAACATCGGTTAGAAAAGAAGCTGTCAAGTTAATTTTTGAGGAAAATTCCGTAAATGCTATCAGTTTAAGCAAAAATTCATGAGTTATGTCTTGACAATATTCAAAAGAATATTTAAAATTTCCAATCATCTATTCATTTAGAGTAAGTATTTTCATTAAAATTAATATTATTAATAAATTTTAATAGGAATCAACAACATTGAAACAAAGTCTATATAATATGAAAGTTGGTGAAATTGGAGAAATTGATCGAAAAAATATAACAGAGTTATTACTAGCAATCAACAAAGATATTAGTTTTAATGAACAATTCACTTTTATGAATTGTGAAAAAGAATGTAATTATAAAAATAAAAACAAAAATTCAAGGAAAAAGAATTCAAGGATATAAATGAGAAAACCAGACTATTCGACCAATTTGGAAAATTATTGAAGCCAAATTTATTTAAATAAAATTTATTTAACTTTAATCGTCCTAGTTTTTTATTTTTTATCATTTTATTTTGAATTTATTGTGTTTAAATTAATAAAATGTTAATATTAAATTTAATTCAAATGTAATTATGATATGATAGTTAAAAATTTATTAGTACTTACATTTTACTGTTTTATTTTTGATAATCGGAGTTTTCCTAACATTTTGAACATTTTTGTTGATCATTTTTATTAAGGATTTTAAATCTTTGATTATATAGTTAACGGATTCCATTTTCTAAAAATAAAAATATAATAACTTACTAAAGTTTGGTATTTGATAAAAGTGAATTTTTTAAAAAATACATTTATTTATATATTAACAAACTTGTAAGTAGTTATATGATCGACCAATTAAAATTTAGTTTATAAACACACTTAATTACATAACACCAAAAACATTTAAATACATATAATCCTCTGAACTTAATCCTTTTAAAGTAATACTTATTAAATAATACATCTTTAATTACACCTATAATTAAAAAACAATTTTGAAAAGAAACTTTATTCAATAAATTCATTTATTTTTCATTGTTTTTAACCAAGCTAAGCAATTTTGTCCGCATATTTTTATCATCGGATTTTGATAACGAATCCGATTGTATTCAATTGGCTATAACATCGAATCTAGTTTATTAATTAATAAAGAGGGACAATAGAAACCCATTTGATCAAATACATATATTTTAACTGATTTCACATAAATTGCAAGCCAATGTTCGCCACTTAGATTAGATGATTGAGTTTTTACAATCAAAGTTTTGTTAACATTGATATATGGAATTTTACCTTTTCCGAATAATTTTCTACCAATAGAATCAATCTGAGTAGAACTAGTAATAATTAAAAATATATATAATTAATAAAATTTCTTACTTCATACTTGAAAGTTAAAAAATCTCAATCTGGTTTATAGTTCAAACTAATACTGTTCGATTGGAAGTAATTTGAATTTCCTTTTCAAAAACTCCAAATAACAGATTCAGTTAGGGGTGATCCAAACTTTATATCTAATCTTAAATTTCCACTTTGTGGTAACTGACTTTGATTAAGATTGAAATCTGGCACCAATACGAATGTAAAGAATGGTTACCTATTTCTAAAGTCTGACATACTGATACCACAATTCAAATTTTTATTAAGATATCCCATATTCCTAACAATACTTTGCATATAACTTGTACTATAATTATCATTTTCAAAATCTTGACTATATTTTTCACGATAATCACTTCCTTTATTTAAAGTTATTGACTTAACATTAAAGTGATCAAACATAGTAAATGTATCTAAAAACGAACCACTAAATCTTTTATTTCCCTGGAAAGTTACAAGGATAAAATTAGGTAATCGTCTATCACCAAATATTTGTTCCTTATAAAAAGAAGAAGATCCAATAGGTAAAGAAAATTCAACAAATTCTTTGCTTCGCATTGGATAAATTGCCTTTCTTGTAGCAAGACCTATTTGATGACCCGCTAAAACAGAATGTTCAACACGAACTCTTCTAACCATTAGTTTTACGTCTAGCAATACTATTTTAGGTACAAATTTAGTACATGTCAGACTTTTTTCTGGATTTGTTCTTGTTAATTTAATTTGGACACTAACACCTGGTAACAAATATTTGGGTTGATCAAAGAAATCAAATTGGAGTGGGTAACATAATAAAAATGCTTTTGATTTTGCAATCCATGTTTTTCGCATAAGATCATGTACAGTGTAACCCATTCTCCCTAAAGATGTATGTTTAGTATCTTGATTATAATTTATTATAGTTTCAATTAGGGCTTTGTGTGCAAAACTATCATTTGCTTCTTCAATTTTGGTAGAATTAAAAACTAATTCAGCGTCTTTAAAAAGAGTTTGAAAAAGAAATTGTTTGCTGTTACGTCAGCTTCTTGTGTAATATTTTCATCTAAGCTATTTACAACTTTCAACTGAATATATAACAAAGTATCGTTCAAATCTAAATATTCTGTTTGTGATCCGTTAATGTAAAATTAAATCGAAGAGGTACCAGCATTAGTTATTGAATTCATTGGGAAAATATCTTCAAATGAACCATGTTCAATCACGGCTTGATGGGATGGTCTATCAAAAAGAGATAATTCAGATTTTGCACTAATCATTTTTCAAAACTAGATCCGAATCCTCTCATTCTTTTGTTTATATGTTTCTTCATAATCATTCTACTTTTAAGTGTCCCACCTTTTTGTTCATTTTCACGATTAAATACATCAGTTACTTTATTAATAACACTAGGTAAACATTCTTTAATTTCAGATAATGCATTTGATTTTAAAGCAGATAAAAAATCAGAATTATTATTTATTACGTCATTTGCTCTTTTCATACCGAAATTCCCTATACGTCTAAGAATATGTAATGCAAATCTAACTATTGTTTTCAACCAACCGGTTACGTATTGTTTACCTATAAATATGGTAATTCTCCACCAGATTGACTACTACTATAAAAATTTACAATGTCATAATTATTCATTTATTTTACGAAAATTTAATGTAAGAAAGGTTTTATCTTCTTTACCAAATATATATTTTCCACTATCGTCACAAATATTGATTTCTATATTGTTTATATATGTTGAAGATACAGACAAATACATTGGGTTTTTCTCTATGATTTGAACTAAATCATCCTTTTTATGTTTTTCAACCCATACACATTTCGATAGAGATACCAAAACATCACCAACAAGATTACTTTACAAAATTTCTGGTAAATGTAATCCAGCTATAAGTTTTTCTGAATATGATTCTTCACTTAATCCCAAACTTAGAGCCAAGAATTTACTAAATTTAACTTTACTGACATCATCTTCTAATTCAATTTTGACTAATCTTCCTTGTTCAATTATGCAAGATTTAAATGGATGCGGATAAAAAGTTATTAATTGATCATTTATTTGTGATAAATTAATAATGATTAAATTTTCTTCAAATTTATCTGTATACTCGACATCATAAAAATAATTTATAGTTAATTTAATTGGGAAATAATTACAATTAATATATTAAGTATTTGTATATTCATTCTTTGCATCGTTATAGTAAAAATATTCATAACTTGTATGTAATGTGCTCTTACTATATTTAATATTTGAGTTGTTATAAAATAAAAAATTATTGTATACAAAAGTGAAATCGGTCAGAGCAACTTGCCATTCACCTTCCAAGTAAATTGGATTTTGAAATTCAACATTAAATTTATCAGCTTTATTATTTGGATGAGTAAAAAGACAACTATTACTTGGTATATTTATGTAAAATTCTTTATTCATTTATTTTTCTAAAATGTATTGATACATGTGTTTTGGTATCTTTACTAAATTTAATTAATTTTCCACTATCATCGCGAATATTAATTTCAATGTTGTTTATAGTTGAAGTTAAAATTGGTAAATACATTGGATTCTTCATTTTTAATTGTATAATTTCCCTTGTTCATATTTTTTAACCCAAATAGATTTTAATAGAGGAACTCTAACATCTCCAACAGTTATTGGTTCAATAATATTCGAATAAATGAACATTTGTTGATGATGATGTAATAATCTTGGAACTTTATTACCAATGATGTCTTTATCAATAAAAGTTTGTTTGTTTAATCCTAAGGTTTTGATTAAATTGTTATCAAAATATATTTTTGAAATGTTATTTGCAAGTTTTATTTTAACCAATTCATTGTTTTCAATTTTTAGTTCTTAAAACGGAGACGGAATAAATGACATTAAATGCCCTTGTAATTCAGATGATTTTATGAGTAAATTATCTTTCCAATATTGTTTTTTCTTCATAACTTATAATTATCCCGAGTTGTTCCGTAACACCATCATCTGTAAATTTTGGTAATTTTAATCGACAATTATCATCTTCATCAATGATGAATATAGATTTTAATCCAAAACTAAACGCATATTGAATGTCAGGGAATGTTTTTTTAAATGGAACATGAGTACAGACAATAACCAAGTTCTCATATTTTTCAATAAAAACATCAACATCAGGGGTATGTTTAGGATTTATTAATTCATAAGTTTCATTTTGATTATTTATTTTCAAATATTTTATTTCAGTACCACTCTTCATCGTTTCATAACTGAGGTAAGAATTACTATAAAACGGAAATGTTTTATACACAAAAGTAAAATCAATCAAAGAAACTTCCCACTCACCATCCAAGTAAATAGGATTTTGAAATTCGACATTAAAATTACTAGCTTCATTATTAGGAAAAATAATAGGACAACTATTACTAGGTAAAATCATATGAAACTGGTGTTTTTCATAATATTTATTTAATTAATTGATTTTCAGATATCTAAGTTGGAGTTTCATATTCATGCCATTTAACATAGTATTGTTTATATTTACCAACATTCTTGGTTTTTAATATCTTTTGAATTATAAATACAGTAGGGGCTTCTATAACTTGGAGTTCGTAGAATTTTCAACTAAATTCATTGTTTTCCACATCTTTGATAAAGTAAATTACAGGATTCTGATTCGTATCAATTTCTGAGATTTGAAATACTTCATCGCTCCAATTTTTGTCGAAATTCTTGATGAATGGAGAAGCACTGACTTTACTTATTCTAACGTGATTACCAACTTTGTATTTAGGCTTTTTAATGATAGAATCAGATTGTTGTGATATCCAATTATCCATATTATTCGTTGAATAAACATCAATTGGTCGCATTCTATTTAAATCCTTATGTGCCGAATAATTGTAGCTATAAATTGCTTTCGGTAAAAATTTATCCAGGTTTTATTTCATTTATATACGAAATACTTTTTCAAGCGATCTCTTAGAGTTCGATTAAATTTTTCCTCGTGGGCAGCTTAAAATTGAGAAAATACAGAGTAATGATTTATTCCTTTGATAATCTCTTTAACTTTACTATTATAAAATTCTTTAACTAAAAATAAATTTAATTTAATTAATTTATTCAATTACATACCAAAATCAGTTTGTAAATTAAGAGGCTTGCCATCAACAAATAATTCCTTGATTGCTTCAGCCATTTCATTGGCCGATTTGGTTTTTGTTGTAATAGCACGAGCAAATCGGCTGAATATATCAACACATGTCAAAATATATTTGTATCTCTTAATAATTTTTGAAAAGGGTATCATTTCCATCAAATCCATTTGCCTTAAATCATCAACTGCCATTGTTATATAAATACGGGTTTTGAATTTCTTCAATATTGGTTTATTTAAACTATACGCCATTTGCCCAGATAACCAATTCTGAGTTTCTTTCTTTGAATTAACTACTTCCTTTGCCAGTTTTCTTACACCACCAAAACCAGCGGGGTGTTTTGGGTCTGTCCATACTTTTTCAAGCTTTTCATTGTGTTTCGATTTTTGGTTAATGTTTCCTTCATTATTTCAACAAGTTGTCAAAATATTTAAATCTAAATTATGTTTAACCGGTAATGAATTCTTGGCACCAATTAAGAAGTTAACGATGAAATTGCGCTTATTGCAGATAATACTATTGGAATAAATGCCCCAAAAAATCCACCATTTTGTTGATATATTATTTTTCGCCTCAAACGATGATTTTTAGTGTTTACTAAAATTAAAGTGATTTTTTTTGTTTTTGTAATACAAGTTTTAGCTTTAGTAATGCATACATTATCACGAACTACATTAACAATAACTTCAACTAGATCATCTATAACAAAAGATTGAAAATTCTGTAAAATATTCATTCTTTTATTATTAAGAGCCTTCATCAAGCCATTAAATTATGGTAGATTACGTTCAACTTTCATATTAAATACATTTTTCATCTAATTGTTTTGTTTATATTTTAATCCACTTTTTATCTTTAATAATCTTCTCACTCGTTTTTATTATTTTATGTTTAGTAACACTTTTCTTTGTAACTTTTTTCTTTGTTGATTTTTCAAGTTGAACAATAACTTTTTGAAACGTCATTTCAAGTAATTATTTTCAGAATTCAATTTTTTTTATAAATCGTAAGACATTTCCCATTGAAAATATCAGTTCCAATACGTAATTCATCAGGACATTGTTGTGTAAAGTCAAAGAACAAATATCCGTGGGGAACCTTTGTTGAATCTTGAAACGAATCAATTAAAAATTTTCTATCATTTGAATAAGCTTGTCTAGCAAGAAAATATATAAAGGTTGCATTTCGAGGGTTTTTAAAAATATCCAAGTATTGTACATTTAAATTACGAGTTCTATGACCACCCCCTTGATGAAATATATTTTGAATAATGAAAATAACAGTAACACCAATATGTCGAGCAATTTTTGTAAATAAATTATTAAAATCCTTTTCTTTATTAGCTTCCTGGTATAGATCGTCGATAATAATAACATCGTCTTGATGTAATCTAGATGACCAATTTTTATCAAATCCTTTGATTATTGTCATTTTCAATTTACAGAATTGATTTTGTGTAAGTCCATGTTCTTTGTCAGCTCCTCTATGCCAATATATTTTGCTGAATTTTGATTTGAACAAGTTTGATTGTAATAAATTGCATGCAAATAAAGTCTTTCCACAACCAATTGATTCAACTACTTGATATACTGCATCATTTCTTGATTCCATTTTATTATTAATTATTTATTTAATTGTTTATATTTGTTTTAATTTTTAGAATTACTTGAATTGAAATTCTTTGAAAATGTTGAGTAACATAAATTATAAAGGAAGATATTCTATACCTGATATGAAATTCCCATCTGGAAAACCACAGCATGTTGCAGATCGATCAGGTAAGTATTCGATAATATTTTCAGATCGGGGAAATGTCGGGTAATCGGATGTAAGCAACCTCTAAAAACTGGGGACTTGAAATATAATATACATGATTTACAAATTCAATCAATCACTGTAACAATCGATATTGGAAAATTTATAAATGTATATGAATTACAAAGAAATGTGAATTGTATATTTGAACCAGAAATATTTCCAGCATTACGTCTTCAAAAATATAATCCATCATGTGTCAATATATTTTCAAGTGAGGAAAAAGTAATACTCGGAATAAAATCCTTGAGTTTTAATGATTATGTGGAAAATATTAAATCAGAAATAACTATGTTAATAAATTAATAAATGTTTTGTGACAATTTGTTTAATTTTTTAAGTATTAAAAAATGTCAAAAGGTAAATCATGTATATTCAAATATATATTTTATTTTATTAATTAGTTTATCTCTTTGAAGTAATTTAAAAGAAAATTCAGGAACTTTATCCAAGAATTAAAAATACGTTGGATTATTGCGCACCAGAGTTTCTAGCAACAAACATTTACCATTTCACAGTGATTAACATTGAAGAACTTCTCAAGATTCACTATGACAACGTTCAATGTTCTGGTGACCGATGTGTTGCAAATTGCATTGTTTGTAAAGATAGTATGAGAGTAACGCGTTTAAATGGATGTCCATGTTGCCACGATTTCAAACGTGACCAAACAATTCATATATTGTTGGCCGAAATGCGTAAAGCATATTACTCGGATATTTTTGATTTGAAATAAAAATTAATCTTTTTTATTTAATCTTTATTGTCAATAAAAATATTTGTATGGATTGAAAGTTTGTTATTTTTAAAATTCAAAATTTATCGATGATTTATCTTTTTTACATTGAAAAATTATTAATAGACTTACAATTAAATTTTAAAAATAAATAAAAAAAAATGTTAATAATAATAAAATAAAATAATAATAATATAAAATAAATAATAAAATGAAAATAAAAAATAATTATTTAATTCACTTCATTAAAACAAACAATTTAATTTAATAATAATATAATTTAAAAATAAATAATTGAGTTGATTAAAACAAACAATTAAAATTAATAATAATATAATTAAAATATAAATAAATAATATTATTAACTTAAACAAATATTTAAGTAAATAAAAATAAAAAAAAATTATGATTTTTAGTCGACAGGCGATTTAAGTCAATTTTATTTTTATGGGTTTTTAAGTATGAAAAAATATTAAGGCTTTTTATTCGATAATTTTAGGTTCTTTAATCAAGTTTGAGCCAATTTTATTCGAAAATACTCACTATAGCACGAGCAATCATAGGCGATTTAAGCCAATTTTTATTTTTTAGGCTTTTTAATCGAGAAAAAATATTTCGATGTTTTTATCATGAATTAAAAAATTTTTAAAAATTTTAAATTTTAACATTTAAACGAAAAATTATATTATATAAAAAATGCATTAATTAAAAAAATAATTAAAAAAAAATTATCCACGGGACATAATCCTCAAAATTATATTTCCTCGTTCTGTAAATTTTTTATACATTAAATTTTTTAATGTCCTATTAAATTTCTCTACAATTGGGTTGTGTGATAGTCCTTGTGATCTTTCATTTGGTGATTAAAAGTTGAATACATTTTATTTTATTTTTTAATAAAAAATCTTGAAATATTTTGTTGTAGAATTCTTTGCCATTATCAACATATAATTTTTTTAGAATTCTATCTGGTGTAGATTCAAATAATTTTTCAAATGCTTCTATAATTGTTTCACCTTGTTTATTTAACAAGGGAATACACCAAGCATTTCAAGTATACAAATCAATAATTGTTAGAATATATCTATAATTTTAACTATTTTTAGGATTTACGATTTCAATTAAATCTGCTGACATAATATCATCTTTATTGAAAACTTTTATTTATAAATATTTTTTTTGGTTTTCTGTATTCCTTATGCAGCTCTGTCGTAACAACCTCTCGGCGATGTAACTCATCATCTATATCTTGCGCTCCTCCCAATGTGATCTTTGTTTTCATTGCTTTTTTCCTATTGCTCCTGAAAATCTTTCAGAAAATTTTGGCTTTTGAATATCTTTTAAATCTTGAATCAAATCAATATGCCAATAAGAACCTTGATTTTCCAAAGTCATTCCATTATAAAATTGAAATTCTATCCATTGATAAAAATCATTTATTGAACATCCTAAATATTTCAACAATGTTTGACTTTCTTTGAGTTATTTTAATGTTCTTCTAATACACCCATATAAATGTTGAGTTATGGATTTTCATTATATCGTTATTTATGCTGTTCATTAATTTTTTCCTTATTATTTTGTGCATAATCTCGTTGAGATCCTTTACATTCAGAATTATAAACATAATAATCCCTCTCTAATCTGTCAAATTCACTTATAGGTTTTTCATTATTATACTTTGTACACACTTTTATTGTTAAAGTAGTTTTCAAATTTCTTATTTCTAATAAACGTTTCTCTTTATATTTTTGTTCATTTAACTTACTATATATACTTTCGCATTCTTTTCACGTACCAAGAAAATAGATTTTTTTTTGATTGTCCTAAACGATTTATTTGGTTTTTCAATTTTACATTTATTACAAATTTTAAAAATTCATTTTTAGCTTAATTATTTTATAATGAATTTAGCAAACACTAGCATGTTCTTTTTAAAACACACTTGAGCTCAATTGACCCAAATAATAGAATTTTGGAAGATGATGTTCTCTGAATATTTTACCCATGGAAATCTTTCGTTTCTTGGTCTTCGGCACCCACAGTTTTTCTTCTATTGTCGTTACCACCACTTCTTTCAATATATATTTCCAACACGACCGTTGTGCTATATTTTCTTTAATTTGTCTAATTTCCTCATCGTCTTGTTGCTATTTACAACTTACATTTTCTCCATCATGTTTATACGCCTTGTTTTCATTTTTCGTAACAATTATTATCTCTTTGTGATAGTACAGCCCCAATTGTATCAAAACTAGCGTCTTTATCTTGTATGAAATCTCTTGTAGAATCTGGATATCACAAACAGGCGATTCCGTCAATGCTTTCTTCATATCTTCAAAAGTTATTTCACAGTTTTCTGTCCATATTAATTTCACATTATTCTTTCTGCATAGTTCACTTCTGGTGTTATGTGATTTACATTCGTAAATCTTAAGCCTTTACATTATCGCATTATTTTAACATCCATTATTACTTTAACCTTTGTTTCCAATGCATCTTAGTTGGTTTCAATATCTCTTTGTGTGAACCCTCCACTCCACATACATAGCAAGTAATGACTCTTTTACGTCTATTTAGACACTCTTTCTGTATATACCCTTGTTGTCCGCACAAATAACATGTGATGACTCTTCGCTGTCTATTCGAACATTCTCTCTTTATATGGCTTTGTCTTCCACAGTATAAACATTTTAAAATTCTATTCTCTGGACATTATCTCTGTATCTATTGTTTCCAATTTCCGGTTCAACATATCTATAGCTTTTTTATCTCTACTTTGTGTACTCTTTCTCATACTATATAAACCTCTTCACTCATCTGCCCAACCTCGTGCAACTTCTTGATCTTCTTATTTATTTCTTCTGTTCCCTCGATTTCATTTGCCCATAACTTCATTCACAGTTTCCTTTACGTGGAACAGTGCTTCAATAACTCTTCTTCTAATTTATCTGCAGTCAATTTGTGGTTCATCAGTTTGTCCACAGACTCTTAATTTCTTTAAATAAACATCTGGTTCTTCATTCGTCTGCCTGTCATCGAGTGCAGCTTTAATATCTTGACTTATTGTGGTCTTCTTAGTAAACGCTTTCCGCAGTATTTATCGATAATCTTTAATCGAAAGATCAACGTCTTAATGTTTCCCTTTAATCTCCTTGTTAATCCAGAGTTCAACCATAATTTGTCGACCCGGAAATATTTCTCGCATTGTTGGATAAATATTTCCACATCTACATCCTTTGTTAATTCTTCTGGTGTCAACTTCCTTAGTAAAGGTTTCATTGGCGTGGTTAGATGTTGTGAAAATCTTTTTGTTTAGTTTGAAATCTGTAGTCATTAAAAGTACAAAATTTATTCAAATTAAAAATATATATTCCGTACTTTTAAATATTTAAACAAAATTAACAACGGCATTTATTTTTATTTTAAAATTTTATTTTATTCAAAATATAAATTTATAATAAAGTACTTATTTTATTTAATAATTAGTATAATAATTTAAAATCAAATATTTTAAAATATTTTTATCTAATTTATCAAAAGTTAATTTAAATTTTATTTTTAATTTTAATCATTTGCAAACTTAATTTTATGTCCGTTGATAATTATGCCTAAATATCTTCACTCCAGTGAAAATCAATCTTTGTTTGCTTGGAAGAATTTCTTCTTTATCTTGTATATTTAACTTAACCTTTTGAAAGTATTATCCAATTTTACCTCTAACAAAATTGTCTCCCTGTCAGACATATATTTGATGATTAATATCGACGTTATTGTTCCTCGATTCTTTTGTTGTTGATCTTAGGTCTTCATTATATAATTGTTGATTCACTTCTGGTAGCTGTTTGAGTCTTACAACATTGATTTTATTCAAACCCACGATTAACGGTTTGTTACCAAACAATACTCTTGTATTCCTCAGCAATGCTACTTGTTGCAGGATTGAATTTCTACACCTTCGTTAATCACTAATAACTAGAACTCCAGGTTCTTCTAGACCATCATTGACTTCCATGATAGTTAAATTTTGTTTTGAAGAGCCTTAAACGCTTCGTTTGCTGGCTTAAGAATATTCTCTATATTTTCTATTCTGTTCCAAATATCAGAATTCAATTTGAATTTCTGGAATTTCTCTAAAGTTTCTTACAAAATTACTGTAACTCAGGCAGCTTGACACACAATGCGAAACAAGAGTTCAACCTGGTATCACAATCCATAATAGGTTTTTTATATTTTTCCAACTTCATTAAATTTAGTATTGTGTTTGTTCGAAGTTTTTTCACAAGCTGTCTTGCTTTATCTACTGTATCTTTAAAAGAGCTATCTCTCAAAACATCACCAATAGGTAATAAGGTAAACTCCCAATCCAATGTAAAATCGTCGATTTTTGAAACAAGTTGTTTTGAAACACCCCTTTTTTGCGACCCCCAATATTTTTTTATGATCCCTCCTTACTTTTAAAAAAATTGTTTAAATTGACAATTATGTAATATTTCAAAAACTTTAAAATCACTATTACGTCACTATTATGTATTTTTTCCATAATATTTTTCCATATAAATGATCGCCGTGTTGTAGTCTACCATTACCTACCTTTAAATTCTGTTTACCTCGATTGTTGCGTAATTTCAAAATACCCTACAAAATCATTGATTACGTCACCAATTTTAATATTCATCTAGAATTGTTGATTCCTTTAATAGTAATTTTTGACGCTTGTTCTAATGGTACTATTACTTAATCGATAACTTGAATATTCAAAAACTTTACATAAAAAACTTTTCATAAAAAATATGGCATAATAATTGTGGGGTTATAGGTGATCGGTATGACCTTGACCCCAATCATAAAATTCTATCTGCCTGCCACTGGTTACCAGTTGCTAGGCAACGTTCGTACTGTAACCAATGGGTCTGTGACCGTCAAAGTTGAGCTTTGTTTCCAAAACTGCTAAGACCCGGTCTACAGCTGGGTTCAGCGAGCTACAGTTAGAAGGTGTATGCTCGACTTACTCTTTTAGGTCCCTAACTTTCACATGGTGTATGGTTTAAATCTTTTCTGATACTATTATCTATTTATAGACAACCAAATGAATTAAAACAACTAGAAAGTTCTATATTATTTGTCAACACATTTATTTTAAATAGTTTATCAGTTGATTTCAGGATTTGATGGATTCAATTGTCCTTGTCCCTTGATGATATTTAGAATAAATCGACGCAGTTTATGTTTCGATCTTCCCGGTCGAGAGTGAGCGCGGTTGCTCTTTGTTCCTCAGCCTTGGTAGGCTAATTGAGCTGGGGCGAAAACTAACGGATATGTGACTGAATTGCTTTCTTGACTGGCAGTCAATGCTACTTCCAAACCTCGTATCTGGGTACACATTGCTTGTGGCAGTTGTTTCTCTTCCTACCAGCCGCGTTGTGCTGCATCCATCTTCTGGTAAATCTTCCTCGCTCGCTCAGGTTTGATCCAGGTGGATTTGATCTCCTGACATTCCTTACTTATTTGTAGCAATTGTTGATGAAGATCAAAATTGGTTGAATGTAATCGTGATAACTCCTGGTTTATTACTTGAATTGCTTCCATACCTGAAGTATAAAATTATTAGTGAGCATGATACGGCTAGCGTTGGGAGAAGTCGGAGTTTGGAATTATTAATGAGGTCCTAATTAAAGAGTGTTATATAAAATATGAACTCAACTTATCAATTTAATGAATCTCAGACTGTACTCAGTCGTGATAGTTATTGATTTATATTTGCGTTTGAATGTGGAAGTTACTAGTGTTTATCTTACATCGCATTTAAAAACTTAAAGGTTTTGTTTCACTTAAAACAATACAGGAAAAAAAATATCCTTTATTAAAACTAAATTTTATTGAAAATATGACAAATGGCAATTGTTGGTAGTTATTCGTCGGAATGGTCTTCTAACTCTCTTATCTTGAAGTGGCTTCATGCCTTTGCTGCGATCTCTTCGACTTGGGTGGAGGCATTGGTAAGAATGCTCGTCTCTCCTATCTTGATGCTGAGTCGGGCCATTGAATAGGTGGGTAGATACCAAAATGTCAGTGAGCGCCTGCATTCGGGTAAGTACAGGATCTCGTATATCGTAAGAGAAGCCGTAATCTGGAGCGTATCCGCCTGTGCTCGGGATCTTCCATTTGAATTTTTGGACCAGTGCTTCGATTCGGTATAAGGCGAATTCCGCTCGTTGTCTTGCTTCTCGAGCTGGGTTTCAGCCAGGCTCCCGTTTAATTGCGATACTGGGCACCTCTATCTCGTCCTGTCGAGAACCTGTTCGGAGGAGCCAACTGCTATATCCCAGGGTGGAGAGGGAGTATCCGGCATCCCATAGCGACTGCCGGTAGTGTGCCGCCAGATGCGGGTCCACGAGAATGGCAATTCGGTCCTCGTCTGACCATATGGCTGTTTCGGTCGATCTTATTCCTGCGGAGAAATATAACATTAATTTTTGTTTCGTAATGGCATTTGATGTTAGTATAGTTGAAAGTTCTGGAATGAAAAGTCCAATGAAATCATCTCTAATTATGCTGCATTTAAAGGCTCTTGCGTCCGTACTGGTGATAGGGTCAAATCGTATTTTTGTGTGAATTCAATGTGTTTACTGCATCAAAAACAAAAATGATTATTACTTTCTTCATATCGTTTTGGAGTGTCGTCCAGTTTGGTGTCGGATGGGCGTGGAAGGGCTGCTTCAACGGTTACAGTTGCTCCTGCCGTCGGATTCTTAGTTTTCCTTATTGCAGAAACTCTTCGGGAGTTGGTTGTCTTCATTATTCTTTTAGACTGATTATCTGGTATTTGCGATGTATATTTATAACAAATTCTAGCCGGTGGTGGGTATGTGAGTCGTTTGAGTGTAATACGTTCGTGTCGCACTTCCACCCGAATTATTATTTACAAAATAAAATGTGCGAGAAAAAACCTTAGAATTATGTGGGATGTTAATATTAATATATATTATGGTAGTAGTTTAATTTGACTCAGCTTGTTAAAGTCCTTATGATTAACCTTTAATTTGTTTCTGTTTTTAAAGTTCTTATTAATAACCCTTTAATTCGTTCTTATCTTTCAAAATTTTTGTCCTTATTTCCCCAACAGTGGTTGAAGACATATATATTATAACGGTTATCATAATAATTTATGTTTATCGCTCCTCCCTTTTTAACATTTCCATCTTTTCTTTCCTGACCTAAACGTCTTCTATAATTTTATTGGCAAGATTATTGGTATCTTGCCTTGGGTAAAGACGGTATTAATGGATGTTAATTTTTATAATATTATTATTTCAATCGTCTTACGATCGTTATTTTAGTCAATTCAAGGTTTGTATCTTATTTTTATGAATTTATTGTTACGGTCGTGATTTTATTGTATCAGCCGTAATCATTCCAATTTAGCCGGGTAAGTCACTTATGTAGGACCGTTTTTGTGTATGTCAATGGTAAATCGGCCTACCTACGTTGATGTGATATTCATGTTGGCTGCTCAACCTGTACATTATTGATAAATAGAATGCGTTTCAATGTACTATCAAGTTTGGATACTATTTATAGACGAACCTGGTCGTCATACTCATGTTCAACAATTCTCAGTGGATCTTATATCTTTCTGGTTCCCTATAGATCTCGCCCAGCCGGATCCTATTGTGTCGAACAACGTTTATCGGTGCCAAATGGAAGTGGAATTTACTAGCATATTTTTGATACTTATTCTATTGTGAAATTATGGATTTCTCATGTTTTGGGCACCACAGGTTGGTCATATTAACTCTATTATATTTTTGTTATTTAATATCTTGTTTATGACTTTCGTATCATTAGCGAGATTTTGTCTGTTATTCCTTTTTATCTAGAGATTTCATGTTATATTTATACGAGTTTGTATTCCTGAAATGACGATTTATTTTTTCACTTATTATTATTTAAGGTTAGTTTACGTTATTATCACATAGGGTTGGCAAATCTTTTATTTGATTTCACTCTTCTATCATTGCTGACTATTGTGGTTATTGGCTGATTTATTTACTGATATTTAAAGTGTAGTTAACTAGTCTATTTCGTTCATATTAAGGTTTTCGACACGAGTTTATTTTAATCTGATCGTTAGTGTGGTACAATTATAAAACTTTAAACCCTATCTTGTTTATTTTGAGCTTTACAATACTATTATGCGTTAACCTGATTTTTAATTTGATACGGATACCAAACTTTAAACCCTATTTTGTTCATTCTGAGTTTTACTACACTAGTGTGTTTTAACCTGATTTTTAATTTGATACATTTACGAAACTTTAAATTCTATTCTGGCTACTCTTATCCTGAGATTACGATTTGATTTTTAAACTATTGGTTAATTTAGTATTTTCTTAACATTATTATTATATTCGTTGCACCAATTTCGCGCTCTTCCTACTAGCCATTTACCTTAATTTGGCCTTAGAGTGAAAATTATGTTTATATTAGGATTTTAGGAGTGCTCACTGAGCTACTCGGTGTTAATGATTTTAAGCCGATGTGTCAGACAAATTTAGGTCCAAATTTTGGACGAAGGAAGAAAGTTGAGCAGCCAAAAGACTACCCCCTTATCTAACTAACGCCCCTATAGAAAAACGTTTGGCATCCGTCGTTTATCACGATGTGGACCTTCACGAGCACAGAACTATAGGCGGAGCGAACCGCTCTTACACAGTCTGATTGTATGTCTGATTTTAATTACTTGTGGTAGGTGCTGGCTGTGGGCCGGAAAATTTCGACAAAAATAAATAAACCTGATCTTCTGAAGCATATAATTTGGCATAAAAACATTACAATATATGCATAAACATCACACTTGCAGAGGATACGCCCAAGCGGGGACTTACTTGTAGTTTGCTTGAGTACGTATCGTGTAAGTTGAATCAAAAATAATATTGTTGGGCAAACACTAAGTTTTGTTTTAATGGATTGGAAATTTCACGCAAATTTAACATGCAGATTTAAAATCAGACCCATAAACACCAAATAACCACCAAAAAATGCGAGAAAAGACATAATCAAAAATATAAAATCAAGGAAACATAAAATTAAATTAAAATAATAACAAGTGCATCAAGATCCGCACGAAATAACATAAAAATAACATAATAACAAAAGATTTTACCGAAAATTTGACAATTTACGCAAAGACAAAGAATTAATGAAAATGTTGACTTAAAATAAATTAAATAAAAATTGAATGAATAAATTGCCAAGTTAAATCCAGAAAATAATAAAAATTAGAATCAGATTAGACAAATAATATCAAGGTCAAATTTTGTTTTATCGGATCAAATTTAACACGCAAGGTTAGGGTCACAGAATAGGTATAAATACCAATCCATTTTCGCATTATTTTAATCATCACTTATTCGCCAACCGAAAAGTAAGCAAGCATCCGTTTTTTGTTGAACCAAGAAATTACACTATCACTTGAAATCTCTTGAAATTCTAAGACGAATTTATCTAAGGTGAGCAGGAGTGACTTGCATATGCCGTATAGAGAATGAATGTGAAATTATTATCATGAAAATATATGATGAAAAACTATTAAATTTAATTATGTCGAAATTTTTCTGGCCCACAGCCACACACCGACAAGATATTAAACTCATACATAATTACCGAGCAGTGTAAGTGCGATGTAAGTCCGCCAATAGCTCGTGCCCGTGAGAGATCTCGTCGTGGTTAACGACGGATTCGAACGTCAAATCATTTGCACTTATAGGGGCAGTGGGGGGATTGGGAATCAATTTTTGGTTGATTCCTCTTCCACCTACTCCCGAAAAATCGACCTAAAATATTGATACTCATCGGCTAAAATTTTAACACAGAGTAGTCCAGTGGACACTCTTAAAATCTAATATGAATATAAAAATCTCCTAGGAACAATTTGAGGTTAAAGGGAAAGGAGCTTGCGGAAATCGATATAACAGATGTGTCAAATTAAACTCTATTAACTATTTTGGGAAACCAAAATAATAATTCAGTAAATAATGAGAGGTTTAAGTGGAAACCTTTAATGACTAAAACTAATAAGACATGGAACTAATCCAGTCAATAAACAAGAATTAACGTGAATTTATTAACTAGAACCGAACAGAAACTAATTAATAGGGAAGTAAATGGGAATAGGCGGAATAAAGGATCCCCCATAGATACCGTAATAATTAAATATTAAGTCCCACTATCGCTTTACTTTAGATACTCTGGCTAACGTAATTAAAAATTTAAACGATATCGTTGGCCAAATTCCTGATCTACGAACCATAAAATAATAGCTATGAACACAACCTAATCGCCAAGTTCATCCAAATTCATCCTGTAACTACCGAGAATATACACTTATAATAGTTATCAATATAAGATACTAATTCAGCCTCACCCCAATCAAAAAAAAAGTCGACGCGACTTCCACCTTTTGATTCTGCAGATATATCCACCGGCGTCAGAACGATACATTTACGATCCGCCAAAACCAGCCGAATTAAGATAATGGCAATTGGAAGACCAACGCGCAGACCTCGGCAATGGCCAACTGAGAGAAATGCGTGACAAGTATAACCAGGTTAATACGGTGTACAAATCGGACCTAAATTGAGGATGAATCTAATAAATTCGTAAAAGAATTTATCTTGTCGGATAAAATTCCAAAAGTTATAATTTTAAAAAAGAACCATGGGGGTCGAATTATGAAACTCCAGAAAATATAATACATGCTACTATCAACACCCCTACTCGAGTGAAAGAAGATACGAGATTTACCAACAAGCCAGGGCGATATTCAATGCAACAAATTACAGCCCTCACCGATCGAAGATAGAGAATTTCAGGTGAGAACCAATCAGTGAACGCCACCGCCAAATCAAGTCTCTACCCTCCAATGGGGCAGCAAAAATCAACAGCCTATATAAATGTGATTTATTTAGCAACGGACGTCAAATTCACCGCATTCTCAACAGAAATTATGTCGAAATTAAATGCATCAAATCCAGCCAGTTGTGAGATAGAAATGTCGGAGAAGATCGGAACCTCCACTAGGAAAGACAAGAGAATCCAGAGACGGGCACAAATCTACCAGGATAAATTCAATACCGACCAAATGCATGACCATGAAGGAGTTCATCCCAAAGATTTCTTGGCAGGTAAGACCAACTTGCGATGATATTTCAACGTTCTGTTAATGTAATATAAATTTTCTTTTGAATTGCAATTATTTAGTTTCAAATAAGATATTATAAATAATTAGTTTTGTCAATAATACGTTCTAGAATAGACGCATAATAGTTAATTAATGTGTGATTATCTAGTTTAAAATGAGATATTATAAGTATCTAACTTTTGACAGCAATACATTCTAAAATAGACGCACAATAGTTAATTAATCTTAAAGTGATTTCGGTATGGAAGCTGCTTTCGTTGCTGACAAATTTTCGGAGGTTGAACTTTATAACTTTTTCAGCTAGGAATAACAAGTCGACCACGTAGGTGTATAACCCTGGTATAATGACTAGGTTAACACGAGTTCATGATGTAAAATGATCATATAATTCACCTATAATGGGGTTACGAAATTAACAAAGCGTCATCGTAGAAGTTGAGTTTATAATTAGTCTGGTTTATTAAGGAAGTAAGATAAATTCGAACCAGAAAGTCGCTAATTGATTTTATTGGTGCGTATTAACTGTAATCTTATCCTCACCATGCCCATAGATTGAAGGGGTTATATGATCATACGTTCTTTTATCAGTATAGAGGCATATGAGCAACGATTGGTAGCGAGTAAGAAGATGTGAATTAAATAATTTCTTATTAACATTAACAGGTGAATCCAGTAATCAATGGAGGTACGTCGATCGAAGGACATTGACAGTCCCAAGCAGGTTTGCGTGGATATATCGCCAAGCCCTATGGGATCGGGGGTACTCCACATCGATCTATGGCACCCCCGAATGGCCAAATCGAAATCCAGATGATCGAGAGGCGGATACAGAGTTTTCGAGTATCCTGATCAAAAGAGAGCCAGGGAGGAACCCGGCCAGAGAAATCCGACAAGCAGCGGAAGGAGCACTTCACCGATTCGAACAACTGGAGCGACCATATCGATACCTGGCAAATCGGCAAATAGAACGCATGGCGCGGATTAATAGAGACATCACTAGCGGGAGTATTCCGAGTTCGGATGGCCACCGTGGATTGGTGGTGGCTGTAGCGGCAAACCAGGGGTAAGGGTGGTCACGTACCCTCTGGTATTTGACCCAGCCCAAGTGATTACCAAAATCAGATGAATCCAGCGGAACGACCAAGTCAACCGAAGTTCCGTACAAGGCCAGGAAAAGCCGAACGAACGCGCCAGAAGCTACAAAGACAACACAAAGACTGAAATTTCCTTGTTATGTGATTAAAATTGTACCGTATTACAAATAAAAGTATTTTTTGTGTTTAATTTGGTTGTTTTCTAAATCGAACATGTCGAGAGCAAAAATCGTCCATATGAGAGATGAATGAAAAATAAAATAAGTAAGCGAGAAAGTAAAGGACCTAAACGAATAAGACGAGCACAGACCTTTCATCGGTAGCTCGCTGAACCAGCTGTAGGCCGAGTTTTAGCAGTTTTGGAAACAAAGCTCACCTTTGACGGTCACAGAGACATTGGTTACATTACCATCGTTGCTTTGCGACGGGTAACCAGTGGTAGACAAATAGTACTGTATGATGGGGGTCAAGGTCATAGCCACCACTAACCCCACAATATATATAATAAATATAATAAATATATAACAAATATATAATAAATATATAATAAATATACAATCATAATTATAAAAAAGTGGATCACCATCATGAACAACAGCAAACGGAGAAGTACTGAAATGAGTCAAATGACTAACATTGAATGTGACTCGTACTCTGTGATTGATACGGTTAACATGTGTAGACCAATACACACCTGTTATATTTATTAAGCGTTATAATTTCGCTCTTTTTATAATCTCCCGGGTTCGAGGTTGTGAGAGTTGGCAAACTTAAATCCTAGTTATTTGGGAAACTACCATAAACCGTTTATACATTATAATAGAAATATATATAAACCTATAATAATGTTATTTTCAACAAATAACCATTGTTTTTAAAATATCGAGAATTTTGTATTCAATTGATAAATTTCTAATATAATATCATTATTTAAAATTAATTTTCCTTAATATACTTTGTAAGTTTTAATTCTTTAAATGTATCAATGTTTATTTTTAAAACATTTTAAAATTATTTCCTAATTAAAATTATTTTCGATTTCTTATTAAATATTATACAATAAAATGGGATGGGAACTTAAACGGCGTGAAGTAAAATCTATTTTCCCGTTAGATGGATGCTTATGCTTTGATAATAGAATGGGATGTTTTATAGGTGCACTGACAACTGCTGTAAGTAATGTTTCTTTATTTTTCTAATAATCACTGTTCATAAGTTTACCAGTGCATTTTCATTAATTTTAATTATTCTTGACGTTTCTGAGTGGCTTGATAGATCGTTCAAAATAAGTGGAGGCTTCCCCGCTGACTGGCGTCAAACATTTTGGAAAGGTTAATTATTAATTAATAATCATTATTTAACTACTAATTAGGATTTGTTCTTTGTGATATTGCAATGTTAATTGCGCATCCTATTATGCTCGTTATTTCATTAATTTTATCGGTTTCAATTCTCAGTCCAGCTAAATGCGTTAGTTTTAATTATTAACAACCATGTTTTTCTATATTAATTTTAAAAATATTAAATAAATAGACTTTTTTAATACTGCTAAAAATTTCTTTCAACGAAAGTCATTTAAATTATATTCATTTCATTTTAATTAAAATTTCGTATTTATTCAAAAATTGATATACTTATTAATTATGACAATTAATTCGATTTGTAAATAATAACAAAATTACTCTTTAAAGCACTGTTGTAAAATTTAAGTCAAATTTAGTTGTTTTTCTTTTAAAAGATTACTGTAACATTTAATGCGTTATTTTAGAAATGAAATTTTAATTATTTTTAAGTAAAAATGCATAAAATTGTAATTGTTATGCAAATCATTCGTTAATAAATTTATAACAGATAAAAAATTGTATGTCTCGTAAAATATACTTATATTAAAAAGTGGTACGCTCGAAGGTTAAGAAAAATGAAAAATTCTAATTATACGTGACGGACATGTGAAATTGTTCGGTAATGTTCATAAAGGAGATTATTATGGTTGATAAACACTGTCAGTGGCGGATTTAGATTTTGGTGCGTGAGGGGGGGGGCGAGGAAAATTTTCCCGGCGCTTGTTTAGAATTGCACCGCATTTTTTAAATAATAAACTTTTAATACAAGCTTTTATTATTAAAGATAGCTAACATGACTGTAAAAACATTTATCTAACTCGATCATTGGGCAGGTGGCCAGTATTCACGGATATCATGTAAAATCTTTTCAAATGGATTTGCACCATTTAATCTTCGTCGCCACATATACTCACATAAATAACTATCTAACATACCACGATGCGTCCCAAAATGACGCTTATTTCTTTGTTTCGCTAAACTCCAACATCCTTCAATCATTTGTGTGTTTGCACCGGTAATGGGATTAATGAAATTTACTGAATGGTTAACTGTTTCATGCACGTAACCAAATCCCAGGTTTACAATTTGACTATATGCCCGCCATTCATCAGATATTATAATTGACCCTGGTCTTATGGATTGCTGTATGATGGGCATTAAGGAACGACATAAAGAAAGCAATCCCCAGTTTCCCTACAAATGCCGCCGAACACCCACTGTTGTGGATAAACACGTCCAACGTTGTTTTTTCTCCTGGTAAATAGAGATTCATCAATCTCTACATGCAAACCAGGGCCACCGATGATCAAGGGATTTTTTTAACAGACTACTGGCACAAACCTCTAGGAGATAATTGTTCCAGTCAATGATGGTTGCGTTTGATGAAATACTTAACTCCCTTTGGCAAAATTTAATCGAATTTAATTCAAAACTCCAAGAATATATAAATAAAACAACTTCGGTATAAGAGAGGTTAATATTTTCCAGCCAAGATCCAGACTTCAAAGAAACCTCGTTTCTTCAGGTTTTTTTCGTACATCTCCATCTTTCATCTTTCATCTATGATCGATAAAATCATTTCGTGGTTGTTTAGGCATGCTTTGTGTCGATTTAATATACCTCTATCTTGCAAAAATCTAATGGCACCTTCCTTGGTTCGAACAATGTCATAAAGTGACAATAAGTTCAAATTAATCATTGATTTTTGTTAGGTTGATAATCCATCTTTAAAAGTATTAAATGCCCTATAATAAAATTTATTTAAAAAATGCGGGGCAATTCTAAACAAGCGCCATTTTCCCAAGTATTGAGTGAATACCAATATTATTATAAAGCTTTAGATTCAGTAAATTTATTGATGTAACAAACATACCACTTTATTTATTATTTAAATTGCTTCCTGCGTGATTTCATTGAAGCAAAACGATTTATAGTCGATTCAAAGTCAATTTTCTCAGCCAGTTCGCGTTCTATTGAAATTAATGCTAATCCAGACAGACGTTCGTTTGTCATTGTTGATCGCAAATAATTTTTGATGATTTTCAGTCTACTGAAACTTCTTTCAGCAGTAGCAGATATAACAGGAAGAGTCAAGTATATTTTATAGAGAATTGCCAAATTGGGAAGTCCTGTCGTCATCTGTATTTCAACCAAGAAAGGCAACACTTCTTTAAGTTGTAGTTCACAAGATAGTAATGGGCGTATTGATGCGTACACGTATTTGAAAGTATCATATTCTAAGATTGCTTCTTCAATATTAATATATCGTTTTTGTAAATGTCGCATAAATTTTGAAAAGATTCTTTATTTTCTTCTGATATTTTTGATGGATCAAGACAGGAGAATAAAGCAACAGTGTTATGAAAATCATTAAAACGTTCATCTAGTTGTATTACAAGTGTATCCAAGACAGTGAAATACGTTTCACATTTGAAGCGTGTAGTTGGATCATCAACTCTTTCATCTCTGTTAAGTTCACCTGCCATGCGTTTCTTTTTTGCAATTCGCTTTTCTTTTAATTCTGTTTTAACATCTAGTAAGGAACAATTTTTGATAATAAATGATTTTACAGCAACATTTAGACTTTCAAAAGCTTTATCACTTCTAATATCAGCAAACTTATTTCTGGCAACATAAATCAATTGTTTTGCAAACGTAATATCAATGTCCTTTCGTTGCAAATAGTTTGATAACACAAAGATATTATCTAAAAGTTTTTGTAGAAATAGCATCAGAAAAACAAAAGAATATTTTGTTATCAAAATAGATAGTCCCATAGCTTCTGCTCTGACACTTCCTTTGTGTTCTTTTGATTCCCCAAAATTTATATCTTCTAGAGTAGATATAATAGCAGAGAATGATCCAACAACTGAATCAACTGCATGCTTTCGGCTTGCCCATCTTGTATCAGAAAGTCGTTTTAGAGTATCTACTGTCGATTCATATCGAGACTTCTGATGTTCTTCGAGAATATGTAGTCGTGGTAGACTTGATGTAAGGAAAGTATACAACTTTTCTGTTGTACCAAAAAACAACTGAACATCACTGTTATAACAGACATTGCTGCAATAGTCACCAAATTCAATGCATGAGAACAACAGTGAACAAAGATGGCATTTGGTGAAAGTGTCTTTATCTTAGTTTGAAGACCATTTTTAATCCCAGACATCACAGAGGCACCATCATATGCCTGTCCTCTACAAAGTGTAATGTCAATGTTTCGCTTTTGTAACTCCGTTAATATTATATTAGAAAATGCTGCAGCATTACTGTTTTCCAACGTGTAGAAGCCTATAAATCGTTCAACAACTTGTCCTGATTTTAACACCAATCTTAAAGAAACTGACATCTGATCAACTCTGGATATATCAATTGTTGAATCAATAATTAGAGAAAAGAATTGTGCAGACATTACTTCCTTATCAATGGCAAACCTTGTTTTGCTAAAAAAAACGTTGCATCTACCATTCGTTTCAAAACTTCTCTATTTTTTTCCACTTGATAACGCTCCTGACTGATCAAACCAGATATCACAGTTTTATCATTTGAAATGCGATATTTAGCCAGCAAATATTGGCATATTGCACTTTGATGTTGATTGGAAGTTTCATGTTTAACGATTTTTTCCATGCCTTTTTTCCAGTTATAAACTCCAAAATTTGGGTACGACCATTCCTTGCTATAATTTTCAGTTTTACAATCAGCGAATAACCAGCAAGCTTTGCAATGCATTTTTTGATTTGTTGGTGAATAGACAAGCCAATTTCTTTCCTCCTTCATACTACCTTTTCCAAAACATTTTGTGTACCATGAAATTTGAAACTTGAGCCCCAATTCATCTGTCGGAAATTGAAATGGTTCATTGAGTCCAGGTTGACATGGTCCGATTTCAAATAATTTTCGTATCAGTTTCAAAGATGGCGTTTGGTGAAAGTGTCTTTATCTTAGTTTGAAGACCATTTTTAATCCCAGACATCGGATTAATCTTAATGCTTGTACACATTCATAAAAATTATCTTTGGGGGCGCCAATTAGGATTCAACAGGAATGTAGAGGGGCGACCCGCCCTAAATCCGCCACTGCACACTGTTCCCTTCCCTGTGTGCAAAATGAGATTAAAATTCAATTTCGCGTTTACAGTTCTGAATGACTTTCAAAAAAGAAAGTGATCTACACGTGGAAAACTGTTATTTAAATCATGGATGGGTAACAATTTTTTTGATTGCTAGCCAATCCTAAAACCGGCAAAAAAAATCAATTTTTTATTTGAAAAAATACATCTTTGAACCTTATTTTCACTAAAACCCAAAAAAAAAGATGCAAAATTGTTCAAAATTTAATAGAAATAGCGGATAAATAATTGTAATGGATTTTCAATTGCATCACGGATCGATTATTGTAATTTTATTTTTCAGTTACTAATTTTTTCAAATGTCTCGCGGGACTTAATTCTAGAAAGCTATATATATATATAGAAGGATTGGGTATTAGTTTTATCCTTTCCGCGATCCTCATTACTAAGTACTCATATCGCTAAAATCCATTCCATTATCAAAATTCAAAACTTTCCATATAAAATATTGTTCACATATACGTTTCCGTGGACTATCAACTTTGATTTTTTAATACTGTAAGTCTAACGAGTGGTTGAATCTGTGTTTTTGAAAAACTCATGCTCTAATTTCACGTAAAAAGAATTAAACTTTAATTTATAATTCTAACAAATCTGAAATATGGACAATTGTTTTTAAATGAAATTCACGTTACGTTAAATTTTTTATCCAAAATCCGTTAACCGTATATATATATACACGTTTCATATAAATAGTAGTGACAATAGATTGGACGCATAAAAACGTCCTCAAAATGTATGTGGCGTGACGAAACGGATTGGACCTTGTTTATTTTTGTCATACTCTTTTGTGAGTCATGTTTCAGTGTCTTTTAGTTGTAATCATGGATTAGAATATTTGAAATTAAAAAGCAAATGTACACCAAGCGAAGTTGAAATAAATCACCTGTAATATAAAAAAAATCAATAAATTTATAGCATATAGACACACCAACTCACCTTGAGGTTGCTTGTAAAATCGTCAATGAGACAAACCCTAAACTATAGAGACACAAAAAGTGATAGATAAATAAAATAATGCACATTAAAACAACCCATAATAAAACATGCATACAAACTTTTAACATGTAGCCATCCGAAGTTGAAAAAACCCCTATAATAAATAATTTTATAGACATTTTTGAGATAATTTTAGAAAGAAAAATGGCGGAAAAAATTTATAATTTAAATTTTGAAGTTTTTGCTAGGAAATTTCGAGTAAATAAGGATGTATCTTCATAAGATTTACCAATAAAACTAAAATTAATTTAATATTTCAGATATTTCTGTCGAAAAAAAACAAAACCTGAAATCCGAAAAAAGCATAAATTTTTAAATTATATTAATAAGTTTTAAAAAATAATCATAAACCAAATTATTTTGTGTACATAATCGATGATTTTTTTCAAAATATGTATAAAAAATATAATTATTTAATGTAAATAATAATTTTTATAACTTCAAAAATAATTTAACTCACATTTTTTGAATAATATCCGAAAAAAATACATATTTTTGGAGATTAGTTATTGTTACTAATTTTCCTAAATATTATTTATAATAATATATATGAAATAGTTGATCAAAGTTATATTTAAGAGCTTGAATTATGATCATATTTCCTTATGAAATCATAATTTAACTCTTAAAATTTAACTTTAAGTTATATAACTATATAAAAGATAACTTACTTAGCAGTCATTTAAAAAGTGGCTGAAATGCATTTATTTTTTCACAAAAAATAAATTCCGCCAAGTTGATTTATATATCAACTTGAATTATAGCGGAATTTATCTCAATGGGGCTTGGTGTACACCAGCTGTCACTGAGATAAATTCCGCTATAATTCAAGTTGATACATAAATCAACTTAGCGGAATTTATTTTTTGTGAATGGATTTTAGCCATTTTTTAAATGGCTGCTAAGTAAGTTGTTTTTTATATTGTTATAAATCTTAAAGTTAAATTTTAAGAGTTAAATTATGATTTCATAAGGAAATATGATCATAATTCAAGCTCTTAAATATAACTTTGATCAACTATTTCATATATATTATTATAAATAATATTTAGGAAAATTAGTAACAATAACTATTCTCCAAAAATATGTATTTTTTTTCGGATATTTTTATTCAAAAAATGTGAGTTAAATTATTTTTGAACTTATAAAAATTATTATGTGCATCATCGATTATGTACACGAAATAATTTGGTTTATGATTATTTTTTAAAACTTACAAAAATAATTTAAAAATTTATGCTTTTTTTCGGATTTCAGGTTTTGCTTTTTTCTACAAAAATATCTGAAATATTAGATTAATTTTAGTTTTAAGGGTAAATCTTATGAAGATACATCCTCATTAACTCGAAATTTCCTAGCAAAAACCTCAAATTTTAAATTAAAAATTTTTTCCGCCATTTTTCTTTCTAAAATTATCTTAAAAATGTCTATAAAATTATTTATTATAGGGATTTTTTCAACTTCGGATGGCTACATGTTAAAAGTTAGCATGCATGTTTTATTATAGGTTGAGTTAATGTGCATTATTTTATTTCTCTCTCACTTTTTGTGTCTCTATAGTTTAGGGTTTGTCTCATTGACGATTTTACAAGCAACCTCAAGGTGAGTTGGTGTGTTTATATGCTATAAATTTATTGATTTTCTTTTATATTATAGGTGATTTATCTCAGTGACAGCTGGTGTATCAGGCATGAAGTGTAAATGCGTCTTTGTGAATAAGTGAGCACCCGTTGCAAGTTGCGTAATTGGAGAGGGCACTGGCCGGTTAATAGGTTAAATAATGCTGCTGTTCGTAAAATCAGAACTGACATCAGCAATGTGACATTATATATCCAGTGGCTTAGTGATATTATTTAGCATTCAGTACAAGATATAAATTTTGCGCCCAATCGTGTCACTGAAACATTGTAGCAAATTAATAATCAGAGCACAATAGTCAATAGTTAATATGACATAATAGCACTATCGCTATAGAAAGACAATTTGAAGGATAATAAATTTCAACCACTACAACCATAACAAAAATGGTAATAATCAGTTAGGCTATATCAACCGCTGCCCAATACGACCATTCTAAAAATTCATACTAAATAGTCTTCGCGCTGTCGAGCCAGAAAATTTGTCAATAATAACATCAAAGATCACAGGACGATCTTGTCCCATCAACGCTCTTAGATATGGAAGAATAAGCTTCAGGTATATCATCAATCATATTAGCTTTAAATAGCAATAAATGTTAGTACATGAAGGCAGCCACATCCACGCAGCAATATGCATCTAGGCCACATACCCTCACACCCGAGTGAGTATCAGAACATTTTCTGACTGTTGTAAACAGTAATATTGACGAAGGAAGGAAACTACAGTTGAATACATTGAATGCAGTTCTGACTGCCAGTCACGGCACCCGGGACAGCTTCCCGGGCTCCTAGTTACGCCTTTGTATCTATCAATATTCATTTATCCTTTCATCGTTTCTGTACACTTAGAAATTTGAAATTACGAAATTCCTAATATCCAATTCTTTTTACCGTGTGCATATTTTGACAGTAAAATTCTGCGCAGATTAAAATAATCCTTGATTTTTAACAGTCACTTTCTAAATAATTTCCTTTTTAATTTTTAAAATCAATAAAGTTAATAAGTGTACCAAGAATAATAATATCGATCTAATTCTGTGTAATAAAATTAATTTTGCTTAGAAAATTTATGATTTACATCCTCAAGTACGCTCTTGGTGCATCATAATGTTTTGTTATATAATAACGGAGCTTGGAGTTAGTTTTTATATATTTTCTTGGTACGGATTGGCCGCTTGGGTAAATCTCTTACTTAGAAGATTTTTAATAATTATTTTAATTTAAGAGAAGACCATATCTAATATTTTTAATCATGTTTTATATTTTACGAAGCATTTCTAACGTAAGTTTTAATTAATATAAAATAATTAGTAATTGCTCGCTAGGTGGCATTTCTAATTGTCGGCTATTCATATAAATGCGAAATCTATCAAGAACTAAAGACTCCTACAGATGCAGTTGACAATGAATTTGATTACATGAGTAGGGTTACAAGTCATAAAGCTCCTTCACAAATATTTTCTGGTTCATATATATCCCCAATAGGATCAAATCAAGTTGTTTAAATCTAAAGATTGAACTGTGTTATATCTATATCTTTTTCAATGTAATCTTTAATGTTTAATTTTAATTCACTCTTTTGGTTTCGCGCTTTAAAATTGTATAAAATAATCTTGTATTGTTTACAAGATATTTTTTTCCATTAATTACATATCAAACTATCAAACATCTCCTAAACTTTGTATTGTGCTTTATTTTGATATTTTTGTAGATATTTGATTAATATAAAACACATGGTAATTTTAAGTGTTGTGTGTATTTATTTTTATTTAAAATTTAGATATCTGCAGTTAATGGTAAGTATAAAACAGGAGTCGGCAAATGGTCGATCGCGAAGTACTTGAAGAATTTTTTTGTGTATAAAATATTTTTTTTGAATTTAAACTTTTTTATCCTAAATATTTTATTTAAAATTTTTTATCCTAAATATTTTTTTTAAAATTTTTCTAAAAGTTACGTTAAAAATTTTTTTGAATTTAAAATTTTTTATCCTAAATACTTTTAAATTTAAAATTTTTCCAAAAGTTACGTTAAAAAATTTTTTGAATTTAAACTTTTTTATCCTAAATATTTTTTTTAAAATTTTTCAAAAAGTTACGTTAAAAATTTTTTTAAATTTAAAATTTTTTATCCTAAATATTTTTAAATTTAAAATTTTTGATTTAATTTTCTAGGGTTATGGTCCGATTTATAACTGACCATTACCCAAACGCCACTTACGAACCCATGATATTTACCATGTTGGTATTAAAACAGAATATAAAAATAGTAAAACATAGTAAAGTGTCACTGAATTTTAATCATCAGAATCTTCAATGTTCTGCCTTCTCTTTCAAAATGGAATAATTTCACTTTCTTCGCTTGAAATGGATATTTCTGAATCATTTATAGACTGTGTAGGAACTTCTTCCGGTGTGATCTTTGTCACAAAATCTGTAAATAACAGTTGAGTGCTATTTTTGGTCAAACATTTATAGATATTTCGCCACACATTGATTGAGTTCTCTTTGAAATTGATTAGCTCGCTCAACAACTGGATCATGATTTTATAAATAGTTTTCTAAATTTTTACCTAATTCAAGACCTTCCCGAACAATTGTTGAAGTTAATTTTAACGGTAAATAGTGCAGAAATTGAAAAAATAATTTTAATAATAACTTGTTAAAACACGAATACTTAAATGGGGAAATTCTTTGTTTATGCTTATATTTTTATTTTTAAATAATATATATATTGGTGGGTTACAGGGTGTTGATACATGGTTAAATCTTCTGGTTACCCTGGTAACGTCATATAAAGATTCTCTAGCTACCACTCGGCACCCATTGCTAGGCAACGTTGGAAATGTGTTCGAGTGGGTGGATTGTCCGCAAAAAGTGAGCGCTATTACCAACGCTGTAATTGCCCGGACAATCCCTGGGTCCAACGAGCTGTCGCTAGAAGACTTGTGCTCGCTTTAACTTATTGGGTCCCCTGTATGTCGTGGATTTCATTGCTGTACGGGTTATAGTCACTTGAAAAACTCTGTGAAATTACCGATCAAATAACAAGGAAGATATAATTACGACAACAATACATGTAACTGACAATTAAGAGGTATTCAGTAAGTTATTTAGGCCTGCTTTGATAATCGAGCGGCTCGCCGTCTTGCACGCTATTTTCTCCCCGGTCAATAGTTTCTCGGCGCTGTTGTTGTGGTTGGGGTTGCCATCACATCTTGATAAGTTAACTGAGCCGGGGCAAAAACGAGAGGGTAGGTTACGGCCGCTCCTTCCTGACTGGCGGACAAGGAAACCTCCAAGCTCCGTATCTGCGTTCTGAGGCTCTGATTCAGTTGTTTTTCGTCCGTTCAACTCTTTTGGGCTGCGGCGAGACGTTGACGAAGGGGTTTGATCTTTTTTGGGTCCACCCAGGTAGCCTTTGTTTGCTGGATCTCACGGGTTAACTGAAGGATCTGGTCATGGGGGACTTTGTTGGTCTGCTGGGCACGGGTCAGTTCGGTTCGTAGGATTCGGAGAGGTTCCATTTCTGGGAAGAATGGAAATTAACACTTTTATTACTAATGTATAATTCACAATCATACGTTAAATATTAAAACATAAATTGCAAAATTTATACTAGGAAATCATCGAAACAAATAGAGAACAGTTCTCAACGATAAATTTTATATTAAAAAAAAATTCAGGAAGGTCAGGCCTCCTCGAAAAATTTCTTTATTCCCTCCTCCGGGTAGTAATTCGAAATTACCATCACGGGCCGGTCTTGGGGAAGGTGGATAGTTGTCCGCGAGTCGCCCAGCTGCCCGGTCGTCTTCCACATTAGTCAAATATCTCCTGGCCCGATCCACTGAGGAGTTGACGGTTTAGGAGGTGGTGCAGAAGTGCCTGGGCCCGCACATGGATATCATGGGCCGGACTTGGGTCGCTGGATTGACCCTTCTTCTTAAATTGTCTCATGGTAAGCTCCACCAGGAGCTCGTCTTCCCGCCGGTTTTCTCCTGGCTGAGGCCTGTCAGGGTATCGTTCTTGATTGGTGCGTCGCCACGCTTGTCGCCATTGGTCTGCGACGTGAGCGGTCATATAGACGTGGGATCTCGATTGTTCTGAATGATATAATAGATCAACATGGATTAATCAAAACCCTTCTATTTAAAATCCATCTATTCGGGTATATCCTATGGCATTACCTCCTAGGTCTGAGTCAGGTGAGCGAATATCCTATCTCCATAGATGGGAATTAATTTCAATACTTTTTCAATTTATCTCTCAATGTTCGGTTTAATCGTTCGACATGTGCTGCTTTATACTGAGAATGCACTGTGTAATGAATAACATGATTTTTTTTAGAATTTGTTTTACTTTACTACTGTTGGGCTCAGAGCCAAAATTAAAACAAATTTACAAAACCAATTTAAACAAAAAGGTGAAAATTGTATGAGTTAGAACAAAATGATTAATGTAGTTTGGAAATTGTCAATATGGCTGCCGTAACATAAGCACTCACCGCAAGAAGAGACCAAAAATAAAATAAAACATATTAATTAAAACAAATTAAAAATATAACAAAAATTAAATAAAACAAATAATTAATTGAAATTCGGAAAAATGCCTACAGATGCAAAAAGAAACATACGAGAAAAGAAATAAACTGCCAAAACCTTGCAAAATAAGGTTTAGAAAAAACACAGGCAGAAGAGGCGACCAGAAAACAAAATATTGGGGTTTAAAAATAATATTTTAAGAAAATAATAATAAAAATAAAATCCAACAATAAAATATTAATATATCAAAAAATAAAGAAAAATATATAAAAAATTACAAAAATATTTCGAAATAAATAAAATAATTAAAAAGCCCTAAAAATTGCAAAAAATCGCCCATTGGTCGCACATAGGCACAAAAATACTATATATACGACAGTCATTTTCATAATTTCAGACAGAATTTTGACAGAATAACAGACTTACAGACATAATTTTCGGACAATTTTTCAGTCAGACAAAGTGTTTATGCCAATTTTTCAAATCTGGTTGCATGATTGTGGATTGTAAGTACTGTTATTTTTGTGTAAATATATATTTCGAAGTCTTGTTGCTTTGATTTTATTCTGGATGGTCGTGGAATCTTTTGGTGTCACAGACAAGTCCCCCTAAAATCTTATTTATATATATGTATCTAAATAGACGGTTCATGGGATGGATCTCGTGCCGGCTAGTGGGTGAAAACCCTTAGTTGAGCTCGTGGGTCATGCCTCGTTGGAGCCTCGGCAGTCCGCAGTCGGGTTTGGCAATATGCACAGGCCGCATCGCAGGGCACCGTTGTATACTCGAGGCGGCTGCTGAAAAGTGGCCGGAGCGAGTAGAAAATAAAATTAGGGAAGTGCGACTTTAGTTAAGCGGGAATAAAGTTTTGTAGGGAAAATTTAATATTTTGTCAGAAAATAAATCAGAAAATCAAATAGGAAAGGGTAGGATAGGCTAGGAATGTAAATTTGAAAGTAGTTTTCCAAAAGTTGAATGATCTAATCTGCCAGAAAAGAGTAGCCTTTATTGAAGTGATCGCAGAGGGTTATAATTACTTAAAATCATGGGAAACGTACCGGGAATTAAGGAATTGTTGATCAAAATTTTAATATAGGGAAAGATAAATGTAAATTAGGAAAAATGTAGTCGATTCTGTGATTGAACAAATGAAATAGGAAATTTACCGAAAATAAGGGAGGAACGCTGCCCAAATTTTTGAAGGATACATTTATAAATAATGGGTAAAGATGATAAATAAGTATGGAAATTGTAGGAATAGACGAGTAAGGACCATGATATAGAAAGAGAAAGACGTAAGACCTTCCATCGGCAGTCCAGAACCCGAAAGTGAAAATATCATGAGTAGTTCTAGAAATGGAGCTCACCTGCTCATGAATTTTCAACCCTTATGTACATTACCAACATGGCACTCACCATGGGTACATAAGAGGGATAGATATAATAATCTTGCTGGCGTTTAGGGGGGTAGATACACAAAAACCCTAGAAAAAATAAATAAAAACCAACCCTATTCGCCAACATTTGAGTGATCTGACTACTCTATAAATTAGAATGCAATTTCGTAAGTTATTATAAATTCATAATATGATAAAATTTGATCCTACAATTAAGAGATTCGATTAAACGTCAGGAACATTTCAAATAATTATAACTTTACCGTATGTTAAGAATTTAATTCTAAGACTAAACCAAATCTGAATAAAATTTCAAATGACCCTAATCTTCTAATGTATAAAAAATGTAATTCTAAAACGTAAAAGATGACAAAGATGTAATACTGAAACATGAATAATTTTAAATCATTATAATGTGGTAAAATACAGAAATGTAATTCTAAAACATAAAATAGGACAAAAATGTAATTATAAATATAAATGACTCGAATGATTACCATTTTCCAATAAAAGTTATAATTCTGTTGGGCCAGAACGTAAACGGCCTTGAGAAATGTTTAAATGGATCAGAAACACACACGCAAAAATAACACGCAATTTAAATAAACCCTCTGAAACACCAAGTAAACCCGATAAAATCTGAGAAATAAAAGAATTAAATATAAAATAATAAACATAAAAATAAATTAAAATATCAACAAAATGCACCAAGATCCGCACGATATCTACACAAATACAACAAGAAAACACAACAAATTCGACGAAATTGGAAAAATCAATTAAAGTTCATTAAAGCAAGATTTAAATCGAGAAATTTGAATTAGCAATAATTCAATAAAAATTCTAAATAAAAAATTATAAAAATAAATCGAAAAATAATAAAAATAAATAATAGAATTTGCTAGAAAAGAACAAGGTCGAATTTTGTTTTACTGCATCAAATTTCACACGTCATAAAATTAGGTATATATACTGATCCATTTTCACATTAAATTTAACCGTTTTTCGAAACAACCATATTTTCAAATCTTGAAAACCACTTTGAGAATTGTTTAACTATTTTTGAAAATCTTAATTGTTTGAAGCTATTTCGAATTTACAGTTATTATCTAGGTGAGAAATATTTTGGTTGGAACCCTCTTTCCACGTCACGTCCACAGCATCTCTATAGAGCTCTGCTTGGCGGCGACGTGGGGAGAGAGGCATTTATGTTATGTTATGTTATTTTATGTTATGATATGATGTTTTTTCAATTTATGGAATGGTTAAAAATGGGTAATTAGTTTGTTTTATACTTAATAAATATTATTAATATATATAATTTGTTTTATATGTCTTCATAAATTTTAAATGTCGAAATTTTTCCGGCCCACAGCCGACACATCACGCAAGATAGTAAAATCAACATAGTGCAGATGCATGTAAGAGCGTGGAAAATCGCCAATGATATGCACCCGTGAAGACTCAGCGTGCGCAACGCAGCGGTCGTAACGTCAATATTTATCCCTATAGCTGAAGCGAGAAATAAGGAAGAAGTCTCTGACTGCTTCCTCGTTTCTCAATTCTGTAAAATCGACCTAAAATTATATTACAAACGGCTTAAAATCATCACACCGAGTAGTCCAGTGGGCACTCAATAACTATAATATAAACACAAAGGCGCTTAAGATCTATTAAAGGGAAAGGGTACGGGGATAAGTCAATTGAAATCGTTGGTATAAATAAATTAAATTGATGTTTAGAAATGAATTAACTGGTAGTATATTAACTCCAATTTACGTCATCGAAAATAAAAATATAAGTATCGTAAGCAGTTCCGTGAGCCCCTTAAATTGAATTTATCCATCAAGTTAAAAGATTTTTTTTTGTCATTAAAAATAAATATTCCCTTAATTAATGTGGATTTAAATAAAATAATTATTGAAAATTTAAGTGACTCACGGTTCAATCTAAACTAACTCCTTGATTCAGTAAACGGGATAAAATAGAACTTGTGAAGGGTATTGTAATAAATTAAGTTAAAATCGTTGATATATCTAATTTCCGTGAAAAAATTTATTGTTAATTTAAACCTCTGATCTAAATAAAACTCAATACTACGATAAAGGTTAATGGTTCAAAGAGATTAAACAACCTTAGTGATAATAATAGTAAATCAAATTCACGTTTTAAACGAAACTGATTGCGAGACGTACCCAAAAGGCAAGTGAAGCTTTAAACAATTTAGATGAAAGGTAAATCAACTCATTAGGTAGAACTTATGAGAAAGTTGCATTATCGGATGATAATTGTTAGCAGTAATTTAAATTTATAGTTCAATTATAGTAGATAAACTTATTTAGAGGAACAGATCGGATCAAAAATCTATTTCTAGACGTAAAGCAAGGTAATAAAACTAGGTAAACCTGATTGCCAGGAATAAATTGAATTCATAGTTGAGCTATATTAGTTGCAGCCAGTTTCAGCAAATAAATCAATTTAATGTCGTAGATAAAATTAGATAAAGCTTATTTTAATGGAATTAATAGTTCAAGCATAGATGAAAGTTACTACTACCATTAACTTCATCCCCTTTTCCGAAGTAAACGAATAGAAATCATTTGAACCATCGACTTAATTCAAGTAAAATCGGAGAAATAAAGTTACAATAACCATCAATTGTTAATATGTTACGGCGAAAAATCAAGTAAACATTAGATAAAACAATCCATGATTTAAACTTGTCAATTGAGGTAGCTGATTAAGGATTTACGATCGAAGATGAGTAAATTCGGTAATCTATTGGTTAGAATCATCAATTAGCAGTAAAAAAAACCCATAGGTCAGCTTACCAAAGATCATATTTTAACGACAAGAAATTAGTGATGGAATTAGGTAAATCGAATTAACTAGGCGATTTAAAACACGGGGATTTTCGTAATAAATAATTCACGACATTCGAAAGTCAACCAATACACAAATAAAACGAACGAACACAACTTTATAATATAACCAGTAGATCAGGAAAACATAATCTTCTTTAATACAAATAAGTCTTACGGCCAATCGACGTAGATGTGAACTGAAATAATTTCCAACCACTAGTAGATAGAACATCCAAACGATAAGAGAAGTTGTCCACCATAATTCATAGCAGAAGCGCGTATGCGATACTAAAAATCCAATAGATAAAGGTATTAAAATCGATTGCCATGATAACTTACCATAGTCGATCTGGTCGAGCTTCGCAATTGTGAAATTCTAAGAAAGAAAGAATATTGAATAAAACCGGGTAATAGATTTACCGAACGGAAGTATATCAACTTAGCTGATTAATCTGCGAATAATAGCCGTAGACCGGAAATTATACCGCCAAATTAGGCAGATCAGCGTAATTCCTGGATGTACAATAGACATAATCGACGCCGTAAACGTAAATATTGACCATCTCGGGGCGGATGCGCATTTCCGTCGTATTAAACGTGCACTTAAATTAACATAACTATGTCAGTTAGTAAAATTCCGAAACCGATTAAATAAATCACGAAGTCGAAAAAATTTGAATTAAAAGTTAACCAATAGGTGCATGATGTAAGGACCCATGTCAAGCCCTTCTAAATAGAAAACATGAATCGAGATTGACCAATTTAGATACTTTGAGGGCGTGAAATGTTCGCAAATAAACGGAAACCCCTTCGTAACCATGAAACTTGGTTGAACTAGTAAATAGTCCTAAGCCTAATACTGACGATAATTCCAATGTAGACAAGATCTAACGTTAAGTTCTGCCCAACATTGACCACAAATTTGACAAATAACAGTACGTGACCGATCGCAAGTTTCGACTCGTCCCAACAACATAATATTGAACAATACGTAAGCCCAACAGCAATAACTTAGTCAATAGCGAGTCGGATAATAAATCGCGCGCACAATTTAGATAATTCGCTTTATTCTATCGTTCATCATACGCCAGTGGTTGATCATAATACATTGTTTTCAGCCAAACATGTCTCTAGAATGGACGGACACCCAATCGACCGACGCGCCATGCCAAAAGGAGTCACCCAGGAGGACAGGAATGTTCGAAAAAACTCGTAGACAATGGCCGTACCCTGCCACTCGGAGGGCGCCGGATCCAACTAACGACCCTGAGGAACTCAATAGACAACAGTACCCAGCTGCCGAGATATTTTCCAACGCGCAGGACCTCCTCACCCAGTGGGAGCGGGTGCAGGAGCGGGTGGACTTGCAAGTAGTCAAGGCAAGGATGTATCTCGCAAACGTGATGGATGACATCCTTGCCGGGCGGATCGCCGTCGCCCATCCACCTCGCCCAGTTCGAGACACTAGGCGACCCTACACTGTAGAAGCCCTCAAAAGAAGCCTAGAGCGGTACTGCCCGGACAATTGAAACAATAGAGACGAATTAATGTAGTGATTGATAATAATTAGAACTGCGTGTGTTTTCTTCTCATATAAATGGAATTAACTTTCGATTTGTTTGATAAAATTAAAAATTAGACTAATCATAAATTGAAGTTGTAACAACCCATTTAATTACAGTGATGTCCTCTCTACGGATCCTACAGACCGAACTAGACCGCGCGAGACAGACGAATGCAGAGTTAGTCAGTCAGGTCCTGCAATTAACTCGCGAGATGCAGCAGGTCAAGGCGACCTGTTTAGACCCTACTCTATCAACGACTCACCGCAACTCAAAAGGGCTGGGCCGAAGAACGCCAGCTCAATCGGAGTCTGCGCACGCAGGTTCGGGGACTCGAAGTCGCCCTAGCGGTATGCCGAGAAGGTGAAGCGGTAACTTATTCGCTCATCTTCGCCCCAACCCAACTGCCACAGACAACCACCAAGCTGGTAGAACAACCCATCACTCCAACCAACCATCGTCGACCGGGACGTAAGGAACGTGCCCGACGTCGCGCAACACAACCCCAACACGTCCAGTAGTAACTATTGTACATGTGTTTGAATCGAATAGAATAGTTTTAATCTTAGTTGTATTATTACTTCAACATAGTCGTATGCCAATATTGTCATAAACATTTTATCACCCCGCCAGTTCGTTCCACAGTCAATTAAGAACTAATCCGGAATAGTTGTGAGGGACAGAGCAAAGCGAGCACAGGTCTTCTATCGACAGCTCGTGAACCCGAGGGTTGTCCGAGCAACTACAGTACTAGCCAATGGTACTCAATTTTTGCGGACAATCCACCACTTGAACACATTACCAACGTTGCCTAGCAACGGGTGCCAAGTGGCGATTAGCATCATTTTGTATGGCGTTACTAGTGGTGGGTTACAGGGTTTCAAATCTTGCTTATCTTCCTGGCGACCCTGGTAACGCCATACAAAATGATACTTATCCACTTGGCACCCGTTGCTAAGCAACGTTGGAAATGTGTTCAAGTGGTGGATTGCCCGCAAAAATTGAATACCATTGGCTAGTATTATAGTTGCTCGGACAACCCTCGGGTTCAACGAGCTGTCGATAGAAGACCTGTGCTCGCTTTTGATTCTTAGGTCCCATTATTCTCCTATCTCTTTCAACTGTTAACCTATACTCTCATATCATTCATTGTTATGTCTATTCACATAGTCCTTCTTCTTGTTGTCCATGTCGAAGATTACTCTTTGATCTGTACACCCTTTGTTATGTGAAATACACCCACATTATATCTTTCACCCTTATCCCTATTATAACTACAATGTTTCCCATTAATATTACCAGCATTATTATTGTTGCTACTATATATATTACCTTTCTTAATTGTCACTACTAATACCTTTATTATTATTTTTATAGCTATAACTACCATTATATTTATTGTTATTGTTACTATGATCATTACTATTATTGTTATTGTTATCATAATTATTATCAATCATTACTACAAATACCATGATTATTATTATTATTACCATTATTATTATTATTATTATTATTATTATTATTATTATTATTATCATTACCCTTATCATTATCGTTATTATTATTATTAAGATTTTGTAGGGATCCTACCTTATTCCTCAGCGTTAAAAATGGTTTATTGATATACAACATTAGCCGTAGTCCATCTATATTTTTCGGTTTTCGATAAAGTATGTAAATTCGAAAATTTTAGCAGCGTTCCGCCCTTATTTTACGGTTCATCCCTATTCTACAGTTGTCGACAAAGTATTTTCATTGACTCGGAAAATTTGAGCAGCGTTCCGCCCTTATTTTACACATTCCATTTTTACGTTACTATTTTTGTTAAGTATTTGAATTAGTTCGGAAAATCTGAGCAGCGTCCCGCCCATATTTTCCGCCTCAACTCAAATTAATTTATTTAATTCTTATTTAAAAACATTATCTTTCATGATTTTGGTCGTTCGGATTAATCTTTTTCCGATGGCTATTCATTTTAACTGTTGCAACGATTTCGCAATTTTCCCCGCTACCCATTCCCTCTTTTTGTCCTTAAGATCTATTTATGTTCATTTCATAGTTAATGAGTGCCCACTGGACTACTCGGTGTTAGAGATTTTGAGCCGATTGTTGTTAAAAATTGATGTCAATTTTACAGAAAACGGATGGTGAAGGAGCAGCTAATAAACTACTCATTTACCCTCCAATTTCCCCTATGTACGGATAATATTGACGTTCCAACTCTTGCGTTCCGCACGCTGAGTCTTCACGGGTACATATCATTGGCGATTTTCCACGCTCTTACACGAATCTGTACTATGTAGATTTTGCTTTCTTGCGTTATGTGTTGGCTGTGGGCCGGAAAAGGAATAACAAATAATAATTTACCATAGCATTTGGAATAAAAGTTTCGATGCACTAAGACTGTAGATATAAAATATTTATTCAGCATATTACATCGGCTACATACATTTGAAATTCATTGTATCCATTCCATAAAATTTACTTCGAAAATCCCATAAATTTAATTCGATAAATCATCTATAAATTCAATTGGAAAAACAAAATTATCCATAAATTTAATCTGAAAAATCATCCATAAATTCAATTGAAAAATTACCCACAAATTTGATTCAAAAATCATCCATAATTTCAATTGGAAAAACAAAATTATCCATAAACAAAATCATCCATCAATTCGATCTGAAAAGTCATACATAAATTCAATTGAAAAATTACCCATCAATTCTCTTCGAAAAAATCAACTAACAAATATTGCACCAGTTGAGAGTGATCGTGTTCAGGCAAAACACTTACCCGTGTTAATTGCCTGAATGCACGGCTCTCAACCAGTTATACAACCAGTTATACAATTCTATAATGGAATTTTTCTCTGCAAAATAAGACTGAAAATTTGTGAAAACACATCGGTATTTATACCTATTTTTCTCGCGTGTGAAATTTGATGTAGTAAAACAAAATTCGACCTTGTTATTTTCTAGTAAATTCTATTCTTTAATTTTATTATTTTTTGATTTATTTTTATAATTTTTTATTTAAGATTTTTATTGAATTATTACTAATTCAAATTTTCGATTTAAATTTCATTTTAATGAACTTTTGTTAATTTTTTCAATTTCGTCGAATTTGTTGTGTTTTCTTGTTATATTTGTGTAGGTATCGTGCGAATCTTGGTGCATTTTGTTATTATTTTATTTTTATGTTTTTGATTTTATTTTTATTTATATTCTCTCAGATTTTAAAGTGTTTAATTGATGTTGTATATTGTATTTTAAGTTATCTTGGTGCTGGGTTTTCGTGCTGTATTACTGATGCATTTAAACAATTTTCAAGGCTATTGGTGTGCTGGCCCAACATAAAACACTCCGGGGCCCGTAAAATTGCGACCCGCAATTTCTAAAAGATCTAAGCTATGAACTATGCAGAGTTTACATTTTCCATTCAATTGGGTCTACGAGCTACATGGTCGTGACCTTAAAACCCACATGCATAAAAATAATCATACAGTATACATCAATATACGGATTACAAGATGAAGTGAAAGAGGACATACAGTCCGGTCATGATCACACATAAAGAATAGTTAATAGTCTAAGAATCATTAGTTCATTGTTAATCATAAGTTCAATATTCTGTCCTTTGGGTATTCGTCTCGTTGATGCCTTGAGTTTCTTGGTTTCTGATTGATTACTTTCTTCAGCAGGTTCTGATATTTTGACGATTCGATATCTGTTGCGCGATTTGACTTTGAGATTTTGTTTAGTTTGGGGAATTGACTTCATTAGATGCCGATTGTTTGGAAGATTGTAAGGCTTAGTGAATCTCAGATAAGAAGAATAGATAGAATGTTTAGTTCAAGGCTTCTTTTTGCTGGTTTATTTAGGGTTTTGAGTTGTAAATTGATATTCTAACTTTCGTTTGTTGATTGTTTCTTTGCATTTTGAACTGGGTGAGGTTCAATTGGACTCTGTGGATAGATGACCCGTTATCATATTATCTAGTCTCGATTGTTTGATGATAATTGATCGTTTCGGGATTATTCATGATTCTTTGAGGTTGGTCTGAGTTTCTTCTTTTCAGTTATCAATTTTGGCTGCTTGTTCTCGATTTTCGGTTCGTTTTGTTAATTTGTAGGGTTTCTAAAGATCATCCATGATTGTTTTAATATTGTTTCCCTGATGGGTGTTTCCTTTTTCTATTGGCTTTCGATTTGATTTTCTAGAGTTCTGAGGGTTTGAACGATCCGTTTTTTTTGTTTTAATTCTTTGACCATTGGGATAATAGGAATTGATCCGTCCGTAATTGGTATCCTTTGGCTTCTTATATATCGGCATATTTGTTACAGTTAACTTTTGCATCGATTGATTGATTGTGGGGTTTTTCGACATCTTTCTAAGGGATACTAGGTTGTATATATGGGTTTATTACTGCCATCTTCTTCCTCATCGCCAATATCATGCTGCTTTCGAACAATTTTCAGGTTCCTTTAATAAGGCTTGCTATTATTCTCTCTTGATTTTGGGTAGTTGTTTGACTTTCTGTTTCTCTCCTTTCTTTATCTCTGTTGCTTTTATTACCGTATCTGGTTTCTCGTTTCTGTGATTGGTATTAACTTTATTTTGACATCATTTATCTTCTTTGTTTGTCTTTACTACGATTTGCAAGATCCTTTCAATATTCCATTTTGATTGGCTGCACTTTGTAGTTCAGCCTCATCATCTTTCGTCTTGTCGTTTGTTGGCATTGCCCTTTGCCTTCTCTCTTTACTGATTTGATTTATCTTTCTTGTTGTCGGGTTTTTGATTGCTGAGTTGTTTTTCGATTTTTTCTCTGGTCCGTTCTTTATTTGTATCCGGTGTTGAACTTCAGTCATGTTTGAAATTGCTATTTCCGTAATATTCATTTTGTCTCGTTTGGCTGCATCTAGTTTCACTTGCAGTTGGTTGTTTTTCTTACTTTATTCCCGAATTGATTTTATAGTCTCTTCCACCCTTTTTTGTATTCATTTAGGTTTGTATATTGAGCTTTACTGGTTTTAATTCTTTGTCTTTGTCGTTTTTCCTTTTAACTCAATCACCACAAATTTCGTTTCTCAGTTAGCTGTCCTTTGTTGTTATTCGCCAGTTTCTCATTACTTGATTCAGTTTTTTGTTAAATTATTCCCCCTCGTCTTTTTTTTGTTGACTGACTTGGTATTTCATCTATTTCTTCAATGCTTTCGTTTCGTGTTGATACTTCCTTTACTGTTTTGCTGCTTTATCTTGTTCCGATCATGACTTTGTTTTCGTTGTTTCTCATTTTCGTCTTTCATCTGATTGTTCTGGATTCTCTCCAAGTTTACTCTTGTCTCTGATTTCCTTGATGGCTTCGGTACCTCTTAATCGGTTTATTTCAATTTCTGATCCTGATCTGATTCTTGTTTTACACTCATCTATCTAACTAAGCTTTACTGCTTGATATACTTGGTTAGCTTCGAATTGATTCGTTTCTCAATTTTAACGTAATATCGCATCACTTGTCTTTCTCATTCCGCTTTATTTTTTATCCCATCGTCTGATTTCTAATTTGTTTTCGCTCTTTGACTATAATATTTATATACTACTTTTATATATTATCGGATATTATTATATTCATTCCATATAATATTTATACACTACTTTTATACATTACTATATAAACATATCTATTATATAAATTATATGCACATTTCTAACTGTTTATTACTTTATCTCCACAGGGTCTTTACGCAAGGTGCGTATCCCTCCGCATCTCTCATCAATTACTGGATATATATCGATCTCACTTGGCTATTGGGTATTGGTTCATATTTTGACTTGCTTTGTTCTCTCGATTTTGAATTTTCTGTGAGTCCATCATTTGTTTCCAACAGATTTTGTCTGTGTTTTCTTCATCTTTTGATCTTTTCTGATTGTCTACGTTATTTGGCTTTGATCGTTGTCCTATTTCTTTGAAGGCTACTGGATTTTGCCTTTTATTACTCTCTCGGTTTTCTCCCTCTTTGTTATCTTCTACGCTCTCTTTTATTGTCCATGAATTTTATTTCTCCTCTCTTTAACATGGCTTTTATCGTCCTTAGTAATACATATTCGGATTTCATTGCTCTTTTTACTAATATATTTTCATTGCTTTCGAATTTGTTTACGTCCATGATTTCGTTATCAGATTTTCTTTTTTTTTCTCCAATTGATCAGTTTTGCTGCTGCTTCATCGTATCCTCTCTCGATTGCTCCAAGGATTGGGTTTAATTTTTGTCTTATTATTTCGATGTCTTCTTTAATTCCATTTATCGTAACGAAATCTATTGCTCTTGTTTCTCGCGACATCATAATATAATTTAACATCGTTTTTCCTTTATTGCCATTCTCATTTAGAGTTGATCCTGTTTTTAATAACGATTTTTGCTGTTCCGAATATTTTCCGGTCCATAAATATCGAACATCATTCCTGTTTCTTCTCGTATTACTTCGTTGTCTTTGATTGTTAGCGGATATTCGTTTAATCATACCTCTTAATTGCTCACTCTCTTGTATTTGATTGCTTTGTGTACTTTGACTATAATTTTCGTTTTTGTTTTTCCCGATTTTCTCTCTGTTGGACAATTTTCAGCCAAATGTCCGTTTAGGTTGCAGTTAAAACCGGTTGTAATCTCGAATCTTGTTGTTGTACTCATTATCGCCATATCTCTTAAATGTCTGACCTCTTGTGTTGGGTTATTTTATGGACTCTTCTTGAATTGGTTTGGTTTTTGTTGACCTTGAATTCTTCTCATTCGACAATTCTTTGACATATGACTGCTTTGATTGCAATTAAAACAGATTATCATTTCTTCTCATTCTGTGCGAACTCTTCTATCATATCCTTGGCAATTTTTTAGTTGATAACCTCGATCAGTTCTGCATCCTTCTTTTGAATAGATATCACATATTTGATTGTAGTTCACGTTGTTAATCCTGAAATAATTATTACACTTTATAAATTTACCTCTACTGTCTTGAATTCTCTTAACTGGAATATCGCAAATTCGTGATGGTTTTTTTTTTTTTTTTTTTTTTTTTTTTTTTTTAATATATTGATTTGTTTGCGGGTAAATATCTTTCGTTTGTCTCGTTATTTCCATCACTACTTTCATTGGTTCTGATACTCGATCTTTTAACTCGGTTTGCTCATTTTCTCTTTTGACTCTTTCTTCCATTGTGGTTAATATTTTCTCTTCCCGTACGATTTTTGTTTTCCTTGTTTCAGCTCTTATTGTTTCAACTGTTTTCATTTCCGAATTTCCAGTTTCCTTTTCGCCATTTAAATCTTCTTTGTTGCATTTTCTTTTTTGAATGCATCTCCTGTACATTCCTCTTTAAACTTGAAGATATTGGTTCTCGGTCCTTCATTTCCGGTTCATCTCGTACGATTTTGTACATTGTTGATTCTCTCAAAAATATTTCTGTTTTATCCGTGTTTTTACTTGGCAACTCTTGGTTAATTTACTCTCGGAGTTTTTCCATCTCTGTACTTGTTTTCAACTGAATTGGAATTCCTAGCTCGGGTGATTTCACGTTGTTTCCTTTATCGGTTAGCTTTTCCGTTAATTTGTCATATTTTTCCGCTTCTGTTTCCAAACTTTCTAATCTCGTTGTAATCATTGGTTCTGCTATCGCTACTGTATTAAGTTTTCTATCTGTTGCCGCTTTTCACTCTCTTTGAATTTCAATAACATGGTCTATTTCTTTATCCTTGTTCTCCGTTTGTTTTGGTATATTTTCAGTTTCTCTACACAATGGTTTCCTTTATTCCGGTTTCTCGTAACTCGTTTTCTTGATTCTATCTCTAGTTCATCGGCTCTATTATTCGTCGTTTACTTGATCTCTTTATTCTTTTGGTTTACTCGATCTCTTTATTCCTTGTCAATTATCTAAACATAAATAACACTTCTAGTATATAAATTTCCAAATTAATTTATCGTACTACTCTCACTGCTTTTCCTTAATTCTTTTCTCTACGTCAACTTCTTATCTTTTTAATTTTTGTTTTTTCATTTTAATTTTATTTTAAATTATCTATAGCTCGTATCAACTATCTATTTGTTTCGTCTAAATTATCCTTATCTATCCGGTCGTATCAATTAACTATTTTAATCCAATAAATAATCACCATCATATCAATAATCGTCTCGTTTACTATTCTCCTTTATCTCTATCATTGGTCCAAAAACGTTCCTTAATTTCTATGCGCTATAGGCCTTTTTACTTAACTCTTCTCGTCTTTTTCCTTAAACTTTAACCACTGTTGCTCTATGGGCCTTTTTATTTAAATTCTCTTGTCTTTTTCCGTAAACTCTATTCGCTGTAATAATTTTTCTTTTGCTTCATCTCCCTTCATTTTTTTAAGTCTATTTTGAATTATCTATATCTCGTAACAATTATCTATTAATCTCGTATCAATTATCTATATAGTCTTATCAGTTGTCTATATAGTCGTATCAATTATCTATATCATAATATCAATAATATAAACTCATCATACTCATACTTTCATTCATTCCATTAATTGTTTTTCCTATGTCCCCCAAAAATTCATTTACTTAATCCTCAATCGCTGGCGCTCTATGCCCTCTATGATTTCCGTTGGCTCTTTGGCCTTCGGCTTTAACTCTTTTACTGGTCATCTGTGACCTTAATATCTATTCATAATCATATTTCATCTTTACTCCTATCATATCTTATCTGGTACTCTATGGCCTCTAGTATCTGATCATGATCATCCGGCCTTCTATTGCCTCTAGTATCTGATCATAATCATCCGGCCCTCTATTGCCTCAAGTATCTGATTATAATCATCCGGCCCTCTATTGCCTCAAGTATCTGATTATAATCATCCGGCCCTCTATTGCCTCAAGTATCTGATTATAATCATCCGGCCCTCTATTGCCTCAAGTATCTGACTATAATCATCCGGCCCTCTATTGCCTCAAGTATCTGACTATAATCATCCGGCCCTCTATTGCCTCAAGTATCTGATTATAATCATCCGGCCCTCTATTGCCTCAAGTATCTGACTATAATCATCCGGCCCTCTATTGCCTCAAGTATCTGATTATAATCATCCGGCCCTCTATTATCTCTTATTATTTCATCGGACTTGAGCTCAACAGTGACTTTTGGGTATGTTTGAAGCCTCACACTGACTCTCAAGCCATGGCGTCTTTTGGCCGCGCATTCTTCCGGTTACGCTTTACTCACCGCCATTCGGATATTTGGTACTCGGTGTGGGATCCGGGTTATTGTACCAAACTCCTCGCTGGGCAATAAAAAAACATTCCCTCGGTACTCGGTGTGGGATCCGGGTTGTGTACCTCGAAGAATATAAAAGTATGGAAATGCCTAGACGTTCAATCAGGTTCCAAAAGTGGTTTACTTGATTTCCCGAATAGTGAAAAGAAAAGGAAGTGCTCAAAAGTGGGAGCGGGAAATAAACTATCAAATCTCTGCCCGCTCCTTCCATCAGATTTCTCGGCTATGTTCAGCCGCTCTCATCTGGCTTTAGTAGGACATTTTGAGTATGAACCATTTACCGGTTAGTTCACATCTCACCTACCGTTTGGCCCCGATACTCGGTGTGGGATCCGGGTTGTTGTATCGAGTGCCTCCCAGCGAAAAAAAGAATCGTTCGATACTCGGTGTGTGATCCGGGTTTTTGTATCGAACGGCTCAGCGTCATCAGTCCCTTGGCTGATAACAACCTGAGCACGACAGTCCGTAGCTGTCCTCTGGTGCCTCACCACCAGCTAGGGAAAAAAGAAGTCATCTCTAGGTACCTTTAACGTCTAAATCATGCGCATTTTCCAATTTTTATTTTTATTTTCGGTTTCCCCTTCACTTTCCCAATTCAAAAATTGTAGTAATCGCGTTGGTTTGTTCCCCAGAGAGGTGATCAATCTCTCGCCAGAAACTCCCCAACATTTGCGACGGATATCCTACTACCTTCCTCTCCTCGGGTTGATCAAGGTTCCCCATCGGAATAAGCGTACTATCGTTATGATAGCTCGGTTTTAAATCTTACTTTCCAGTATCATTTCCATATAGTATAATATAAATAACATTACAAAATACACTAACAAAATGATGCATCGAAACTTTTACCGTACCTTATGTGTGATTTTTCAGCTTTCACTGTTTAAGTTGTGTTTTACTTGTCCACTCAGAATTTATTTAACGGCTTTCATGAAGTTTTCGGCCTTTTCCGTATGTTTTACACCTTTCGGTTGCTATTGTTGTCTCATTTATTATTATTAATCTCAACTCATCGTACTCGTTTTCAATCATCGTTTTCCTCTGGTTGCTAACTATTATTCTCGTAATTCATTATTATCTCTAATCCTTTATTTTCAATTATAACTAGCATCATCATTTTATTCATCTACGCTCATTTCTTACTATTCATTTCATTTACACCTGAACATTTCCTTTTATCTACGCCTAAGTTTCTCCATCATCTGGATTATCTTTTCGTCAATTTCTCTAACTTAATCAATTATCTGTTCTCGTTTAGTATCTAATTTGGCTTTGCTTGGCCTCATGTCTTTTGTAATTCGCACAATCGATCGTTTGTTAGTTCCGCTCATCTCATAGGAGTAGGGGTTCGAAATCGTTGCAACCTTTTCCGTTACTATTTTGATCTTTATTTTAATTACTTTCAATTAATCGTTTATTACGTTTAGAATTGTTTTAATTGACTTGGTGATCACGTCTTATTTCAAACAATTTTAATCCAGTAATTTCTAGTTTTTTCCAATTTTTTACGAACTCTTAGACGACCCGCATTTTGTGGTTTCCCCTATTTCTAATCACTTTAACCCTCGTGATTTCCACCTTTTCCCTATTTTTATTATTTTAATTTTTATTTATTTATCTATTTTTTATATTTTTATTACTACTTCTACGGTTTTTTGGATGATATTTACACGATGATTCCATTGATTTATACAACCTACCCATAATTTTATTTTTATTTATAGTTTCCTGTTTCTTTGATTCCTACTCTACAAATATTGATAATTTTATCCCCACTTTCCTGTTGAATCGTTTCATTTTTTGAAATTTTTGTGTACCTAATATTTTAACTTGTTTACATATATTGATATTTTCCTCTCTTATTACAATACTCGTCATTCATGAGTTTTCCAAACTGTTGTTTTGTTTCATCATATTGTTGGAGTTCTCGGTGACTTCGGATAGAAATTATTGTCGATCTGCCTCCAAACGTGCTTTAAACACCAGTAACGAACTCCAAACGATGTAAACTTTATTGATTAAAACACTTTGTCTCCACTGATTTACAAAAATATTTACGATTCACTTTCAAAATTTTTAATTTCTTCACAACTTTCTGAATTCTAGAGTATTCGAAGGTTTTGACCCATTGTAACTGTTTATCAAAAGTTCATACGATTATAGTTCTATGTTAATTTTTGATCGTCTTATTATTCTACACAATATATCATAAATTAAAATTTTTGCCAAAGTTGTGACCCTTTATAACTTTTTATCTAAAGCTCTGATGACTAAAGTTCTATTGGCAATTTTGTTTGTTTCGTCGATCTCTACAACATATCAAAAATTAAAAATTTTGACCAAGGTTTTGACCCTTGATAACTTTTGACCCAGAAGTCAGACTGCCATACTTCTATGGTAAATATTGCTCAGCTTCTCAAGCTCTACAACATATCAAAAATTAAAAATTTTGACCAAGGTTTTGACCCTTTATAACTTTTGACCCAGAAGTCAGACTGCCATACTTCTATAGTAAATATTGCTCAGCTTTTCAAGCTCTACAACATATCAAAAATTAAAAATTTTGACCAAGGTTTTGACCCTTTATAACTTTTGACCCAGAAGTCAGACTACCATACTTCTATAGTAAATATTGCTCAGCTTTTCAAGCTCTACAACATATCAAAAATTAAAATTTTTGAAGGTTTGACCCTTAATAACTTTTTATCCAAAGGTCGGAAGATCCAAATTTTATCACCACTTTTGCCATTTCATCGTTCTGTACAACATATTAAAATTAATTTTTTTGACCAAGGTTTGACCCTTTTTAGCTTCGAACCTTTAGAAGATATAACCATGGTTCTATTGGCAATTTTATTAAGCTCATTCTTCTCTACAACATATCAAAAATTATATTTTTGGTCAAGGTTTGACCCTTTTTAGCTTCGAACCTTTAGAAGATACAACCATAGTTCTATTGGCAATTTTATTAAGCTCATTCTTCTCTACAACATATCAAAAGTTATATTTTTGGTCAAGGTTTGACCCTTTACACCTTTGAAGTTCGATAAGATACGACTATAGTTCCATTGACAATAATACTCAACTCACCGTCCTGTACAACATATCCAAAATAAAATTTTTGGCCAAGGTTTGACCCTTTTTAGCTTCGAACCTTTAGAAGATACAACCATAGTTCAATTGGCATTTTTTACTCAGCTCATCGTTCTCTACATAATATCATCGAACTGTTTTCTCATCGTCAATAAGTCGATCGTTTTCCTTCGTTTGTTGTTAAGTTCCATTCTTTAATTCACCCTCTCTCATTTTCTGTTTAATAATTAAACATTTGTTTTTATTTCCTTGGATTCTTTGCAAAAACAATCATTTTTTATTATATCCCGGCTGAGGGTGTACTGACATAATTCTCTGTTGTTTCTTAACTTGATGGTTTTGGTCTTTCCAAATAACAAAGCTTCAATCCCGGCTGAGGCCCCAAATTTGTATTTGGTGGGCTAGTCGTTTATTTCCTTGACATTTCCTCTTATCTTGTAGTAAGGTTGTTCGTTTTCCATTTATCGTTCTCTGGGTTTTTGTTTCATTGTTATTACATCTCTCCGCGGTTCGACAAAATGTCGTCCCGACATTTTCAATTTAAACCTTAAACTTATGTCTATATTTCCTTTGGTTTTTCGCAAAAACAATCATTCCATCCCGGCTGAGCCCCCAAATTTGTATGGTGGGTTACAGGGTTTCAAATCTTGCTTATCTTCCTGGCGACCCTGGTAACGCCATACAAAATGATACTTATCCACTTGGCACCCGTTGCTAAGCAACGTTGGAAATGTGTTCAAGTGGTGGATTGCCCGCAAAAATTGAATACCATTGGCTAGTATTATAGTTGCTCGGACAACCCTCGGGTTCAACGAGCTGTCGATAGAAGACCTGTGCTCGCTTTTGATTCTTAGGTCCCATTATTCTCCTATCTCTTTCAACTGTTAACCTATACTCTCATATCATTCATTGTTATGTCTATTCACATAGTCCTTCTTCTTGTTGTCCATGTCGAAGATTACTCTTTGATCTGTACACCCTTTGTTATGTGAAATACACCCACATTATATCTTTCACCCTTATCCCTATTATAACTACAATGTTTCCCATTAATATTACCAGCATTATTATTGTTGCTACTATATATATTACCTTTCTTAATTGTCACTACTAATACCTTTATTATTATTTTTATAGCTATAACTACCATTATATTTATTGTTATTGTTACTATGATCATTACTATTATTGTTATTGTTATCATAATTATTATCAATCATTACTACAAATACCATGATTATTATTATTATTACCATTATTATTATTATTATTATTATTATTATTATTATTATTATTATTATTATTATTATTATCATTACCCTTATCATTATCGTTATTATTATTATTAAGATTTTGTAGGGATCCTACCTTATTCCTCAGCGTTAAAAATGGTTTATTGATATACAACATTAGCCGTAGTCCATCTATATTTTTCGGTTTTCGATAAAGTATGTAAATTCGAAAATTTTAGCAGCGTTCCGCCCTTATTTTACGGTTCATCCCTATTCTACAGTTGTCGACAAAGTATTTTCATTGACTCGGAAAATTTGAGCAGCGTTCCGCCCTTATTTTACGCATTCCATTTTTACGTTACTATTTTTGTTAAGTATTTGAATTAGTTCGGAAAATCTGAGCAGCGTCCCGCCCATATTTTCCGCCTCAACTCAAATTAATTTATTTAATTCTTATTTAAAAACATTATCTTTCATGATTTTGGTCGTTCGGATTAATCTTTTTCCGATGGCTATTCATTTTAACTGTTGCAACGATTTCGCAATTTTCCCCGCTACCCATTCCCTCTTTTTGTCCTTAAGATCTATTTATGTTCATTTCATAGTTAATGAGTGCCCACTGGACTACTCGGTGTTAGAGATTTTGAGCCGATTGTTGTTAAAAATTGATGTCAATTTTACAGAAAACGGATGGTGAAGGAGCAGCTAATAAACTACTCATTTACCCTCCAATTTCCCCTATGTACGGATAATATTGACGTTCCAACTCTTGCGTTCCGCACGCTGAGTCTTCACGGGTACATATCATTGGCGATTTTCCACGCTCTTACACGAATCTGTACTATGTAGATTTTGCTTTCTTGCGTTATGTGTTGGCTGTGGGCCGGAAAAGGAATAACAAATAATAATTTACCATAGCATTTGGAATAAAAGTTTCGATGCACTAAGACTGTAGATATAAAATATTTATTCAGCATATTACATCGGCTACATACATTTGAAATTCATTGTATCCATTCCATAAAATTTACTTCGAAAATCCCATAAATTTAATTCGATAAATCATCTATAAATTCAATTGGAAAAACAAAATTATCCATAAATTTAATCTGAAAAATCATCCATAAATTCAATTGAAAAATTACCCACAAATTTGATTCAAAAAATCATCCATAATTTCAATTGGAAAAACAAAATTATCCATAAACAAAATCATCCATCAATTCGATCTGAAAAGTCATACATAAATTCAATTGAAAAATTACCCATCAATTCTCTTCGAAAAAATCAACTAACAAATATTGCACCAGTTGAGAGTGATCGTGTTCAGGCAAAACACTTACCCGTGTTAATTGCCTGAATGCACGGCTCTCAACCAGTTATACAACCAGTTATACAATTCTATAATGGAATTTTTCTCTGCAAAATAAGACTGAAAATTTGTGAAAACACATCGGTATTTATACCTATTTTTCTCGCGTGTGAAATTTGATGTAGTAAAACAAAATTCGACCTTGTTATTTTCTAGTAAATTCTATTCTTTAATTTTATTATTTTTTGATTTATTTTTATAATTTTTTATTTAAGATTTTTATTGAATTATTACTAATTCAAATTTTCGATTTAAATTTCATTTTAATGAACTTTTGTTAATTTTTTCAATTTCGTCGAATTTGTTGTGTTTTCTTGTTATATTTGTGTAGGTATCGTGCGAATCTTGGTGCATTTTGTTATTATTTTATTTTTATTTTTATGTTTTTGATTTTATTTTTATTTATATTCTCTCAGATTTTAAAGTGTTTAATTGATGTTGTATATTGTATTTTAAGTTATCTTGGTGCTGGGTTTTCGTGCTGTATTACTGATGCATTTAAACAATTTTCAAGGCTATTGGTGTGCTGGCCCAACACTAGGGTCGCCAGGAAGATAAGCAAGATTTGAAACCCTGTAACCCACCAATTCTAAAACATAAAATATGGCAAAATGTGATTCTAAACATAAATGATTCAAATGATTATAATTTTTCCGATAAAAATATAATTCTAAAACATAGAATATGGCAAAAATGTAATTCTAGACATAAATGATTCAAATGATTATAATTTTTCCGATAAAAATATAATTCTAAAACATAAATAATTTAAATCATCATAAGGTAAAACGTAATTAAAAGAAAATCCGAACTCAACTTTCCCAAATCATTTGAATAATCATAATTCATTGATACGAAAAAATATAACCATACAATTAGAAAAATCCGAATGCAATCTCCTGAAATAATGTAAACAACTATAACCTCGCAAAAATTTTAAATTAACTAAAATTTTGTCTAAACGATCGGAGTTTCCCAAATTGATAAAAAACGAGGTTTATGATAGACTCTCCTACTGGTCGAATACTGGTTCTAGCAGTTGAAATTGTTTGGGAAAAAAAATATCCTTAACTATGGGAGTCGTATGGGTGACAAATAAGCTCTTATCCCATCCTCAGTGAGGGACTTCGTTGTTGCGGTTTTTCCTATGGCTTACGCCGGGTAAGTCGTAAAATAAATAAAAAAAAATAAAAATATATTTTACCCATGGGTTGTTCCTCGATTGTTATGTCCTCTGGCGGGGTCCTGTCTATGGTGCACTCGTTCAATGAATTTCCTTGTGGGTTCATTTTAAAATTTGGTTTCAGCGTAATTTTTGGTTTGGTTGAATTAAATCTGCTGTGTCGATTTGACGTCATATATACCATTGGTGTGCCATTTGCCGAATCGAGGGGAGGTCTGCATATCGATTGGCAGCGCATGTTTGCTGTAAAAGGTCATCGTTACTGGCCTTATCAAGTGCACTTTCTAGTTAATCGGGGTGTGTGTCTCCAGAAATATTATGCATCCATCTGATTCATTCGCTATATGACCAATGCAGGTCAAAATCGATGCATGTGGTAAGTGCGGAACTTTATTTATTACTCCTTATTTATCTTATTTGTCATTTTAGTATATTCGCATTTCACTCTGGATAAATGATCATAAATTACAAGGAACGTTCACTACAGTTTGATGCCTATTATTTACATTGCACGGGATCTCGTAGATCCCCAACTGCCGACACGGATGGAATCTGATTTCATAGGGTAAGAATTATTTGTTCATATTGGTGGAAATTTTCTTCTCTGGTTTGTAGATAACTGACGTCAATTGGTGGCCTACTACTTTTGAGGTGGACTAAATCGAATGGAGGGTCTATCTGAGCGATAACAGTTGGGCAATGCTTATGTGATTTGGGAAAGGACTTTACCAGGATTTATTTTATATTTCATCGGCTTAACCTCATGATATTTATAGAGAAAAGAGAGAGCAAAACTTGGTCTTAAGGTTCTTAGACTCAATATTTACTGATCAGGGAGTCGAGTGTTTATTCTAATTGCGGTACTTCATCATTCAGAGCTATTTTAACTACGGAATCTCCTTCCTAATCTACCAGAATCTGACTTTACAAAATAATCGGAAGTTAACGGGAGCTAAATGGGTTCCAGACTTGCTCGGCTGTAGATTAATTCATTGTGATAATCAATTTATTCTTAATATAATATTTTTATGGTCGAGTTAATTATGTTCTTCCTACGACTAAATGTTATTTCATTTGTGACAAATCAACGTGGTCTTATTACATTTTAATAGTAGTTTAATTTACTGAGATCGTTTCATTAATTGCGGTTGATTTGGTAATTGGGTAAATTATTTTAATTTATGTCAAAAATTCGTTAGTATGAAGATTACAATATCGATTTAATATTAGTAGGGGTCCGTAATAGGAAATCGGGCGTATACTCACTGGTTTTAACTGTCCCTGCTACTTGAAAACTAAACTCATGTTCACATTGGGGTGTTTATCCTATAGATCTATTGATAGAATAAGAATTGTTTGTTCGCGGTTCAGTTTAATTCCACAATGACTGTTCACTCCATAGTTTATTTAAATGGATGACTCTAATTATTGCTTAGTATAGGTCCATGATAGCCGACTCACTTCTATAGTTCGATCATATTAAGTTCCTAGTGATAGTCCGAACCCCTTACTGATTTGAATTCTTTTTTATTTTTATTAGCAACGATTTCAATTTAGATTCCCATTACCTTTTCCCTGGTTGACCTTAGGCGCATTGTGTTTATATTATAGTTAATGAGTGCCCACTGGACTATTCGGTGTGGTGATTTTGAGCCGTATGTAGAATCATTTAGGTCGAGTTTACAGAAATTGAGAAACAAGGGAGTAGCCAAAAGACCACTTCCTTATTTCTCCTTTCTTCTATACGGGATAATATTGACGTTCCGATCCCTGCGTTCCGCACGCCGGGTCTTCACGGGCACAGATCATTGGCGATATTCCACGCACTTACACGAATCTGAATAATATGTTGATTTTACTATCTTGTGATGTGTCTTTGGCTGTGGGCCGGAAAAATTTCGACAATGAACGAACAATTAATGAAAACAAAATGATTTTTGAATTATAAATACTTTATTAATATTAAAAAACAATATAAAAATTACTTGTCCATAACGAAAATCATACAAAATACTACTCTCCCCACGCCGACATCCAAGCAGAGCTCTACCGAGATTGCGGGGACGCGACGTGGAGAGAGTTTCCAAATAAAACTCTCACTCACCTAGTAAATTAGATTTTTAAGAACTGTTTTATTAGTAAAAACGATTATAACGATTTAAAAAACGATTAAAATTGTGTAAAAATGAATCGGTATATATACCTATTTTTTGTCCTTAACCTTGCGTGTTCTTTTTGATTTAGTAAAACAAAATTCGACCTTGGTATTTTCTAGTGTATTCTAATCTTAATTTTTATTATTTTTTAATTTAATTTGATAATTTTTTATTTGAAATTTTTATTGAATTATTTCTAATTCAAATTCTTTGATTTTAATTTCATTTTCCTGAAATTTTCATTTTTTGTTAAATTATCAAATTTCGGTCGAATTTGTTGGGTTTTCGTGTTATGTTTATATTTATATCGTGCGGATCTTGTTGCTTTTTTGTTATTATTTTAATTTATTTTTATGTTTATTATTTTATATGTAATTGTTTTTCTCTCATATTTTGATAGGGTTAATTGATGTTTTCATAGCTTTTGAATTTAAAGCTGCATGTTATAGCTGCATGTGTGTTACCGATTCATTTAAACATTCACAAGGCCGTTTGTGTTCTTACCCAGCAATATATATATATATATATATATATATATATATGCATATTATTATTATAAATATGTATTGATAGGAGTGAAATAAAAAAAATTTATATTTTTCGAAACCGTGTAGAGGCGAAAACGTGCAAAAAAGTACCATGTAAATCGGGGATAGGTGTATTGCCTCACTTCCTTTTGTACCAATAAACATTTTACAAGTGGAATCATCATTTCTGGAGAAGTCGATTTAGTGTTTGGATTTCAAATGTTTCTTTAAACTGTTTATGGATCCACCAGAGCACTTAATAGCTACATTACATCGGTTGCAGATACCCTCTATTTCTTTAGTAGTTGTATTCTTTCATCTTTTTGCATAATCCCATACAGAAATCATGGATAAATTAATTCAAAGTTTAATTAATTGAGATTAATATAGAAGAGAGAAATCGCAAGATTAGTTGTAATCTACCGTTAATATAGTAAATATTTATTAATTTAAAAAATAAATATGTGTTCTAATGACACAATAATCTTTGTTGTAAATGATTAAATTCGTATCCATTTATCCCTATAGATATGCAGGGATTTTTGGCTTAAAATATTTCTCGGATAATTGGCTATGTTTTCATATATAAAAATTTTCATACATATTTTTTTAATGGGTCGGTCCATGTTACTTTGCTACTTTGCTACTTCGTTTTTTGAAAACCACTTTTCCATATTCTGATGACTTTTTCAGTAGTGCAATGTATAGAAAACGTTTTGAGTTAAGTATGAAAACAGTTTGAAAATTCAAAAGATGTTATTTCCTTGCGTCATACGCGCGTTTTCTTTACGTATACACACATTTTCGGTTTTTTCATTCGTTTATATGTTTTAATATTCTATTTTTATATTACAGAAATGTTATTTGGATTATTGTTGTTAAATTATATGTATATTGTTCTGCAAGAATTTGCGTTGTCTGACGGATATGACGCAAGCAACGTATTTTTCAAAATTTGTCATTTTTTTCCAAATTACATATTTTGAATCTCCGTCATCATGACAGTTTTAATTACTACATTTCATATTTAACAGTTAGCATTGTTTTACGAGAATGGCCTGCGTTAACTATCCGTTTTATAATATATGATCCTGATTATTGAGATTTTTAAGGTTTCTATTTTCCTATTTTTTAAATTACAAATAGATGCATCGTTTTAAATCTTAAACTCTGTGATTTCAGTAATTTCCGTCCCTTAACGGATGTGGGAGCATAACGTGGGATTCGGGAGCAATATCAGATCAATCAGTTAAAGTATATAGAATAATACGAGTGTTGGCATATATTCAAAAAGAAATATTACTATGGGGTTTGTTGTATCTAAGACCTTGACCCCCATCATACGATACTATATGCCTGCCACTGGTTACCCGTCGCTAAGCAACGTTGGTACTGTAACCAATGGTTCTGAGACCGTCAAAGGTGAGCTTTGTTTCCAAAACTGCTAAGACCCGGTCTACAGCTGGTTCAGCGAGCTACCGATGAAAGGTACGTGCTCGTCTTGCTTATTTAGGTCCCTTGCATTTCATGTTTTACTTACGCTAAATATAATCTACTTCTCACATAGATTCTTTTCATTCACAAAACGTTTGACTTGTAAAACAACCAAATTAACAGAAAAATATTTTTATCTGTAACACAATTCATTTTTATCTCGACAAAATCCAATACATCACAGATAATTTAGTCTTTGCATTGCTTTTGCAACTTTTCGGTCGCGGGCGTGACTTGGTTGGTTGTGTGGTTTCTCCCGATCTACCTGGCTCTGGTAAGCAATTTAGTCTTTATTCAAGACGTTCGGGACCCATTTGTTCCACCTTGGTCGGTGCATCCCAGATGATGTGGTTAAGTTGTAAAAGGAAATCCCATCATCGCACTCCTTGCTCTTGTGTCTTGAAAAAACATCTTGGGGCATCAATCGTCTCGAGATAATATTCAATACTATACTCCGAACCTGGGTTATTGGATGATATCAAGTTAGAACGCACCGCTTTTAGCATATCTAGTTTCATTACTCCGTTAAATTGAGTTTGTCTGCATTTACAGTCAGGAAATAAGAGTATGCTTAAATGGCTGCCCCCATTTGGAAAGGTATGTGATACGAAAATATTATGTGGAAAAGAATTTCAAGATAAAAGAACTATTTCTAACTCGATTACTAATTATACTGATGCTGATAAAAGATCCTACGGCCAACTAACTATTTCTAATTTGCGAACACAATAAAATATTATACTAATAAATAATTATAAGTTGGAATTACGGCTTCTCATTTGAATTTATATTGCTGCCAAAATATACTATTGCTAACTAAATTATAAGATCAACCTCTATTGTGACACTTTATTAAAATCAACAAGCCTGCTGTGGATAAATTATGAGATCATTTTTTAAGGTGAAAATATATTAAAAATAACCAGTACACTGTGGATAAGTAATTATGTGGACGACTAACTCCTTCTAACTTAAAAGATATTAAAGATAAAACTAATACATTAATAAATAATTCTAAAATTAAATAACTACTGTTACGTGGAAAATATATATTAAATAAACAAATCATTTGAAAACATAATACTAAGATCGGCCTTACCTGCCGCGTGATTTTCTGCATGGGATCTCTCGTGGGAGCATATCCGTGAGGTATCGTACTCATCCAGACGGGCTTGTGCCTTCCCTGCGTTATTTTATTCTTCCTAGAGGAGGTTCCGAATCCCTCCGTATTTCCGTGTCGCATTTATTTTGGTTCATTGAAGCCAGTTTAGACATAAGTCTTTGTTGAATTAGCAACAAAGTAATGGTGTTCGTAGTAACTTGAGTCCATATTTATATGAACTGTCGATTTCCCTTCCACGAAAACGAGTGAGGACTTGAAATGGTGGTGGAGTTTGCTGATTGGCTGGCGTTGGAAATTACTGCTATCGATTGTTGAGGGCTTAATTTTCTCGTGGCAATATTGTCGTGGTGAGTCGAAATTTTCAATTTTTCTTCCACTTGGCTATGTGTGCTGACTTCTGACGTTTCCAGTATTTTCTTGGGTCAAAAGGAGTTTCTGTAGCTTTAATTTTTATTTATAATGTTGGGCTTAGAGCCAAAATTAAAACAAAAATTACAAAACCAATTTAAACAAAAAGGTGAAAATTGTATAAGTTAAAACAAAATAATTAATGTCGTTTGGAAATTGTCAATATGGCTGCTGTAACATAAGCACTCACCGCAAGAAGATATCAAAAATAAAATAAAAACATATTAATTAAAACAAATTAAAAATATAACAAAAATTAAATAAAACAAATAATTAATTAAAATTCGGAAAAATGCCTACAGATGCAGAAAGAAACATACGAAAAATAAAATAAACTGCCAAAACCTTGCAAAATAAGGTTTAGAAAAAACACAGGCAGAAGAGGCGACCAGAAAACAAAATATTGGGGTTTAAAAATAATATTTTAAGAAAATAACAATAAAAATAAAATCCAACAATAAAATATTAATATATCAAAAAATAAAGAAAAATATATAAAAAATTACAAAAATATTTTGAAATAAATAAAATAATTAAAAAGCCCTAAAAATGGCGAAAAATCGCCCATTGGTCGCACACAGGCACAAAAATACTATATATACGGCAGTCATTTTCACAATTTTTAGACTGTCTTAGACATTTTTTCAGTCAGGTGACTACTAGAAAATTTTTAGACATTTTTAGACTAGCTGTGAATCATTCTTAGACCAAATTTTGTATGCCAATTTATGCCAATTTTTCAACTCTGGTTGCATGACTGTGGATTGTAAGTATTGTTTTCTTGTATAAATATATATTTCGAAGTCTTGTTACTTTGATTTTGTTCTGGATGGTCGTGGAATCTTTTGGTGCCACTGACAAGTCCCCCTAAAATCTTATTTATAATAAGTATTTCAATAGATGGTCCATGGGACGGATCTCGGGCCGGCTAGTGGGTGAAAACCCTTAGTTGAGCTCGTGGGTCATGCCTCGTGGATCCCTCGGCAGTCCGCAGTCGGGTCTGGCGATAATGCACAGGACCGCTACGCAGGGCGCCGTTGTACACTCGGGGCGGCTACTGAAAAGTGGCCGGAACGAGTCGGAATAAAATTCGGGAAGTGCGACTTTAGTTAAGCGGGAATAAAGTTTTGTAGGGAAAATTTAAACTTTGTCAGAAAATAAATCAGAAAATCAAATAGGAAAGGATAGGATAGGCTAGGAATGTAAATTTGAAAGTATTTTTCCAAAAGTTGAATGATCTATTCTGACAGAAGAGGGAAATGTTTTCTTAAAATGACCGCAGAGGGTTATAATTACTTAAAATCCTGCGAAACGCACCGGGAATTAAGGAATTGTTGATCAAAATTTTAATATAGAGAAAGATAAAGGTAAATTAGGAAAATGTAGTCAATTCCGTGATTGAATAAATGAAATAGGAAATTTGCCGAAAAATAAGGGAGGAACGCTGCCCAAATTTTTGGAGAATACATTTATAAATAACGCGTAAAGATGATAAATAAGCATGGAAATTGTAGGAATAGACGAGTAAGGACCAGGATATAGAAAAAGAAAGACGTAAGACCTTCCATCGGCAGTCCAGAACCCGAAAGTGAAAATATCATGAGGAGTAGTTCTAGTAATGGAGCTCACCTGCTCATGAATTTTCAACCTCTATGTACAGTACCAACATGGCACTCACCATGGGTACATAGATGGGACAGAATAATAATCTTGCTGGCGTTTAGGGGTTAGATGCACAAAAAACCCTAGAAAAAATATATAAAAACCAACCCTATTCGCCAACAATAATGAGATTATAGGTCCCGGAATTTTACTCGGTGAGATTTTCATTTAACTATTATGGTTACTTAAAAATAAAAATGATTTTTAATTTGATTATGCTTCTTTAATTTAGGACTTTATTTGCATGTTGTTAGTAATTCAGGATACACCTTCCTCGCATATTCCTCTTATTTGGCCATCGTCGATGTCAATAAGTTGTGATGGATAGGCATTCCGGTTTCTATTATTATGGTTCGATTGGTCTTTATATAGGGCTATCAATTTGCTGCTCAGATGCTAACGGACGTCTCTGTGATGCCAATGGTTTGCCGACTCATAACGGTTCGGATGACGTGGTTGGTAATTTGGGATTATTTTGTGAATAAATAAATTGTTCGGGCTCGAATTTTGGTTTCAGTTGAGGCCGTGATGTGTTGATATTTATATTGATATTTATTGTAAGCACAGGAGGAATGAAGAGGATTTTGGCGGGTGTAATTTAGCTTAGGGGATATTTTCTATTGTTGGTAGGTCCGGTGTTTGACCTTTACTGTTATTAATACGAAGGTATCACTTGGTTCTGATCGCTTATTCAGTTCGCACTAAGGTAAAGGGATGATATGATTTTACCGCTTGATTGTTGTCAATATTTACTGGAATCCTCATTGACTATTATTTCTATAGTACGATATTACATATTCTATTCATTAGATTCCCATTTACTTCTTACTGCAATTTTCTTTTCCAAACTAGCCAAAAATATTGATGCCATCGTTGGTGCTAAAGGGGAACCCATAGCTACTCCATCTATTTGTTGATACCATTCATTATTGAAAAGAAAATTGACATTTGAAGTAGCAAATTCAAGAAGTTTACGAAATGCCCTTCTATCCAAAATATGATGTTCCGAATCATTTTCATCCCACAACGCACAGCATAAGTCAATCGTCTCAACTAGTGGTACATTCGTAAACAAACTACAAAAATCAAACGAAACCATAACATCGTTCATACTTCGTTTTTGTAGCTTTGCAATACAAGACACAAACTCAAAGCTATCCTTACATTCAACCTCTGATCGCATCAACGGTTTTAATAATCCATCTAAATCCTTTGCTATTTTATACTGGGCAGTAACAACCATCGACAAAACTAGTCTCATAGGTACACCCTCTTTATGGATTTTTGGAAGCCCAAATAGGTTTGCTGGCTGCGATTCTATTAGACGAATAGACTTACCTACCTTTTCATCAATAAGCTTCTTCTCAATAAAACCATTTAAAATATTTTGCACAAACTCTTCATCCTTAAGAGGAGACAATTTTCCATTATTCCGACCCTTTTGCAATTTCACAAACTGAGGAGAATTTAACAAATCATTCAACTTATTTACATACACATCATGGTCAAGAATAACTATCCCATTTCCTTTGTCAAACTTACAGATATTTATATTTTTTTATTATTGTTTGAAGTTTAAAAATAAAATCAATATGCTATAGTAAGCTAGCTACTTACTAAAGCAAACAAAGAAAAATTGAAAAAAACAAATCGATAGAAAATAATTGTAAAGTTAGAAAGGGGATTTTTTAGAAAATAGAAACATTTTAGATTTGATATTAAGAATTTTTAAATAAATATTTATTGTTGAAATGTTTATTTCTAACGTTTTATTTTTTAATCAAAGTCGAACAAAAGTGTTGGGCCAGACCACAAATTGCGTTGAAAATTGTTTAAATGTGTCAGTAATATAGTACGAAAATCCAGCACCATGATAACTTAAAATACAACATACAACATCAACAAAACACTCTAAAATTTGAGAGAACATAAATAAATATAAAATCAAAAACACAAAGGTAAAATAAAATAAATACAAAATGCATCAAGAACCGCACGAAATTTACATAAAAAATAACATAATAAAAAGAAAATTTGACCGAAAGCGACAATTTATATAAAAGTATAAAATTAATAAATTAAATAAGTTATTAAATATTTTTGGTTGAATAAATCCAATTAAAATTTTTAGAAATAAATCGTCAATTTAAATTAAGAAAATAATAAAAATTAGATTTAGATAGCACAAATAATTTCAGGGTCAAATTTTGTTTTATCGCAATAAAAATAACACGCAAGGTTAAGGTCAAATATAGGTATATATACTGATGTGTTTTCACAAATAAAAAGACAGGCAGAGAGGAGACAGATTTGTGCATATAGACAGATTGTGAGCAGAGAGAGGCAGACAGACAGACTGATTTTATTAGTGTTAATGTGCAGAGATACAGAGTGAATTTTAGTATTAATGTGCAGATGGTCAGACTGATTTTTTCAGTGTTAGTATGCAGATGTCAATTTGTAGTCTTGCTTTTCAGTAATGTTTTCAATTAGAATTGCTTTTATTTATGAAACTTTGTGATGAAAATATGAAATGAAGAACTTTAATGTAGAATATGTGTTTATGTATCAAGGCTTTTACTTGGATTCGCTTAAAATTGTATTATTTATTTATTTATTTTCTTTTTCAGCCCGTAGCCAATACATTTTGCAAGAAGTAAATACACACAATTAACGGATCCATGTAAGCGCGGTTCATCTGCAACGGAGCTGTGACCGTGAGGGTTCGACAATGGTAAACGGTGAATCTAAACGTAAAATGATAGAATATAGTGGTGGAGGGAGATTGAGGAACGGGTCTATTGGCTTGCTTTTCTTTCACCCAAAGACAGAAAAATCGACCTAAAATGAATTATACATTTGTCTCAAAATCACTAACACCGAGTAGTCCAGTGGGCACTCATTAATACAATGTGAACACAAATAGATCATAAGGACAAAGAAAGAGAAATGGTAGCGGAGAAAATTGCGAGATAGTTGCAAAAGTTAAAATGTATAGCCATCGGAAAAAGATTAATCCGAACGACCAAAATCATGAAAAAGGAATAATTTAAATATTATTTAAGAACTAAATAAATTATTTCGAGTTGAGATGGAAAATATGGGAGGAACACTGCTCAAAATTTTCCAAATAACTAAAATGCTTTATCGAAAATCGTAAAGTAAAAGTAGAGTGTGGCTCAATTGTTTGTATAACTAAAATATTCTGATAAAACTGAGAAATAAGGGCGAATCCCTACTAAAATTTTAATAATAATAATGATAATAGTAAGGATAATGGTAGTAATAATAATGATAATAATAATAATAATAATAATAATAATAATAATAATAATAATAATAATATGTATATGTATATGTATAATAATAATAATTATAATAATAATAATAATAATAATAATAATAATAATAATAATAATAATAATAATAATAATAATAATAATAATAATAATAATAATAATAATAATGAAGGGTTTTAGTGGTGTTGTCGTTGACCTTGACCCCATATGACAATAATTATCTTGCCCCCAATGGTTACCCGTTGCCAAGCAACGTTGGTAATGTAACCACTGGTTATAGGATCGCCAAAGGTGAGCGCCCTACAGGAACTGCTAAGGCCCGATCCTATGGTGGGTTCAACGCACCACTGATAGAAGGAATATGTGCGATTTTCTATTCCTGGTCCCTTCCATTTATAAATATGATCAATGATTACTCTCTCTCTCTGATTGAAGATTTTTATAAAAAAATCCCAGCTGTTGATGAGTCGATCAACGATTTAAACGATGAACCTGGTTACGAAGATTCATATGATGTTGGACTTGATATTAATATCGAAGAAGAAGCCGATAACGATGTTAACTATCTTGACCTTCTGGAAAATTGTCGAAAACTTGTCAAGTTTGTAAAACTCTCAACAATTCGAAATCAAAATTTTCAGTCGAAAATTCAAACGTTATATGGTTGTAAAAAGGAGTTACACCTGGACGTGAAAACGCGGTAGAACTCAATTTCAATTATGCTTGAGCCCATAATTAAGGCATAATATGCACTACGAGAAACATGTAAAGAGCTCAATGCTCAAGATTTGATACAGAGCGTTAACTTTCGAGCTCTGAAGGAGTTACTGGAAGTAATGAGACCAATAAAATTGGCTGTTGAAAATTTAAGCAAAGAAGACGCAACGTTGTTGACTACAGACACCATTAGCTTTATGTTTGATAAAATTTCTTCATTTAAAAGTGATATCAGTAAAAAGCTTTATTAAAACTTAAGAATTCGTGTTTATGAAAACGAAACAACTTCGAATCCTGCTAATACTGAAACTAAAAGTCTTCAGAAATAATTGACAGCACTTCTACAAAAGAACAACGTTCCAGCTTCATCATTGAGGCAAGATAATTTAAAAAGGCTAAAAAATGAATTCACGCTTTTCAAAAATACTGGTACCAGAACTGAAAACCTCCAAAATGTTTTTGATGCAATTTTAACAATCAAGCCAACTTCAATCGATGTGGTAAGAGTTTTTTAGTGTGTGCTAAATTTTGCACTAAAATCAGATCACGACTCTCAGATAAATCTCTTGGCGCTTTGGTCTTTTTAAAATATTATCATATGAAATCCAAGTAAACTATAAAAATAAATAAGTATTCGATTCTTTATAAACAAGGTTTGTTAGAAAAATTGAAACTTTTAACATTAACAATCAAAAAAACAGTATAACAGCTGTTTTTGGAAATTTTAAAAAAGTAAACAGCTATTTTTAAAAATCATTGTTTTTCAGAAACCCTACGTAGATCTAACGTCTCACCTGTTTTTATAATTTTTAAAATTTTTATTAATTTATCCATCACTGTATTTGCCATTACATTTACTCTGGCTCCTGTATCTAGTAAGCATTCAATTCTATATCCTTGAATCTCAAAAGCTGTATTCGGTCTACCTAGCATGTCATAACTCCGTCTTGGTCGTTTCCTTTCATCATTTGTGAAAATATTTTGTTCCTATGATATTTCATAAATACACACAATTTCAGTTCTCTCTAATTTACCTCCTGCCTTTTTAAGAAATTTATAAACTTTTTAACCTACAAAAATTTGTTAATACAACAGTAGTTTTTCTAAAATTTTATTATTTCACTGCTACGATGAATTTCCGATTCAAGATAGTGATGCTTTTACACTATAGTGATTTATTAATATTTGTTTAATAAATGTGCAATGTAAGTGTATGATGGATATGTAACTTTCCAACGCCTATAAAACTTTCATTCGTCCGACTTGTGTTTAAATTTGCATGTTCTATATCTCCCATTTTATTAAAATTTACACTTTTAAATTTTGATTTTTTCTTTAATTTTGTTCTATATCGGTGATTTTCAGTACACACAAATTTTGAACCACAAAATATATATTTTTCATAAATTTTAAACAAATAATATGTATTTCAAATTGTGTCCAACATACACTTAATGGCTACTTTTTTCTGCTCCCTATAAATTTTCTATCCTGACATTTGTTTGTCTCATTTTGATCCAGTGGGCTTACTTTTAAAGTCGATTTTTTAAAACTTTATAGCTTGTGACTTACATAATGTTTAAGTTGACCTACATAAAAATCCTCAGTTTTTTAGAAATTTTAGAATAATCCTTAGTGGGCCGATTTTTATTGTCCTTGCTTTTCAGTAAAAATTTTCTTATATTCAGTGGGTTTCTGGTTGTTGATGTTTTGAAACTATATGGTCGTTACCCAGACAAACCCATACAAATATTCTTTCGCTTACCACTCGGTACCCATTGCTAAGCAACGTTGGAACTGTGTTCGAGTGGGTAGATCGTCCGCAAAAAGTGAGCGCTATTACTAATGCTATAATTGACCGGACGATCCATGGGTTCAACGAGCTGCCGGTAGAAGGCCTGTGCTCGATTTAAATTTATTGGGTCCCCTGCTAAAAGTATTTCCGTTATTGTGATTGCCACAGATTTACACTTCAGAACTGTCGATTTAGTTGGGTCGGATAACTCTATGAACTATCTAATATAACATTTATTAAATAACACGGTATGTTCACAAATTAGATCCCATTTGCCATTTTGAGCCACCGACGTTTTTGCGCGCTCAGCTCTTCCTGGTCGGTGCCTGTTGGGTTTGTCCTTGGGTGTTGCTGGAGGCATCTGGTCACGATAAGCCAGCTATGCTGGGGCGAAGACCAACGGATAAGTTACCGCTGCCCCTTCTTGACTCGCCGACAGTGCTGTTTCTAGCCCTTTGATTTGAGTCTTCAAATTTTGCGTCAGTTGACGTTCGCTGACCCACCCTTTTTGCACTGCCTCCATTCTTTGGTAGACCGCCTTTGCCTTTTTCGGCTCGATCCAGGTTCCCTTGATCTGCTGGATCTCTCGGGTGAGTTGTAGGAGCTGTTGTTTTAAATCTCTGTTAACTACCTGGGCCTTGTCTAACTCCCTTTGTAGAATGGGTGATTGACGAAAATTCATTTCTGAAGTAAAATTAGGATTTCATAACATTTATTTTTAAGTATAATCAATTAATCATTTATCAAAATGGCTTCGGACAATTATTTGTTACTTAATCTCCGGAAAACTGGTCAGGTAAAGTATTGATAAATCGTGGAAAACATTTAGTGAAGTGACCGAAACGTGAAAACGAAACTCCTTTATTTAAAACATTCCATTTAAATTTCATGCATATTTAAGATGTTCGTAATGTTCTATCTCCTCCTCTTGAGATACCGCTCTCTTGCATAAGAATGCTCGCGTCGAATTTCGGTCTCCCTATCTTCCTCTCTCATCTCCTTTAGCAGGATATGTCATGGGACTACCACGTGCATTTCGGGCATTCGCTTCTGGAACCTGGAGTCATCCAGTACGTAGGAAACATTATATGGCGGGGCATACCCGTCGGTACTGGGTATCCTATCAGCCGCCATATCGTCGTTGACCCGTTGCAGATATCGTCTTGCCTGTTCTACTTGCCGATTCGTCTCGGCTTGATGTCGTTCGAGGCGCGCCAGTAGATACTCGGCCTGCCCTCGCATCTCCCTCGCCGGATTTCTTCCGGGTTCTCTTTTGATTGCTATATACGGGAGATCCACCTCGTCGGAGTCTCCTTGTGTGCCACCTCGGGTTTCACGGACAGGGGATATCGAAAATCTCGCGTCCCACATCGCCTGCCTGCATCTGGCAGCCGAGTGAGCAGGAAACCGGGCTATTACTCGGGATGCGTCGATCCACGAGTCTTCTAGAACAATAAAATTATTATTCACAAATTAATATTGACTGGGTTGTATATTTAGATTGACGGATTTCGGATCTGGGCGGCCTAATGTGACTTATGCGGGCGTTCTGCGTCAAGGATCAACGTTCATGGGCCTATTTAGGTAGAGATTTCCGATTATACACACAGTTCGTTGGTAGCGGTCCGGATCTATCAACAACATTGATTCTGGGTAACCCCTTCGAGGTACCCTTTCTCCCGTGATCTGTTTTTCAATTTATAATTAGCTAGCTGTTGAAAATTCATTCATCATCTGCGACATCGCTTACGTTTAGATGGGCACAATCACAATCGTCTATCTGTCTCGACTCAATTTATTTATGAAAAAACTAGTCAATCATTAAACAGTCGAGTCTAAAAATCACGGTACATCTTATTCAAAATTATTCAGTCGTCAATACTTAATTTATTTATATCTACTATTAGTTAATAACATCGAAAAACTACTTATACGTTTGTCTAAATACTTTTAGTTAAAATCATTTATTTATCCAAGTTTACTTTAGCTGTAACTACTACTACATTGATAAACCTTTGGTTTATTTATCAAATTTTCCTTTACTCCTAATTACTACTAGATTAATAAACATTTAGCTGATGAAAGATACTCTTAATTTTATACCGATAATTTAGGTAAAATCATTTACTTATCGAAGTTAGATTTACTTATAACGCTTAATAGAATCATAAACTTAGAGTTAAAATGATATTTATATTTTTGGTGGGTATCTTTACCCTCAATTATAGTTGTTCAAAATCAATTTGTAACTACCAATAATTATCAACCATTTGGGATTGAAAATGATTCCCTTATTTCATATAAGTATTCGTACTCCAATTCATTCCTTCATCAGAGTCAATTCATTTGTAATTATCAATAATTAATAAATAATTGGATTTTTAAAGGATATTTCATTGGTTTGATAAAAAATTGTATTAAAATTCATTTATTTCTCAAAAGTCACTATAATTATAATTACTTCTAATCCATAAACATTCGTCACTCATACTGACGGTTTAACAAAAAATACACTTTAAATGTAATAGTAGGTTACTTTAATTATACGGTTCCGTGGTAGTCGGGAATCAAAAATTTAATACCGAACCTCAAAATCCAGATAACAACATATTCGACCTCATCGAGGATCTGTCTGACATGACTCCTGACCTCTACCAACGATTTGTGCATTTCGACTTTAGTGTTCTCATTATTAAATCATGGTTGGTCGTTTAATAATCAATCGGTAGGTGAAATTGCAATTGGTTCTTTTTATATTGGTGATTCATTTAGCGGTAAAGTAAAGAGGCAAAACAAAACAATATAGATTGATCGATATGACAGCATATTTATTGTTTAGTGATAAATTGTGATATATCTCAGGTTAAATTCGTCCGTGTTGGTGTCCAGGATGGTCCATTGATCAGGTCATATTTACGCTAGGGCTCGGAAAGTATATCAAAATCAAATTTAAAGAAGTTTAAAGGTTTACCTAATTGTGCGGATCCGCTAGTGCTCGCGATTTTGGGTTCCTCGGGAAACTGACGTTTTCTGGCAATCTGCTCTGGCTTTCGGGGCATCATAATTGAATTAAAAATGACCAATTCCCAGTCGATTTACTTCTTATATGGATGGTGTGTCTAGTGATGGATGCAAAGCTGTGATATGTACACACCTCTTCGACCGCGCGTAGGTGTGTGTCCATAGTTGGTTTGGCTCGCTACACCTACTGGTTGTTGACATGTTCCTCTCACCAGTAGGCTATTGTGTGTCTGCGCACCACGATTCTTATTGATTGATATTTTAGAAAAAGGTCGAGACACACACTTAGTTGCTTTTCCGCCATTAACTTTATTTCTAGTTAATCAGATTCATTTATTAGGTTTGGTGGAGTTTATATTAGACACGTTTTCCAATAGACAATAATCACGTTTTCCCTTAGTAAGTATTAGTTTTAATTCTATTCATTTCAATGCAGGTTATGTCTCGCTAGAAATTGCTTTATGAGTATGGCGTTCCAGCCGAATAACGGCCTCATTCTGATCACTTCTATTTCATATAAGGAAATTGATCACTGTCGGTTTCTGCATAAGACGAATTCAAATATCATTAGGAAAATTACGAAACTTATCGTTGCATTCCATTGTAAGTTGTTAATGGATTTGGTAGATGATTTTCTTTTGCATTTCAGGGGATTTAGTATTCATGATGAATTCATATTTTCGCTGGATTCATTTTCTATGTTACTATAGCCTACTCTAGTGATTCATGCATGATTTGTTGGATTTATTACTCGAGTGCGGCAGATAATTTCATTTACAAATCGCCCTGACGATGACTAGCTATCTATGGGAACCAATACTTTTCTTAGCAATAGTATTGACAAGGATTGAATAAACGGCTCTCAATTTCCGATGACAGCAACTGCGGAAGAACTTTTGGACACGTGAATTCTTATGGCGTATCCATATTTGTACGTGGAAAAACCTTTATCGATTTTTAATGAATAAATGGTCTCGAATTTTGTCTGTTAAGATGATGTTGGAGATTTTATAATAAACATATATTAAATAGCTATCTATTCTTTGATTGGTGTATGCTAGAGAGACTTTCATTGGGTGAAAAGTAAAGTAAATTTATACCATATGGATATTCTATTTCGCTGAGTGATCAGGTCTAGAGTGGGTCCGGCTAATTTAAAGTTTTTGTAGTTTATGGCTCGAATCCGTTTTAAAATGGCATTGATTTATAATTATGGCGAGTTAATTTTTTCTTTGCGGAACCGGGTGTATTCTGGTATCTGATTAATCATTACTGTGTTGGGGAATTGCTTTTCAAACAACCAGAAATTTTTATTAATATCCTATTTCCATTTTATTTCGTCAGCTGCGATCATGATTATTTACCCAACATTTATGGTTGATTATCATTTTTATTACGCAAGAATTCATAGTAGTCTGGTCGTTTTATATTTTGGGTTTAATTAAATTCTTTTAGGGCATGATTTTAGGATTTGGTTTACATTTATTCTGTTATTGATTCCTACTAAATTCTTTAAGACGTACTATTGGAGTTTGATTTCTAAATATTTTACTAAATTTCGTTACGACGTGAAGTTAGAAAGATATAGCAGTGACCTCATAATTTTTGTGTTATAACTTCGAGTAAAACTCTTTATGATTGAGCGTAGCATTCTAGTTAATAACTTTTAGCAAAATTCTTTCTGGCACTTCAGTTTATTAACAAGTTCTCTAACGACTTTTAATAAGATCCTTTATATTTTTAGAGTATCATTTTTAATTTATTAACCGGTTTCTCAATATTTTTGATCAACCTTTTTTTTTGTTTTGAGCATAGCAACGATTTTTTTAATTTAAAATCCCGTCACCGTCCTTCATTTTGATCCTAAGCGCATTGTGTTTATATTATAGTTACTGAGTGCCCACTGGACTACTCGATGTTTGAATTTTAGCCGTATGTGAAGAATAAGTTTAGGTCGAGTTTATGGGAAATGAGTGACGACGAAACAGCCAAAAGATTATTTCCCATTCACCCTTTTCCCTTATACGGAATCATATTGACGTTTCAGCTCCTGCGTTCTAACGCCGGAGCCTTCACGGGCTCGAATCATTGGCGATAATACATGCACTTACACGATTTCGATTGTATATTTGATTTTACTGACTTGTGATATGTTTCGGCTGTGGGCCGGAAAAATTTCGACAGAAAAGTCTATTCGTTTAAAATATACATATATTTTGCCATATTCATAATTGTCATTCATATATCATATACCATAACTACCTCTCCCCACGCCGCGATCCAAGCAGAGCTCATTCGAGGTTGCAAGGATACGACGTGGAGAGAGTGTCGAAAAATCTCTCACTCACATCGAATTTCAAGATCTTCACTGGTTAGACGAAAATTGGTTCAGATTAAAACTGATTTCAAGTTTTGTAAAACTGATTTTTCTGATGTGAAAATGAATCGGTATATATACCTATTGTACGACCCTAACCTTGCGTGTTCTTTTTGATTTAATAAAACAAAATTTGACCTTGTGATTTTCTAGTATATTCTATTCTTAATTTTATTATTTTGAAATTTTATTTGACAATTTTTCTTTTGCATTTTTTAATTGAATTATTTCTAATTCAAATTCTTTGATTTTTGTTCCATTCTCATGGAATTTCGCGACTTTTCAAATTTCGGTCAAATTGTTAGGTGCGGATCTTGTTGCACTCTGTTGTTATTTTAATTTATTTTTGTGTTTTATAATTTTATATTTAATTGTTCTCTTTCTCGCATTTTAGTAGGGTTAATTGATGTTTTAATAGATTTGAGTTTAAATCTGCATGTTGTGTTTGCGTGTGTATTACCGATTCATTTAAACATTTTCAAGGCCGTTTATGTTCTGGCCCAACATATTCATGATTAATATGCATATTTTAAATTTAAAATCAAATTTCATATTTTTTTTCTATAGTTTGTTTTCTCTATTATAGTTTTTATTTTTTTGCAAAAGAAATGAATGACAATGAAAATTAATAATAATTCAATTAAAATTCTTATCCATAATACTAACTTAGGCCCAAATATCTAATAAACAATAAGAACTTAAGAAATCGTGTTAACACTCAATTCCTTAGCTCAAGTTACTAACATACAAAGTAACCAGAGTAATAATAAAATGACGTCACAATTTAAATACTGAACCCAGCACTTTACAATAATATCAAAAACCTGTTGCGAAAGGAAAAGTTACTAATACAGGTTGAAGAACACTGAATTACACAATGAACATAAAAGATATTTTTATTTCAATTAAAAAACCAAATGAATGAAATGACTTGGTTTAATTAAACTAAACATGATGAAAAAGTGACAATATTTAAAAATACTTTTAAATATTGTCATTTTTTTTTGAAGTTTAAAATATAATGTAAAAAATCACTAATTTATTTATTAAATATGAAATTTAAAATAAATCGTTTAACCATCTAATTTCTAATTTTATTTGTTTACAACATCTAAAGGCTTTCATTAGAATGAAAAAACGTCAGAATAAAAGCTGAAAATAAAAAGATCGTTTAAATTATAAAACTAAAATTATTAAATTCTTTAATAAATAATAATTACAATAAAAGTCTCTTCGTACGATATATTTCGACAGTTTGACTGTCATCTTTGACTTTCACAAAAAACCAACTAAAAATACTATGAATTAACTTATAATTTAAACAAATTATTTTTTTATATTAATTTAATTTTCTAGTAAATAATCACTTAAAAAATATTTAAATTCTTTTAACTAATTTAAAATTTTTTTTATATAAATATTATAATTTTTTATCAATATTATAATTTTAAAATAATAATGTAATATTTTATAAAACCAATACACAAACATGATTTAATACACTCGAACTATTTAAAAACATTCAAAACATTCGTAGTCATAGGACTTTGTACATTCATCTTTGGATCCAATGACATTATCATCAGTGCTTCACATATCACGCGTTCCCAACAATTATTAAAGTTTTTCACAGAAATTCTAAAATTAGACATTCCTATTTCACTTTTACACAATAGAGGCTGTAAAGGTGAAATAGGAATGTTTTAAATGTTTTTAAATAGTTTGGGTGTGTTAAATCATGTTTGTTTTAAATTTTAATATTATTAAAATAATTTAATTTAATTTATAAAATATTACATTATTATTATTAAATTATAATATAGATAAAAAATTATAAATTTTATATAAAAAACATTTTGAAATTAGTTAAAAGTATTTAAATATTTTTTAAGTCATTATTTATTAGCAAATTAAATAAATATAAAAAATAATTTGTTTAAATTATAAGTTAATTCATAGTATTTTTAGTTGGTTTTTGTGCCTGAAGATGACAGTCAAACTGCCGAAATATATCGCACGAAGAGTTTTTAATGGCGTTTTCTTTAAATTAAATCATTGTCAAATTTATTTAATTAATAATTACAATATAATTTATAATTTTGAGTGAACCGAATTTTAGCTTTATGTAATGACCATGGCTCTGAATTAAACATTATAAAACGACACTCGATAATAACTTATAACAATATCTCGGCAGGGTCACTTTCATGATCAGTGTGAGGATATTTAAGCATAATTATCAAAGGGCATAAATTACGTTTTAAAATGATTAAAATTTAAAAATAAGATTTAAATTAACTTTTGATAAATTGGATTAAAATATTTTATATATCTGATTATAAGTTATTAATTATTAGGTTATATTAATTATTAAATATTGATTATTAAAATATAACAAAATAAAATTTAAATAATAATAATTATTAAATAAAAGTTAAATTCCGTTGTTAATTTTGTTTAATATTTCGGAAATATGAAAGATATAATTTTTATTTCAATAAATTTTGAACTTTAAATGAATACAAATTTTGAACTTAATGCAGATGTTTTCACAGCATCTAACTGTCAACATGGCAACATGGATTTTAAATGGCATGTTCGAAATTTTTTTAAAAAATTTATAAATAAAGTGTGTGCTACATATATGGCTTATATATTTTCGTGACCTACACAAATTTTGGTTTGACCTAGATATTTTTCAATGGGGTGTCCTGGAGATGACATACCCATTTACTCATAACACTAATTTAAATTTTAAAAAATACCTCTCAAACATCACTTATACGAAATATTTCGGTGGGTTAACTGTCATCATGAAGTAATAAAAAATCTATATAGATTTAAAATTGCCTATTCAAACAAATGAAAGAAAGTTTTAAAAATTGTACACTATTAAATTGATTCATTGCAAACTTATACTCGCACCATTTGCATCTTAATTTTCTGCGTATCACTTCAAATACGTTAATACAAACACAAACATATCGTTCTGTGCATTCGCGCTACTCAAAGATTACTTATTGTGTTCACTAATACTATCAAACTGTGAATTATGGTTACGCGAATGTGTGGGCAAGCTTAATGGTCGCACATGTTTACTTGGTTATCTTTGTAAATGTTTTATATATTTTTAATTTTGTTTTTTTAATTTTAAACATTTTCCACTTATTTAAAATTCATGTGTTTTCTTTTATCTATTAGTAGAGTGGTTCCCAACCTGTGGATCGCTTGACAGCTTGCCAGGGGTTGCCGAAGACCTTCTGAAAATAATTTGTTTAAATAATTTGTCAGTTGTTTCTTAATATCATTTTAAATTTAAGCGATACTCCTACTCTGACTACACTTACTACACTGAGCGGCGTACAATACTATGATTCATTTGACAGATGTCAGTAACATATAATTTAATAATTATAGCCATTTCAATTTTTAGTCACTCACAATATCAACTCTTTACGAAATTACCTACGTACTTGGTGATATAAAATCATATCATATCCCGTATAAAATATAAATAAAATCAGATATTTAGAAGTCAAAAATATAATAGTTAGCTGCAAAAATGCAGTGACTGAGGAGCAATCCTATTAATATTATTGTTGTTATCAAGGGGTGACAGCACCGAAAATGTTGGAAACCTCTGTATTAGTATCTTAATTGATGTAGGGCAACATTGTAAATATAAAAGAACTTGAAAACTTTCAAAAATATTAGCAGGATTATGGAGGAACATAAAAGACTTTTACATTTTTCAAGTATTCCTGCCAAGTTACTGAATAGATATGATATAAATCATACTTCAATTAACAAAAACCGAATTTTAAAGTTTCTATGTGAGTTTCAATAATTATTGAGTGAACCATGTATGTCACTTTTTAAAGTAAAAATACCAAATTAGATTAGTTTCATTGTAATAGAATGCCTAATATTTGTATATTTCATTCAAAGCAACCATTTTAACAAAAGAATCATACAAATCCTTGCAAGCCTTCTACAATACACCAAGCGAAGTTCAGATAAATTCCGCTATAATGCAAGTTGAAACATAAATCAACTTATTGGAATTTATTTTTTGTGAAAATTTAATGGATTTCAGCCATTTCTGAAATGGCTGCAAAGTAAGTTTTTTTCTAAAGTTATAAGCTTAAACTTATAAAGTTTTAAGAGTTGAATTATGATTCTACAAGGAAATTAAATCATTATTCAAACTTATAATTATAACTTTTGATCTACAAGCTCATGTATATTATTATTAAAAATGATTATGAATATTCAGGAAATGATTTATTTTATAATAACTTATTTTTCTGAAATTATTCAAAAAAAGTGAGTTAAATTATTTTTGAAGTTATAAAAATTATTAATTATATTAAATAATTATATTTTTTATGCATCTTTTGAAAAAAATCTTCGAATATTTACACAAAATAATTAGGTTTATGATTATTTTTTAAAACTTACTAATATAATTTACAATTTATGCTTTTTATCGAATTTCAGGTTTTTTTTATTTTCGATAGAAATGTCTGAAAAATTAAATTAATTTTAGTTTTAAGGGTGAATCATATGAAGAGGCATCTTCATTTACTCGAAATTTACTAGTAAATATCTCAAAAATGTCTATAAATTAATTTATTATAGGGGTTTTTTCAACTTCTGATGGCTACATGTTAAAAGTTTAATTATGGGTTAGGGTGCATTATTTTATTTCTTTATCACTTTTTGATTTTCTATAGTGTAGGGTTTGTCTCAGTGACTATTTTACAAACAACCTCAAGGTGAGTTGGTGTGTTTATATGTTATAAATTTATTGATTTTCTTTTTATATTATAGGTGATTTGTCTCAGAGTGGCTTGGTGTATAACAATATGTCTGTATGTGATAAATACTCTACAACCACTTTTGTCAAAATATTATTTATAAATAAGCAGAATTTAACAAATAGCTGTTACACATAGTCTAAATGTCAACTCCCAACCTCTATTTCATTTGCAAATTCCATAGCAAAATTTGAATTATCTTATAAAAATTCATTTTATTATCACGAAAAATTACCAAAAAATGTCATTCCAGCTCCCATTTCAAAAATGCCTAAATATCCAATTTTTGAAATCAGAATGCTCGTGGTTAGTGCTCCAATGATGCTGGCAATAGACTAAGTATTTATATTAAAAATTATAAATTTAAACAAACAAATAACATTAGCCGTAAACAACATTCCGAAAATTGTAGATACATTTTTTATGCCAAATAACTTTGCTATGGCAGCCGGCATTATAGCAAAGATTCCGCAAATATTTACTAAAATTGAGCAAATCCACAGTAGATGTATAATTTGGGCAACAATTTGATTAGTAATTAAAAGACAGAAATAAAACGTCCCCATTAAAATAGTGGTCATTGTAGTCATAAGTCGCATTGCAGTCTAAATAATAATATTTTATGGAAATATCAAAAAATGTATTAAATTAATCACTAAAATCTCAAAAAATGTTAGCAGAATATATTTTTCAAAATTCATTGTTTGAATTATACACACTTATTCGAAAAACACAATTCAGAAGTACAGTGGAACCTCAGAATACGTCCGCTTTGGAATAAGTCCAACTTAGTATACGTCTTGTTTGGTAAGCGAAACGATTTCTTATTTAATAAAACTGCAATCAAGTCATTATCGACTATAAATGACTTTTTAAATGACAGTTTTGAACAATACGTTAATAACTTTTGTGACGAGTTGCATAATCATAAATTTATACGTTTTTTTCAAATTTCCACAGTTTTTCCGTACAAACTGTTGTTTAATAATTTAAAATAATTTATATCTAAAGCATTCTGCTCTGAGTTGGGTATTTGTATCGATGTAGCCCTGTGAATATGCGTTATTTTTGCTAAACCAAACTATTGTAACTGAGCTGGTGTAAGGAGATTAATATATTTCCTTGAATTAATTATAAAGTAAGGCAAGACTATACTGACCGCAATTCCATTAATTTTCATAAAAAACCCTTCAATACAGTTTAATCCGTAAAATATTTATATGACTTTCCACTGTAAAATTATTTATTAATAAGAAACCAGCTGAGAATTGTAAATATTTTTGATAATACTTATCATCTTAGATAAAATTGCCTCAAAGTCAACATATACAACAAAGGTTGGAGTATCCGTTTTAAGCCAATCTTTAAAAACAAGATATTTTTCCTCATGCAAAGTAAATAAAGTTGTCGCTAACCGGTTTTTGGCACATAATGCTTGTTGTTTCTCATAAGCATCATTTAATCAAAAACCATTCAAACAGCGATGACACCATGTACTATGAATCCAAACTATGAATCAGTATTAAAAAGAGTTTGATAATTCAAGAGATTATCAAGATAAGTATCAGCTATGTAATCGTAAGAGTCGCATTCCTCAAGCAAAATTAAGTTAAATGGAGTTTCTCCTATAACATTTGATCCATGTATGATATCTACATAAGGATGTTTCATTACCTCATCCTCATTGTAGATATCAGTTTCGATTACTTCATCATATGACATTTATACAGAAACCGGGATTTTGGAATATTACAGAGTTGCATGGGAAATCAGAATGGCTAAAAAAATGTCTGATGGATTATAATTACTTGCACTATTACTATGGTTTATATCAATATGAACATCATCATATTTTAATATATAGCCAAAACGCTATAAATGAATCAGTGCTTTTTAGATTGGCCTTGCAAGTTTTATTTATTAAGGGTGCATGAGTTTAAATATAGGCCCTACATATTTTTGAATATTAACTTATTTTAAAACTAATTTCTTTAATTTTATTTATTAACCAACTACTGCTGTTCTTGCAAATTTAAAGATTTTCTCATTTAAAGGACCGATACCTTCACCTGAAAAGGCTTCACTCATAGGTTTTGCCGCATTGGAAATAACAAAAGATTGATATTCACCATCTTTTTCAAATTTGACGTCAATACAGAACTGGATATTTACATGACCTATTTTTAGTATTGTAGAGTTTAATTTAGTTTCTAACTGATTGGGAATTATTAAGTTATTCATATTTAAAGTTTTGACAATGGAATGTGATTTTTAAAGATCATATTTTATAATTGGAGTAACAGAACCACCATATTGATTTGAAATATTATTTGTTTGATGAGTGACTTGATGAATGTCATCGGAAACCACTATTAATTTCAACGGTTGAGAGTAAATTGGATTATCTCGACTATTAATTGGGTTAATAATTTCAAAAAGAGCTTTCTTAGTGAAGGGAAAATAATTTAAATGCTGAAAGTGTTGAGCATAAAAATAGGAAAACACTATGTTTTGGGCGCTGTTACATGTCGATCATAGAAAAGGTGACTCGATTATGTACATTGTGCTTGTACCGCTCTATTATCTTATGACAACATTGTGGTTCGGTGAATTACAATAGTTTTTGTAGAATTGACCTTAATTATGAAAAAGAAATTTATTATTTCATAATAAAAATATGATAAAAATAAATGCATGAATAAAAAGTATATGTATTAAATTAGGAATAAAAATATAATAAATTATTAAACTTATCAATAAAATTTAAATTAATAATTAAAAAATTGTTTAAATAAACTATTTTCCATTAGTGGCAAATAATTAAAAATTCTAACTTAATAAATTCTTAATTAATTTTTTTTTATTATTTAAAAACATAATAACAAGAAAATTTGACCGTAAAATGACCATTTATATAAAAGTAAAAATTAATGAATTAAATCAGAGGTGTCCAAACTTTTCGTGACACGGGCCGGATTGAAATTAGATCCATGTTATACGGGCCACATGTATATACAAATTGAAAAATATCATTATGAGTAAGGTAGTATTAAATACTATTAATTAACACTATTTTATTGTAACTTGAAAATACAAAATACTAAACAAACAAAGTATAATAGTAGTATAATTATATAATTATTTTATATAAATTGAAATATTTCCTTGCAACTTCTAATGCGAATGATGAAACTGTTTTTTTGTTGAAGAATGTCTTTATAGTAGGAATCAAAATTTGTTACATCAATCATATGCAATGACTGCAAATGATCATCAGATAAATTTGCTCTATATTTTGATTTGAGATACTTCATTCGAGAAAAAGTTTGTTCGCACACGTAAGTAGTCCCAAACATTGAAATAAATTTACGAGCAAATTTCTTCAAATTTGGAAACTCTTTTGCGTCCAAATATTTATAAAAATCTATTAAGTTTCCTTCCTTGTATTTGTCCTTGATTTGTTTGTTTGCTTGAAGATCAATAATTTCTATTTGACGCTGGCTTGAAATTTCAGCGACGTTGCAATCAAATGGATTTTGAAACAGCCGAATTTCTTTTGAATTCATGTCCAAGTCAGAAAATCGCTTTTGAAAGTTTTCTTTTAAATCGGCGATGATCTTTACTGCAAATGCAATCGGAAATTGTTCTTCAGTTTTTTTATTAAATTTGTCGCAGCACGGTAAATGCGTAAAATTACATTCAGTCACTTAACTTTCGAATAATTGTAGTTTTGTTCGAAATGCTTTAATTTGAGAGTATAAATCGCAAATTAAATTGTTTTTCCCTTGGAACTTTAAGTTTAAGGTATTTACGTGTGTCACAACATCTGCGAAAAAGCCAAATTCCAGAGCCATGCAGCATCCGATAAAAGTGATTCAGGATGCTTTTTCTCTACAAAAAATAAATCAATTTCACTTCTAAGCTTAAAAAACCGCAATAGCACTTTTCCACAACTAAGCCATCGAACTTCAGTGTAATACGACAAGTCAACGTACTCGGATTCAATTTTCTCAAGAAAAGATTTAAATTGCCGATGGTTAAGTACGTGTGATCGAATAAAATTTACTACAGAAACAACTGGCTTCAAAACGCAGCTTATATAATTATTAAATGAATAAAAATAAAATATTTTTGGCTGAATAAATTTAATTAAAAATGTTAAAAATAAATTGCCAATATAAATTAAGAAATTAATAAAAATTTAAATTTAGATAACACAAATAATTTCAAGGTCGAATTTTGTTTAATCGCAATAAAATTAACACGCAAGGTTAAGGCCAAATTATAGGTATATATACTGATGTGTTTTCACAAATTAACACAACTACTTTGCAGTATTATTTTCAACTTGGTTGAAATATTGATTTTCAGTCTCACTTATAGACTGATCGTAGTGGTGTGCGTTGCAGCTAACTGCATGGATGACTGCGAACTTGTTGATTGGTAGACCAGTGCTGTAAATGCTATGAATTGCGAATTGTGCTACTACGAATTTTCAATATATGATGAATTATGCTACAATGAATTTCTATTATATGCTTGCAAACTTTCGACAATTATTCGTGCATTTGAGCTTTTACCCAATTGATCTGGTAATTTTCATTCATTCATTTTCCGGCCCACAGCCAAAACATAAAGCAAGGAAGTAAAATTACACATAACTATCGAACTGTGTAAGTGCGGTGTAAGTCCGCTAACAGTCGTGCCCGTGAAGGTTCCGGCGTGAGAACGCAGGAACCCAAACGTCAAATCATTGAATGAAATAGCGAAAGAGAGTAGCTTGAGAGTGGGTCTTTTGGCTCAACTTTCTGGCACTTAATTTCGATAAAATCGACAAAAATCTTTAACAACAATCGGCTCAAAATCATTAACAGCGAGACTTCCAGTGGGCAATCATTAAACATCACATGAACATACATAGATCTTAAGGACAAAGAGAGGGAAAGGGCAGCGAGGAAAATATCGAAATCGTCGCAACAGTTAAAATCAATAGCCATCGAAAAAAGATTAATTCGAACGACTAAAATCAGGAAAAATAATGTTTTAAATAATATTTAAGAATTAAATAAACTATGTTGAATTGAGACGAAAAATATGGACAGAACGCTGCGCAAAATTTCGGAAATAGTTAAAACATTTATCGTAAAACTGTAGGATAAGGGCGAAATCTGCTCAAATTTTCCGAATTAATTAAAATACTTATATAAAATAGTAAAGTAAAAGTGGAATGTTGTTCAATTGTTAGTATAATAATCTCTTGGAACCACAAAATGAAGGCGGATCGCTGCTCAAATTTTCCGAATTAATTAAAATACTTATAGAAAATTTAAAGTAAAAATGGAATGTTGTTCAATGGTTAGTATAATATCCTTATAAAACTGTAAAATAAGGGCGATACGCTGCTATAAATTTTCGACTCAAGGAAAATACTTTGTCGGAAACTGTAAAATAAGGATGGATTACGGCTAAATTTTTATCTAAGCAAAGTATATTTTTTTTGCCGAGGAATAAGGACGAATCCCTACACAAAATTTTGATAATAATAATGACAATAATAATGAGGATAATAATAATAATAAGAATGATCATGGTACTTATAAAAATTATGATAAAAATTATGATAATAATAATAGTAATAATAATAGTAGTAATAATAATAAATGTAATGGTAACTATAGTAATAAGAATAATAATAAATGTAATAGTAGTAATAATTAATAAAGGTAATACATATAATAGTAACAATGATAATGCTAGTATCAATAATAGGGGACATAGTAGTTATAATAGGGATAAGGGTAAGAGAGATACTGTATGGATATTTAACATAATAAAGGGTTGACAGGCTATAGAAAATTATCAAAACGGACAACGATAAGAAGGACTATGAAAATAGACGTAATGATAAATGATATAAAAGTATAGACCAACATTTGAAGGAGATAGGAGAATAAGGGGACCTAAAAATCAAAATCGAGCACAGGATTTCTATCGGCAGCTCGTTGGACCTATGGATCGTTCATTCAATTATAGCATTAGCAATAGCGCTCACTTTTTTCGGACGATCTACCCACTCGAACACAGCTCCAACGTTGCTTAGCAACGGGTGCCGAGTGGTAAGAAAAAAAAATATTTGTATGGGGTTGTCTGGGTAACAACCATATAGTTTCAAAATATCAACACCCAGAAACCCACCATATTTACAGAAATTTAATTAATTATTTAATTGCAAATTATAAAGAAAATTATACATACATCGGTCATTTATCAATACAAAAAATAAATTAGCATAAACGGTTTCTGAATCATCATAAAGCATTGTTTCATTGGTTCCATAAATGGTTTCATTAACAGAATATTCGACATCCATTTCCTCTAAATTAAGGATAAATAATACATAAAATATAAAATATTATACCATTTCTTTCTACAATCTCAACAATGATGGATCCTGTACGTGAATTGATTGCATTTAAATTACCCAAATTAATATTGTTATAAATATTAAATAAAAATACACCGACATTTACAACATTTGATCGAACTCATTTTAAAAGTTAGTTTGTTGATAATAATGACTAAATGATAACCTTAAAAATTTAAATTTACTTTTAGCTGTGCTGCAATTTGCAATTTTAAGTGACCTTGAAAAAATTTGACATTGGAAATTTTAAATGTACTTTTTAAAAATTGAGCTAGCGAAGTCATGTTTTTGAGAAATGAAAAAAATTGTTTTTTAGCTGTGCTACGATATGAATTTTTTTAAATGAAAAAATGCTTTTTAAAAAGTCAGCCAGTGGAGTCACGTTTTTGAGAAATGAGAATTACAACTAATTCAATGACCTTGAATGAGCCATGTTCTTTGTTTTAATGACAGCGGTGATTCATTTTCGTTAACAAAAAGTTTGCCCACAGGGGGGTATGTAATTCAGGTGAGTCATTATCTAGCAGAGTGTTGGCGAATAGGGTTGGTTTTTATTTATTTTTTCTAGGGTTTTTGCGTATCTACCCCCTAAACGCCAGCAAGATTATTATTCTATCCCTCCTATGTACCCATGGTGATTGCCATGTTGGTAATGTACATAAAGGTTGAAAATTCATGAGCAGGTGAGCTCCATTTCTAAAACTACTCCTCATGATATTTTCACATTCGGGTTCTGGACTGCCGATGGAAGGTCTTACGTCTTTCTCTTTCTATATCCTGGTCCTTACTCGTCTATTCCTACAATTTCCATACTTATTTGTCATCTTTACCCATTATTTATAAATGTATCCTTCAAAAATTTGGGCAGCGTTCCTCCTTTATTTTTTGGTAAATTTCCTATTTCATTTGTTTAATCGCGGTATCGACTACATTTGTCCTAGTTTACCTTTATCTTTCCCTATATTAAGAATTTGATTACCAGTTCTTCAACTCCCGGTACATTTCCCATGATTTTAAGTAATTACAACCCTCTGCTATCACTTCAATAAACACTACTCTCTTCTGTCAGGTTATGTCATTCAACCTTTGGAAAACTGCTTTCAAATTTACATTCCTGTACTAACCTATCCTTTCCTACTCGATTTTTAATTAATTTTCCGTAATTATCTTAAATTTTCCCTACAACACTTTATTCCCACCTAACTAAAGTCGCACTTCCCGAATTTTATTTTCTACTCGCTCCGGCCACTTTTCAGCAGTCGGTTCGAGTTATACAACGGCGCCCTGCATAGCGGTCCTGTACGTATTGCCAGACCCGACTGCGGACTGCCGAGGCGTCCACGAGGCATGACCCGCGAGCTCAACTAGAGGTTTTCACCCACCAGCCGGCACGAGATCCGTCCCATGAACTTCTATTGAAATACTTATTATAAATAAGATTTTAGGGGACTTGTCAGTGGCACCAAAAGATTCCACGACCATCCAGAATAAAATCAAAGTAACAAGACTTGAAATATATATTTATACAAAAAATAACAGTACTTACAATCCACAATCATGCAACCAGATTTGAAAAATTGGCATAAATTGGCGTAAAAATTTTGACTACAAGTGATTCACGGTTTATCTAAGAATGTCTAAAAATTCTGTAAGTCTGTAAGTCTATTAAAATTCTGTCTGAAATTATGAAAATGACTGCCGTATATATAGTATTTTTGTGCCTGTGTGAGACCAATAGGCGATTTTTCGCGATTTTTCGGGTTTTTTAGTTATTTTATTAATTTCAAAATATTTTTGTAATTTTTTATATATTTTTCTTTATTTTTTGATATATTAATATTTTATTGTTGGATTTTATTTTTATTATTATTTTCTTACAATATTATTTTTTAACCCCAATATTTTGTTTTCTGGTCGCCTCTTCTGCCTGTGTTTTTTCTAAACCTTATTTTGCAAGGTTTTGGCAGTTTATTTCTTTTCTCGTATGTTTCTTTTTGCATCTGTAGGTATTTTTCCGAATTTTAATTAATAATTTGTTTTATTTAATTTTTGTTATATTTTTAATTTGTTTTAATTAATTATTTGTTTTATTTAATTTTTGTTATATTTTTAATTTGTTTTAATTAATATGATTTATTTTATTTTTGGTCTCTTATTGCGGTGCGTGCTTATGTTACAGCAGCCATATTGACAATTTCCAAACGACCTTAATTATTTTGTTTTAACTTATACAATTTTCACATTTTTGTTTAAATTGGTTTTTGTAATTTTGTTTTAATTTTGGCTCTGAGCCCAACAAGAGTAACATCTAACAACTACTCAATTTTCTCGGACTGCTCTTAGCCTGAATCACATTAATTATTTTATTACTTTTGGGTTCTCCGCGAAGATATCCTGTCTACACGCCTTGGGTTAATTATTTTAATTAATTTTTTTTTGTTTATAACTTTTTCTGGGAAGCCCTCAATAAATTTTATTTATTATATTTTGGTTCGTCTTTAAATTTGGCGTTTAGCTATAACCTATTCCATCAATCAATATTCATTTTCAAAATTTATAAATTTTTAATTAACATATTTTTGATGTTTTTGTTCATTTTCGGTGTTTCGTGCTTTTATTTTATTTTTTAATTTATATGAACTGTTTGGCCAAGACTGAATTTTGCTTGATTGAATCGGAAATAATACAGGAATGCAAATATAAAATCAGACCTATTAACACCAAGTAAAACACCCTAAAATACGAGAAAAATATAATTAAATATAAAATCGAAAAACATTTAAGTAAATAAAATTATTTAAACATGCCTCAAGAACCGCACGAAGTTAACATAGAAACAACACGAAAACATGAAAATTTGACCGAAAATAGACTAATTTAGAAAACCATCATTTTAACGAATAAAATTGGTTAAAAATAAAATATTTCTAGTTAGAAATATTCAAGTAAAAGTAATAAAAATAAATTAGCTATTTAACCCAAGATAAACGATAAAATTAGTACTAGATATTACAGATAAATTCAAGGTCAAATTTTGTTTCATCGCACTAAAAATAACACCAAAGTTAGGGTCACAGAATAGGTATATATACCGATGCATTTTTACATGATTTTAATCACTTTTTCTTGGTGAAAAGCTCTTACCTTTTTTCACTAGTAAAATACGATTTTCTTAGACAGAAGCGTTTTTGTGTGATACAGGAACCTTGTATAAGAGAAATTTTCTTTAAAGAATCTACTTTGTGCAAGGACTTATGTCTTACGAAGTGAAGAGTTATTTATGAATATATCTATGAATGCACATTTTCGATGATGCATAATTATATGTATTCAAGCAGGTACATTGTTCAATTATACCATGTCTAAAGATCATGTCAAAATTTTTGGGCACACAGCCAATATATCTAACAAGAAACCAAATACACACAATTAACGGATCCGTGTAAGCGCAGTTCATCTGCAACGGAGCTGTGACCGTGAGGGTTCGCCAGTGGTAAACGGCGAATCTAAACGTAAAATGATAGCTTATAGTGGTATAGGGAGATCGAGGAACAGGTCTTTTGCTTGTTCTTCTTTCATCCAACGCCAGAAAAATCGACTTAAACTGAATTACACATATGGCTAAAATACTAAACATCAAGTAGTCCAGTGGGCACTCTTAAATATAATATGAGCACAGTCAACACCCTAAGGTCAAAGTGAAGGTAAGGAAATGGGGAATAACTTAAATTGCGAAATTCTCCATCCACTGACGAACCAAATATAAATCTAATTAAAATCGAATGTTAATTAATAGAGGGACTAAGATTGAGTTTTTCCCAATAAATTGAATCAGGATTACGACTAGAATATAGAGAAACGATAAGTTCCAAAATAAAATCAGAGGAGTTTTCGATTTGGATAGAACGCCGACTAGCGATTTAGTTCGAATACATGAGTTAATTGAAATAATGTTAACGTTAAGATTTGTCTAATTAATAAACCAAAATCGAATAAGAATGAATAAACTTAAAGTTGAATTTTGAATACTGGTTTTAGTCGAGTTAAAATCGAAACTACGTCCTCTTGGGTGAACTAAACTAATAAACGATTTGAAGTTGATAGACCACGTTATGAAATTAAAAAGAAACTAACTAAAAACGAGTTGGATAAAAAATTCTATTTGGGTCTAATCGGAGGAATGCAAACTCGAATCAATAAATATAAGTAAACTCTTCACCGATAAATGACGAAATCGAATTTGAATCGTTAGATGTAAAATTAAATTGTAAGGAATAGTGGTAATAAGATCAGGAATTCACCCACAAAATACTATGGGGGGTTGGATAAAGTTCAAAGTGGCCCACCATCATAACAACTCCACGAGTAACACACAAATCTTCGTTAGATAGAAGGAACAACAATGAGAGAAATCCTTTTTTTTGAAATAACAATGATTCCTACATACTCACGTTGACGTATAAGAGTTCATGCGGAACCGCCAGCCATAAAACCCTTCTTATATTCATCATGGACAATATCTTCGAGATAGAGGAGATCCTTGGCGGAACATTCTTTCCTTTGATTGTGAATATGGCGAATAACACGACTCCATAGCCACTAAATTCAATTACTAAAAAAAATTATGCTAGAAATTATAACCCTCGCCTGCGAAATGTAAAAGCGATGTATTCTGAAAAACTCCATCGATTGATTATTTAACTGCACGTAGGACACGATCAATCCTGTGTGCAAGTGAAAAATAGCCAATTGAACGTGAGCTTGCAACCTTAAAGTATCCACGAACAGTAGGTGTTTGAATAAATGACGGATAACAATAGACAACCATAGATAACCTTAGATAAGAGTAACCATGTATGATAATAATTTGCAACACCAGTAACAATGATAATCATAATGAGTGGTAGAATTCTTAATAATGAAATTAATAATGAGAAATAATATAGTTGTAGATAGTATTGATAATGATGGAATTAGTAATAAGGAGCGATTATCATAACAACACTAATAATAGTAATGATAATGTCGACCAGAATAACATTGATAATAAGAAAATAGGAAATTAGTAACAATAATGGCACTAAAATTAACAATAAAAAATATTAAATGCACACGGTAACAATGGTAATGACGTGGCCGGTGACACGGTAAGTAATTGAATCGAACTATATAAATCCTCTCAACAATCACTGTCATGTTATCAATATGGACGCTAAATCAAACACCTAACACCCAAATTGAAGACCGGGGAAGAGTCCGGGAACCGCAGATGCAGTAGCCAACAGGAAAAAAGTTTGCTACTCAAATTCGCACCAAATGATGCCAGAACTGATACCACGATCGTGAGCAAATGGAAGTAAGAAGATATTAATTACTTCATACCTTATCATAAGGCAGGTTACCATAAAGTATTATACGATAATCTTGTTATTGTGGGTCGTGGTCGACCTGAACGGGTGTCACTTGAAACCCCGAATGAGTATTGTACCTTGCCTAAATTCTCTTCAGTTACAGGGCAATCCATTTCAAGACGACATGTGCCAGGGCAAGAAAGGAAGATTATTCAATTCAGCTCAACTGCGGCAGCCCAATGTCGCCAAATCTTGCGGGACTATGGCTATTCGATTTCCATGCCAGGAGATGCCATTTGGCCGGCTCGATTGGGGCTGATGGAAGACATCGACCTCACTAGTATAGCGATCAAAAGGGAGCCCAGCCGAAACCCGGCCGAGAGTTAAATTTAGAAATCAAATAGGAAGAGTAGTTAAACTCATTAGATGTAAGACATATAGCAAAGGTGCTAGACTCGAGAAGCCATACAAGGATAACAAGCGTATGATTGACATTGACCAGACTGAAAGACAGGGACAGTACAAAAATCGAGCACATGCCTTCTATCGGCAGCTCGTTGGACCCAATATGAGACCGGGCCTTAGCAGTTGAGAGCAGAGCTCAACTTTGGGGGTCTCATAACCTGTGGTTGCATTTCCAACGTTGCCTAGCAACGGGTAACAATTGGAGGGAGACGACAGTTGTATGTTTGAGGTTACAAGGTCATAGACCACTAACCCACCAGAACCACAACAAATCATTTCTAATATTGCCAGAGTGAGAGAAATTATCAAGCATACACTTACAATATAAATCTTCTGTATCCGCTTCTCAATATATAAATAAGAAATAGTTTTTAAGAAACTTGTTTTTCTTTGATTTATTTTTAAACAATTATTATGTTGCAATATTTGATCAAACAAATTAATAAAAATGAAAATTGCATAAACATACTTTATTCTCTAATTAAAACATTTGCAAAATAAATGCATCCTACGAATAAAATGTGATTGCACAAATTGAAATGTAAAATTTTATTGCGCTTGCATGCACCAAAATTTTTAAGGTGCAATTTTTTATGATTATTGAATGAATTTTGCACAATAATTTAATCGAATGCAAATATTTTAAAATAAAATGAAATTGCAGATAATTCTTATAAATAATAATATTGCATTTTAAATAATAAAATTTCCATACTTTATAAGAGTATTTGTCTACAATTTCGCCCCACATTATTCTACCGAATGAATTGAAAATAGAGCCTACTGACCCGACAACTGATAAATAATAATCACTTTTGATAAATAATTGGCCAAATGTCTAAAATTTAATTTACATAAAGATATTTAATATATTGTGATTTAATAATTTATAAGTAGTATCATGCAAAGATACGTCTGCAATAAATGCTCCTTGCGAGCTAAAAGTGGAGATAAATAATTTTTATTATACAGCAAAAATTTTTATTATATTATTTTGGCAGGACTATCGATTGAGCAAATAAAAGACAGCCACCGAAAACAGTTCGATAACCCATGACCGATTAAATGGAAGCATGGGGCACTAAAGGTTACGGAAAACTGTGAGAGATTGGTGATTGACGTCAGATAATATGAGGGATCCATATCTTTGAACATGGTGGATTGTGGACCCAGCAATCGGGAGGAAAGTAGATCATGAGGACGTCCAGAACATTGTGAGAAATATTTTGAGAAAGAGGCCCAGTATTAGAATTACTTATAGATAATGGGACAAGAAATCGCGGAAACGAAGCTGGAGCCTCAGTAACTGCTCAAAGGATCATTTTAAAGTTGGTATCAACAAAATATACTACTCGATGACACATTTGAATTATGACCGGAGTTAATTCTGTCACAAATATTGAAGTGGATGGAACATCGAGAGATGTATCGGACATCCGAGAAGAGGTGGAAGAATATATGACTGACGAAAAATCCAAATATCAATCTGTAAAAAATCAAACAAGTGCGGAGATGCAAGTTGCCACATGTGAAAACTGGCCTAGATGACCAAAGAGGAAGCTGCTTTATCTTGATCAGTATGAGTTGGATGCATCATACTGATCACGGTGCAATATTTTGTGTCAATTTTAACACTGTTGCATAATAATGTTGAACTTTGAATATTATGCAAAAGATTTTAACGAAAATTTCAGCGCAAAATATTTTGTTGCGGTAATTGAGATATATATATATATATATATATATATATATATATATATATATATAGTAGCGGGATTTGTCCCCTCCAGTACACCCCTCCCAGCCGTGTAAAATTTTTTCTAAGTATAAAAGTACAATTTTTTTTCTGAGAAAAAGACCATGATTCATTCAAGGTCATTGAAACAAAGGCAATGAGTCATAAAAAAGTTTTCAAGGTCATTTAAACAAAAACCATGACTCATTCAAGGTAATTGGATGACTCATCATATTTTTCAAGATCATTCAAAATTTCTCAAGGTCATAGTATTTTTAAAAAATTTTAAATTTAAAATGACTACTTATTTTTATAATTATTGATTTAATTATTAATTTTTTTTAAATTATAATTCTATTACTTATTATTATTACTATTTATTATTAATTTTATTATTATTACTATTATTATTATTATTACTATTATTATTATTATTAATATTTTTATTACTGTTACTATTATTATTGCTACAAGTTTTTATTAATATTATTAATATAATTATTATTATTACAAGTTTTATTATTATTATTGTTGCAAGTTTTGATTATTATTATTATTATTATTATTTTATAACCCAAATAATTTCTATATAATATCTGCTTGCTCACTGCAAACTATTATATTAAAAATAAATCTTATTAATATTATTTTATAACCCAAATATTTCTATATAATATCTGCATGCTCACTGCAAACTATTATATTAAAAAATAAATCTATCTAAAAAACTCTATATATAATAAATAAATCTAAAAATAGTAATAATCATAATTTTTAAACTAAAAAACTCAATATATATTAAATCATTCGAAAAAACTGTTATAAAATAATCAAAACTTTTCAACAAAGACAAAATATATACATTTTTTTTATTTTTCGAATATTTACAAAATTTGTAAATATCAATAAATATCAATGACATTGTCAAATAGATCTTCAAATTGTTGATCACGAACTGCTGGATCGGTTTCAGGCATTATTATATTACGGCCAACATCAAGAACATCAACCCCTCTAAAATGACTATATGAAAAAATTGATTTTTCCCTACCCAAGCTCTCTTATTGTCATGATTATTTAATGCAATTTTTGTATTTTTAAAAGTAAACAGCGAATAATTTCGGGTCTCTATCCTAGTTTGAGGTACCGAAATAATAGTATTGTTATTATAACAATGTAAATACGATAGGAGTTTAATGTCGGTACACGGCAATTTTACACGCTTATCTCGCATTGTTGACTTATTTCCTAGAAGGCTATAACATTTAGGACTCAAGAAAACCCACTCACTATATCTTAACCCTTTACTCTCATTCTTGAACTTGCCTGTAACTGAGTCAAGTCGCCTAGAACATAAAGGATGAGAAGGATCCAAATTTGAGGTGTCTAATAGGTTATCTGAAATCATCTCTGGTAATAATATATATAATTTTAAATTTTTTATTTCTAAAAAGAAACTATCAGGTATCAACCGCTTCTAAATTAATATCACAGTTATAAATATCACGATATTTTTGTAATTCAATATACTGTAACTGATACATCCGTAGTTTGGATAGATCTAGAACTGATTGACCAATATAACTAGGCCTATCCAAACATATTGAATCTATATTAAGATGAACGGCAAAAAGATCATCAGTAATCTCTATTATTTTTCTATATGCCGGTTTTGACGAATATGTAATTAACTTTTCAGCTGAATTACATAGTCGCAAATTCATCCGCTTTTTAAGGATCTCAACGGATTTACCATACAGACCAATGTTATGCAATTCAAATAAATCTCTATATAATTCACTAACTGCATTTGCAAGCAAGTTAGTGTTTTTATCAATATAATTTTTAAAAATAGGAGCTTACTTGTATTTAATAGCTCTATGTTTATATACGACCTTAGCCCCGAGAGAAAGATAAAGCCTTAGAAGCCTCCAATGAAGAACATAGTTCTTCTTAGGATAATGCGTGAGCATTAACTTCTCAACTTTTGAATTTGGTTAATGATATTAATGATATTTAATGTATTATTATAATAATACTTCAAATATCATTAACTTAATTTTTTATAAATAAATAAAAATAAATAAAAATAAATAATAAACTAACATTTATCCCTCGAATCCAAAGAGTCATCATACTCTATATAAGAGAGGGCATTCATATCTTCCATAAAAACGGTAGCATCCACTAGCATATCTTCCACAGAAACGGAGGCATCCACAGAAATGTAGGCATTTTCAACCGAAATGTGAGCATCCAAATCTACTGTAGTATCTAAACGTTTTTTAATATATAGAAAAAATAAAATTAAAATTTACCGAGATCATTAACTTCATTTTCCTCACCTTCAATAATGATAACTTCGTTTTCTAAAATAATTATTAAATAAACCAAAATTAATTTAAAATTTACCTATTTCATCCTCGATAATGGTAACTTCATCTAGCTGGCCTTGATATTCGGTTATTCAGAATCAATCTAAAATAATAAATAATAGAATAAAAATTAAATTAAAAATCCTTACCGGTTTCAGACGTTAGCAGGTTTCTTAAAATATCATTGTTCATTTTGTAGTTGGCGGTGAAAGTTTTTTTTAAAAAAATTGTGACAAATTTGGAAATTGTCAATGTTTATAAAAAGAATCAAATTTTCAGGTGAGAGATTTTGACGCATGCAGCCTATACTGTGTAAACATGTTTTCTTTGTAAGTCACATACAAACAAAAGTATGTATGTGATTTCTTTGTAAATTACATACAGTCTTGAGTGTGTATGCATACGTTCCTGTTACTAATCACGCACTTATCATGCACTGTCTTTGTAAATCATGTCATGATAATGCAGTGTAAATCATGTGATGATCATGCAGTGTCTTCGTAAATCACGCACTTATCATGCACTGGCTTTGTTAACATTAATTAAATATTAATTAAACACATAATAATAATAATAATAATAATAATAATAATAATAATAATAATAATAATAAAAACATAACAAAACATTAATTAAATATCAAATCGCTTGGATAATAACCAAGCTAAACAATGTTGACCACATATTAAGGTTCATGGTTTTTGAAACATAGTTTTCTTATACACAATAGGTTTACCAATGGTTTGCAGTTTTGAAACCATTAAAGCCGGATAATAGAAACCCATAGGATCAAATACAAATATCTTGCTAGGTTTCATATATATTGCTAACCAATGTTCTCCACCGAGATGAGACGATTTAGTATTGACAATTATGGCTTGATTATTACGTACATATGGAATTTTATCTAGTGAAAAACCCCTAAAAACTCATGTCTTAGTGTTTAATTTCCAATTCGATAGACCTGAACAGAACTACATCAATAATATTAATAATACATGAAAAACTTACTCCATGACAAATTATCATAAATTATCTATACATTTATACCAACAATGTTTGTTCAAACTAACACGGTTCTGTTTGCAGTTATTTGAACCTCATTTTCAAATACTCCATATATTACAACATATACCGGTTCATTTGTAGATTTAGCAAACTTTATATCTAATCTTAAATTTCCATTTTGAGGTAATTGACTCTGATTTAAATCAAAATCGGGTGCAAAAATAAATGTAAAGAATAGATATTTGCTTTTAAAATCATCAAGAGTTATACCACAATTAAGGTTTTTATCCAAATAACCCATATTTCTCACTATACTCTGCATATATGTAGCACAATAATTATCATTATCGAAATCATGAGTATATGTTTCTCTATAAACACTATTTTTCGATAAAGTTAACGATGTTACACCGAAATATTTGAAAATTGAGCTCGATGTTAAGCATGATCCATTACATTGAGATTCACTTTGAAATGTTACCAATATAAAGTTGGGCATTCTTCTATCTCCAAATATTTGTTCCTTATAGAAAGAAGCTGAACCTTTAGCAATAGAAAATTGAACAATTTCCTTTGTTTTCAATGGATATATTGCATGCTTAGAATTAAGCCAGATTTGATGACCGGCTAATACAAAGGGATCAACACGAACTCTTCTTACCAATAATTTTGCATCAACTAATTGAAGATTTGGTGCTGTGGTAGCACTTGTTAGTGATAATGCCGACTCTGATCTTTTCTATCTAATGTGTACATTAACACCTGGGAGTAAATATTTCGATTGATCCATAAAATGAAGTTGCAATGATAAGCACATGGTAAATAATTTCGAACCTTTAATCCACTTTTTCCTATCGTCATCACTACCATAATCCATTGGAGTTAAACATGTATTTTTAGTATCGCTATTGTAATTTATACTAGTTTCTATTAGAGCTTTGTGAATATATGTACTGTTACCACCCTCAAGCTTGATATTATTAAATCCGAGAACTACATCTTTAAAAAGAATATGAAAAAAGAAATTATTTGGTATTAGATCACAAGGTTCACCCAACGGTTTTCTATCTTTATCTACAACTTTGATCTGAACAGTTAACAATGTATCGTTCAAATCTAAATATTCAGTTTGAGAACCGTTAATATAAAATTCAATATCAGTTTTACTATGCATAATAGAATTCACCGGGAATACTTCTTCAAAGGCCCCCATTTCAATAACCACCTGATAAGATGGTTTATCAAATAAACACAATTCAGATTTACCGCAAATCATTTTTGAAATATAGTTCCATGTCCTTTCATTCGTTTGTTTATATGATGTTTATGATGCCTTTTACGTTTTTGAGCTGGTGCTGGTGTGGTGTCTGTTTTTGAAGCATATCTGCAACACCAGGTAGAACTTTCCCTAACTCGGATAATGCATTTGATTTCAAAGATGGTAATAATTTCTGCTCATTCATTATCACATCTTTAGCGGTTTTCATACCAAAACTACCAATGCGTTTAATAATAGGAAGCCCAAATTTACCAAGAGTTCTCAACCATCCTGATCCGTACTGTTTACCAATAAAATATGGAAATTTGCCACCACTTTGGATACCACTATACATACTAATAATATCGTTATTAGCCCTCTAATTTACGAAAATGTAATTCAAATGAGTTTTTGTATGTTTAATAAATTCAATAAATTTACCGCTATCATCACGATTATTTATTTCTATATTGTTTTTACATGATGTTGATACCAGTTAGTACATGGGATTATCGATATTTATATTGACAACTTTCTCCTGATCATGTTTATCAACCCAAATAGATTTCAATAGAAGAACCAAAGAATCACCAAAAATTATAGGATCGATGATCTTAGTATATATGAACATTTGTCTATGAAGTTTTATTATTTTCAATTTGCGTACACCAAAAGCACTTGCTGGATATGTTTGCTTATCTAATTTCAATGTATTTGCCAAATTTTTATCAAATGTAACTTCACAAATGTTATTATTCAGACTGAATTTGCATAATCCATATTTAACAATTTCAATAGTTTTAAATATATATATATATATATATATATAAACAATTGAATGAGATATATTTATGTAATTCTTCAAGTGTTTCAATATATAAATCATTAGTAAACGTAAATGTATCTTAACCCTCAGTAATATATGATACAGATATTTTGATGTGTTCATTCACAGGGCCGACATCAATAAAAGTTTTGAGACGTAATAGGTATTCAGTACCAGGAACTAAAATGTTAAGCTTATCACTATCCATTTGCTTGGCATCATCAATACTTTCAAATTTTATTGTAAATGAACTAAAATCACAACTAACATGCAATCCATCTTTGAAAAACATACCACTATTTTCATCTAAAATTTGATTCGGAATATGAAAATATCGTTCAATATTATTGATTGAGAAAATACCGCAACATGTTTTGGGAACACGCTTCTTGTAATTGATTTTACATTGAATATAAAATGGGAATGTATTGTACACAAATGTAAAGTCTTGCAAAGCAACTTCCCCATTTTCATGTAAATAAGTGGGATTTTGAAGATCAACGATAAATGTACCTGCTTGATTTTCCAGGTGGATTAGTGGGCAACTATTGCTCGGTAAAATAGTATAGAAACTCACTTTACTAGGTCTTTTGATGATATCCATGAGGGTTTTTGATTTCCAAGCCATTTGACATAGTATTGTTTATCCTTACCCACCATTTTAGTTTTCAATATTTTCTGAATTCTGAACACTGTAGGTTTTGAAATAATTTGTAATTACTGTTCATAGAATTTCTCTTCAGATTTTGTCTTTGTTGGCACACCGATGGCAAAACGACTGAAAACATTAAAACACGTTAAAATATATTTATAACCCTTGTTAATCTTCGAATACGGTATCATCTCCATCAAATCCATTTGCCATAAATCATAAATACCGAATGTCTTATAAGCTCTCGTTGGAAATCTTTTTCGCATCGGTTTGTTTAAACTGTACGCAAGCTGATCTGACAACCACTTTTGTGTTTCCTGTTTCGAATTTGGGACTCTTTTCTATAACTTTACCACTCCACCAAAACCTGCTTCGTCTTCTGGTTTCCCCATTACAACAAGATGATGTAAATTTTAATTTAACATTAGGTAATGCTTGTCCCATCGTTTATTGTAATCCACTTAATAATGATATTGCTAATGGTAACACTGCTCCGATAAAACCGCCTTGTTGTTTATATATGATTTTTCTCATTTGCTTACAATTTTTATTATTTACTAGCGATAACAAAGGCTTACAATGTTTATTGAATACTAGTTTTAAATTAAAATCAGTAAATCTTAGACTACTTTTAGTAGAATTTTGAGTAAATCATCGACAACAAAATTTGGAAATGATTGTAAAATAGACATTCTTTTCATACTCGATTCCTTTAACAATGCATTAAAATATGGGAAACTCCTATGATTTTTTACAATTTTAACTTTTTGACTCTTATTTTTACTCCTTTTAATAGGTTTAGGGTTTTTCGAAATTAAATTCATTGCAGGGAAATTCTCGGTTATCAGTTTTTTAGATTGTGTATAACTAGATTTTGGTGGAACTTTTTCAGTCTTTATTTTCTTTTTAATACTTTGTCTAAGTTTTCTCACATTTTTAAGCCTGAATTTCATAAAAACTTTTACATGTTAATGTTTTCAACTTTGTTTATAAACCATAACACCTTTTTTTATGGAAAATATCTGTTTTTACCCAAAAATCATTATTGCATTGTTGTGTGAAATCAAGAAATATATATCCATGTGATGATTTTGTAGCATCTTGAAATGCACTGATAAGAAAATTACGATTATTAGGGTATGCTTGTTGAGCAAGAAAATCAATAACTGTTGCATCTCTAGGATTCTTGAAAATAACTAAATATTGAACATTTAAATTTCTTGTTCGATGTGCGCTACCCTGATGAAATAGAGTTTGAGTAATAAAGATCACAGTAACACCGACATGTCGACTGATATTTGTGAATAAATTATTGAAATACTTTTCTTGATACAAATCATCGATAATGATGACATCGCCTTTCCTTAATCGACTTGACCAGTTTTTATCGAAACCCTTTACTTTTTCATGTTTTTCAATTTACAGAAATTATTTTGAGTTAATCCATATTCTTCATCTGAACCCCTATGCCAAAAGTTTTGCTTGGAATAAATTAAATTTCAGAATTTTTACACACAAACATAGTTTAACCGCGACCACTTGGGCCAACGATTTGATATACCGCATCATTTCTTAATTCCATAATTAATTTGGAAAATTATAGTTTTTGTTTATATTATACAATTTAATGAACTCTTTCTAAAAATCAAAATGATTCCCAAGCTCATGTTTAATGAGACCAGAATACGGATTTCGGAGCTGATCAATCAGGCTCTATGGAAAAATCAAATAAACAGATTGGAAACGGAAATGGCAACTGAATACCCATGTATTCTAATGAACTCTTTCTAAAAATCATATATAGATTATTATTTCATTATTGTTTAATAATGTTATCAAATATAAATTATAAAGGAACTTTCGACGTGTTAAAAATGACGTTTCCGAATGGTTAATCCGAGCAAATTGTTGATAGGAGTGGAAAATACTCTATAATATAATATTTTTCAAATCCAACAAATGCAGAATCATGGGATTCAAGAAACCTTAAGATGTCAATAAATTACAATATAGAATAAAGGATATTATTATACAGTCAGTTACGGTTACCATGGATATGGTACATTCTATCAATCTATACAACATGTCAACAAAATGCCTTTGTATGTTCGAGCCAGAATTATTTCCTGCACTGAGGCTTTTAAAACACAACCCAATGTGTGTTAACGTATTTGCCAGTGGGAAAATAGTCATATTAGGGTTGCGAAATCTAGAGTACAAAAATATTGTTACAGGCATATATAATGAAATCATGGGATTGGTCGTGATCTGATTGGCTAATGATTCATTAAAACAACTTGGTCATTCATTTTATTTCTGTTTTAAAATGGAAAATACTACGCCATTGACAAGTTCAGTAAAATCAAAGAACGAAATTGAAAATTATGGTAAATTTATTATTTATTATTATTATCATTGTTTACAGATAAATATCAAGAAGTAATTTTACAGCGTTTGTTCTTCTTTTACCCTCAAATACGAACAATTCTGAAAGAACAACCAGCATCAATGATTCCAGATCTCGTAAACACCTCTTGTTGTTTGGAGGTATAAGCTTATTTATACTATATTTGAATAATCAGAATCATGCATGGATATTGGGAAGTTGCAATGTCTTTATTTAAGAAAATAGGTATAAATATATAATGGAAATGTGAATATTGATTATTTTTGCCACTGTTTTGCATAACCGGTTGCATTGGTTTCATCGGCTGTTGAACTTTTTTCATTATAAGATTGAACTGATCAGTTGTTTTATTAGAATAAAGTTTTATAAAATATTGAACTTGATTTATCATTTTTTTATTAAGTTTTCGATTTTCATTCAATTTGAATATTGATTTTCTTAATTCATTGTTGATAATACCTATGGTCTGATTTAGATATAGAATATCATCATATACTGCATTCCGAGCTCTTTTTAAAGTTTCATATGTGAGTTCAAATTGGATTTCTAAATTACACATTATTTCAGATAATCTTTTAATTGAAGTTTTCAAATATCTAGGCCTATCTATCACGTACAAAATATCCATCAACACGGCGGTATCAGGACATACACATCTTGTTGAATTTTTACCTTGAACGGTTACAACAATTGAGTTAGCCATTTTAAAATAACTAACAACTAATGTTATTATTAAAGTTTCTTTAATCATTTTCAAATCTATAAATTAATATGTATTGTTTATAGCTAAAAGTTTGTGTGTTTAACTTCTCATTGGATTAAATTAGTATAAAACTAATTGTTATTTCAATTTTTATCATTATAATTGATGTAATTGTACCGGACACAGTTCAAACTATGAACGAAATTGAACATTATGGCAATTTATTATTATTATTATTATTTTTACTTGTTTTGTAGATGATTATTTTAAAGTTATCAAAGAACTTCTACACTTCTATTATCCAGATATACATGAAATATTGAAGGATTAGACAAAATCAATGATTCCAGACTTGGTCTTTAATTATACCTCTATATGGATATTTTTCGTAATCGATGAGTTCCTATGGGACGTCAAACAAACAAAATGTTAAAGGATATGGAAACCGAATATCCATGTGATGATGGATGTCATTGCTGGGCTGCCCGATATCGGAAGTATGTGGAATGGACTTTGAATAAAGTCGAATTATTTCTTTTTAATAAAAGTTTTTTGTTGTTAATGACTTTGTTTTTATTATATATTAATTATAGTATAATAATAATAATGATAAATAATAATATTAATAATAATAGTATTAATAAAAATTAAAAAATATTAATAATTAAAATACTACTTTTAAAAAATAAGTAGTAATTTTAAATTTAAAATTATTTAAAAATAATGTGACCTTGAGAAATTATTAATGACCTTGAAAAAATATTATGAGTCATCCAATGACATTGAATGAGTCATAGTCTTTGTCTCAGAAAAATTGTACTTTTAGACTTAGAAAAATTTTACTCGGAGGGGGAGGGGTGTGCTGGAGGTGACACATCCCACTACTATATATATATATATATGATAATATGTATTAATAAAAAAAATAATCACTTAATCTTTGATTTATTAGCGTTGTCTCACATTTAATAAAATTGAATTGTGATTTATTTTTTTATGGATACAATTAATACTAAAAGCACTGTTGTTAATAGTCAGAAAATATTATCATTTTAATAATGAATGGTGCTGACACAAGAAATAATCTAAACGTGTAATAATCATATAACTCATGAACAAGTTTATAAATTACAGTAGAATATAATATATTTCAGACTGTTTTAATAAAATCTATAATTTTCAAATAAATAATTACACAAAATAAATACACAATTCAATATTTGTTTTAAAACTTATTTCTATTTGGGTTCCACCCCCAGATGATAATCAAAAGGTTATAGTGAAATAAAATGAAAAATTATATATTTAAAATTGATTAGCTAAATCGGTAAATATACTAATAAAAAATTTGCTAACTTTATATAATGATGTAGCGTAAACAGTAACAACACCAGTAAGTACAAATGTAAGCCATAAGATCCAAAAATCTTGACTTTTAAGAGCTTTCAATGGTGATATTTCGACATTTCCCGAAAATGATTGCGCTCCTTCATCATTTCTAAATATATTTATTTTTTGTATATCTGTAAGATTCAAATGTTTATTTAAAATTCGAATGTGAACATATGATTTCAGCACCATTTAAAATGTTTCCCAATTGTATGATCTAGAAAGATATTACTTTTAGAACTTTTATTGATACAGATTGGAATTGCTGAGTTCAACAAGAGAGAACACAAATATTCTACCGTTAACTACTGGATGTCTAATTGACTATCAAAACCTTGATCTATTTTTTCTGAACGAAAGCACGTTTGAACTAGAGACTGATAATCATGAATACAGTGAAATAACTATTTAATTGACAATGGAGATGGGCATTTTTTTAACTACTTTGCTTTAAAAATCAAGCATAAATGGTGGACAAAAGGTTGTCGCAGATTTGTTATCAAAGAAAACGAATTCTTACAACATCATGAACATATAAATCATTTCATCTCTATTGAGATCACCAAATGATTTAAAAAAACTTTTTTTTAGTTTGTTAAAACATTCTAGTAATTTTCTCTGGCGTATTTATTAAAAATTATTAAAAGTCCATTTTATTTACCTAAAAATAATTTCAAACTATGTTGTTGTAAAAGTTAAATCAGAATTAATTGACATAAATATTTATTTATTAAAAAACCTAAAAATCTGATAAATCTTTCCAATTTAAACAAATTAGAATAATTTCAAATATTAGTCTTCTAAAATATTTCAATATCTTAAAATATTTTAAAAGAACTTTTAAATATTAAAAGTACATAACTCTCCGCTTCTTTAGGACTATTGCTACTTTTCAGCCGTTCAATTCTTTTTTATTAAATTAATTGTTTTTTACTGTTAAGTAGTTTTGAAACCAAAATTATTTGTAGTTTTTGTCATTAAAAAAAATAGAAAATAAAATAAGACTCCAAAAATTTGCTAAATAAACATTTTTACTGTATTTTGCTTAAAAAACCTTTTCAAGATCTTCATGTTTTTCTAATAAGTCAATTAACCTTGCCATAAGTGATAGGAACGATGTCTTATTTGATCAACAATATATTAGCATCGAACCTTAAACATATTCATAACCTTTGAAGTGGGTCCGAAAGCGCAAATTTCAAAGATAAAAATTTAGTAATATTTAATTTCTCTATAACTAATAGAATAATAAACATTTTTATAATTGAATTTTGGTTACTGACAAATCATTAATACATTCTTTTCACTTTATTATTTTTCAAAATGACTAACAGTTATTTTCAAATTATATTATTTATGATAAACAATTATTGTCTTTCCATAATTTTTTGATTTAAAATTAATTTGATACTTACTCTTTAGATGTTTCTAATCTAATAGAATGAACCCATTTTCCATGATGAATCTTAAAATAAATATTACAAATATTTAAATTTTAATGAATAATCAAATATTACAAATATACATTTATCAATGTCAAAGTATTGCTGTACGTTTAATTTATAGAAATTATTTTATTATGGGATTTTTTTATTATATTTTCTGCGTAGAGTAAGTAATAAGACTTTCAATCATAATGCTAATTTAAAACTTTATTATTTAAAAACAATAATATTAAAACAATTTATTATTATTAATAATAAAATTTAAATATTCATCACTCTACACCTCTTCGGTGATCTTCCAACGCTTTAAGCTTGATTGCATTTGGAAATTTTATTTCAACTTGGCGAGGTGATATAAATCGTAGAATTTCATAAGGTCCTTCATATTGCATCCCATTTTTCTTTCGTTTATGAGGCTCTAATCTCACCAACACTTTCTCTCCCACATCGAAAATCCTTGTTCCTCTTTTATCTTGATCTCTCTTTTTCATTGAGTTTGCTCCCTTCTCTATATTTACTTTAACTGACTTTAAAATTTCATCTTTTAATCCCTGAACATGTCCTGAATTTGAAATTAAATTTATTTTCCGGCCATAAACAATCTCAAGGGGCGAAAATCCAGTAGAGCTCTGTATTGTTGCATTTAAACAAAACTCGATTTTGTGTAATAGTTCACACCAATTGTTTTCCTTACACCCTCCTTTCAATGATGTCGTGATCATATCTCTTACTGCAATCCATCTCATATGCATAGTTGTTCTATCAATTTAAAATATTTGCATTGTTTTACTTCATCAGAAACTGATTCTTTCGCGCCCTTCAATAAATCTATAATTGCTTTAAAAATAATGTCTTCATTTTGTTTTCTTTTGATGATCTCCACAATATTTGCATTTCCTTGTAAACTGTTTATATACCTCACTTTTGATTTTTCTTCTTTGGCATCTTTATGCTTTGTTTCACATTGTGAGCAAAACTCATTTTTTATCCGTGATAATCCATCTGCGTTGCCATGATCATCTCCTTTTCGATACTGTAACTCAAAATCATATTCTGATAAGTTTGCGAGCCACGTCTGAAATAGAGATATTGTCTAAATATTGTTACAGACATACACAATGAAATCATGGTATTGGTCGTGATCTGATTGGCTAATGATTCATTAAAACAACTTGGTTATTCATTTTATTTCTGTTTTAAAATGGAAAATACTACGCCATTGACAAGTTCAGTAAAATCAAAGAACGAAATCGAAAATTATGGCAAATTTATTATTATTATCATTGTTTACAGATAAATATCAAGAAGTAATTTTACAGCGTTTGTTCTTCTTTTACCCTCAAATGCGAACAATTCTGAAAGAACAACCAGCATCAATGATTCCAGAACTCGTATACACCGAGACAAATATCTGGATATTCTATACTATCGATCAAGCTTTAAGGGATGTAAAGTTAAATCGAACAATGAAGGATATGAAACCCGAATACCAGTGTATTCTGGATTGCAGCTGTTGCGATTTCAGAAACGAAAGATGTGTGGAATGATGCCTCGTTAAATCTGTTCAAAATGTTTGTAAATTTTAACTTTTTAGAAAATAAATGTTTCATTGTTTATTTGGTTGTTTTGGTTTGATTAGTAATATTTTTTAATAGTCTGATTTTAATAGTAGAAATTTTTCAAATAATAATAATATTAGTGATTACAATGATATAGTAATAGCAATAATAATTTGGCACATTTAAACATATATAGAAATAATGATAATCGAGGCAAACATAAAACACAATAACCATGCAATATTTATGCATGATTCTGATTGGTTAATCAGTATCTGTCAAGGGTATAAAAGCTCGTCACCACCTTATAAAGATCATTAATCAAACATGACCAAGAAAATAGTGAGCTCTGCTATCAGTGTCCAACTAGTACAGATGTTCCACAATTATAAAATGTATTTTTTAAAGGACCCTATCAAAATGCAATTGGTAAATCCAGTCAAACTCAATCGAACTCAATTTTAATCTCTTGCTGGGACACTCTCAATGATAGATATCAAGGATATTGATACGGTTTTCAATAAGATCAATTCGAATTTTAAATGCAATGAAAATGCATTCTTCACCAGTCAATATACCAGATATTATGATGCATTTACAGAAATAGGTTTCAAAGAACAGGAATCTGGTATTTAACAATAACAATACAAGGATATAAAGCTGATCAAAATGGTGTGCTTTCTCCAATCTGGAAAATTGTTACTGCTAGACTTTCACAATTATTTTAATATATATTTTAGTGTTTAATGTGGATGTTAATAAATGCATTTAAACAGATTTTGTTGTTTTCTTTACAACATATTCTATAAATAAAACTATAATTAGTTTTAAAATTGTTTAAAAATGATGTCTGAAAAAGGTAAAATATAAAATAATTAATAAACTTTTTGTTTGATAAACTCGAAGAAATAATCGATGTAAAAATTAGAGATATGTTGACTCTAGTTGAAGCATTGGGTAAAGAAGATTCATGTTGTGATTCAGAGTGTCAGAGTGATGATGAAGAAATTGTTAATAATGAAGATACTGAAATTATTAATGATGAAAATTCTGAAATTATTAATGATGAAGATACTGAAATTATTAATGATGAAGAAACCCTTACTGAAAATTTAGTGAAGCCTAACGAATTTATAACTTGTGTTGACCATGTTATAGAAAATATAATGATAGAATATTGTAGTGATGAAGCATGTACATGTAATAATCAATAAATCTTTAAAAATGTAGGTTTTTATTAATAATTCAGTTAATAACAAAGAATCGGTGAAAAGTAGCAGAAACTGTTGACAGTCTAAATGGTAACCTATTAAAACAGAATTGCCCTCTTTTGTGCTAAAGGCTGTTTTAATCTGAGATTCTTCTGTTAACTCAACTTGATAATAGACCTCTCCTAAATCAATTGATGAAAATATTTTTGATCTTCCGAGACAATCTAATAATAACTGCTTATCTGGCATTGGAAATGAATATTTATCTGTCACTTCATTATGCCTTCTAAAATCTAGACACATACGAATAGAACCATCTTTCTTCACAACTATGACCAACGGAAAATTCCATGGGCTTTGACACTTCCTGATCATTTTTGCCTTCAATAAGTTCCTCACTAATTCATCCATTTTGATTTCTAAACGCGCTGGTTGTCTACGCGGGTTCTGCAAAATTGGTGATGCAACTGTCTTTATTTCACGTTGAATTATTTTCATATGCCCTAAATCAAATCTGGATGCCATGAAAATATTTCTAAATTCAGAAATAATTTGACCAAAAGAGGATTTCTTTTCGAAATGCAAATTTTTCTCTCTCTTCATCAGTATGCTGTACTTCTAATAATGAGGAATCTATGTTGTAAATTTCTTTTAAAATTAATCCAAACTGAATTATCGTATCTACACTTCCGATAAAATCTGGAAAGATTTTTTTAACAACGACAACATTCATTTTTCTTATTTTATTTTTCCACTTAGCCTCTAAATTTACACTTTCTAGAGGTTTTTCATTTTCTTTTGAAAATACACCACACAATAAAACTTTGCTTGTCTTTAGTAATAGACATCCTATTAACTTCCAACAACGCTAACTCATTACATTAATCGATACTCTAGTGTTCCACAACATCTCAATTTCTACTCTGTTAATTTTAATCTTACTCCAATTTCGGCCATCATCCTTCATATACATCACATCTTCTTCAACCACATTTCGTTTTTTATAATTTCTTATTGTCTCGACCCTACTGACGAAATGTATGCAACAGGGTCTTCGTTATTTTTTAAACTATCAATTTCATGAATCATTGGTTCTATCGCTGTTCCTGAACAGTCTTGATCTTCATCATGTATGCAAAAACCCTTCTTTTAAGTATCTAGAAAAATTGCCTAACAAACTTATAAGATTTTAAAAAATGATCTAACAAATTTTTTCAATTATTTTACAACTTAGTTAATTTAATTAATTTTTCTTTTAATTGATAATTACTATTTTCTTTACAATTTGCTACTATGTTGAAACTTTTTTAAAATTTTTATTCAAAGTACTAACAAATTTTATTAAAGATCTATCAAAACTTGACAAAAATTATAAAACTTTAGTAACTTTGATAAGTATTACTCAATAACTACTATTTTCTTACCAATTTGCTGAAGGTCTTATTTTAAAATTTCTTCAAAGTACTAACATTATTTACAAATTAAGCAGTTTTATTTAAAATTTAACAACTTAAAATATTTCTCACAACTTTAATCAAATTTTAATCACATGATAATCATAATTTAAGGATAAGTGTTATATTTACAAAAACAAATATTTTACAACAATTAAACATACATATTTGGATTTTTAGTAGATTTTATCGGTATCTATCAGTACCTGTTCCGTGTAGTTTTTTAAGCTTTGTTAGAAATTCAACTTATTTAGTGGTTGGTCGATAATCATTTAATTTCTAGTAATGTGGTAGATATTATTTTTTTTAAATCAGTTTTATTCAAACCTTTAGCATCTTTGAGTTAATAATTTTAAGAGTTGAATCATTTTCAATAAATATATGAAAATTTATTCCAAGTACAATGAAAGTAATATATGTTTTGAGAAATTAATTTAAGAATATTTTTCTAATCAAGTTTCTTTTCACTAGCAATTAGATTACTCACTACTTGTAGTTACTAATTAATTTATCATTCAGTAAACAATAAGAATTGAGAGTGAAAAAAAAGTCTATAAAAATAAATTTAAGTAATTATTTGATGAGTTAGCAATTAATTTATCTAGGGACGTGTGAGAATTAAATGAAAAGGTTGACATTAATCTTTGAAAATAACTTTTAGTAATTGTTCATTGTTGGACGCAATTAAAAATATTACAAAAATGATAGAAAAATTTCAAAGTCTTTTAACTAAGTTTTACAAAATAATTTCAATAAATCACATACAAGACTGTAAAGCAATAAATTTTTATTCAGAGAAAATACAACACTTGATTGGGCTTCAATGATTAATAGTTTCTTGATAGTAATAAGGTAACTAAGCAACCAAACTATTTGGAGACATCAATGATCGATAAAAGAGTGGAGAAGATAATAAAATTTGTAATGGAAATTGTATTTCTTTTGATTGTTCAAATTTTTATGTGCTTTTATTTAAAGATTTCTTGGTCAGTAAACAATTTTTGATATTGATTTGTTCAGTAACTAGTTATTGATTACATATTGTGAGTGTGTGAATAACCAAGTATTTTAAGGGGAGATGATTGAGAGAAAATTTTATTTTTTAAGTGGGTTAAGTTGGTTGAATATCTGTGTTAAAAGAGTAAATATTATTTAAATATGGCATTTTAATAAATAAGTAAATTATTCAATGCCTAGTATGTATATAGAGAGTTGTACAGTACTCGGTTAATTGTATACAGTACCTAGTGATTGTTGTTCAGTTATTAATGAATTATTCACTGTGTATCAGTATTCAGAAGTTGATACCAAGTAAATATAACAATGGATTTGGTTTCAATGAATTTTATTAATTATCGCTTGATATCAACAAGGTAACTAAGCAACCAAAAAATTTACCAATTTCGAGACATCAATGATGTGAAAAAGAGTGAAGAAGTTAGTAAAATTTCAACTTGTATTTCTTTTGTTCAACCTTTTATGTGTTTTATTTCAAAACTTGTTGGTCAGTAACCGATCATTAATATTTATTAGTTCAGAAATTAGTTATTGATATTGATTTGTTCAGTAACTAGTTATTGATAAGATATTATGAGTGTGTGAATAACCATGTATTTTAAAGGGAAATGATTGAGAGAAAATTTTATTTTTTAAGTGGGTTAAGTTGGTTGAATATCGGTGTTCAAAGAGTAAATATTATTTAAATATGTCATTTTAATGAATGAGTAAATTATTCAATGCCTAGTATGTATATAGAGAGTTGTACAGTACTCAGTTATTTGTACGCAGTACCTAGTGATTGTTGTTCAGTTATTAATGAATTATTCACTGTGTATGGGTTATCAGTGTTCAGCAGTTGATACCAAGTAAGTTAACTTTTTATGTTTTCTGAAAGTATTATTATTATTATTATTATTATTATTATTATTATTGTTATTATTATTATTATTATTATTATTATTATTTATTATTGTTATTTTATTTTTTCTTATGAAGGGTGGGTTGCTGCAGAGTGGAGGAGATTGGTTGCTCTTATGAATGACTACTACCTACCTTAGGCATTACTATGTAACACTGAAACTCAAAAATTTAATTTAATAAAATTCTTTGAAAAAAGTTTTATGAAAAATTTCTTTGAAAATTTGATCGTTATCAACATGTATAAAAAAGTCATTGTAAAAATTATACTAAAAAATTTCATTGTAAGATTACATTCAAATTTTTTTCAATTAAAAACATTTCATCTTTAAAAATTATATATAAAAAATTCATCGATATAATTATACTAAACATTTTATTTAAAAATCATGTATATACAAAATTCCATTGTAAAATTATGTTAAAAATTTTATCATTTAAAAATATGTATAAAAATTGGTCGATAAAACTATACTAAAAATTTTATTTAATAAATTTTATCATGCAATATTGTCGACTCTAACTTTAAAAATTCTTACCTTATGTAACTTACCTTTTGACCCTCTATTTACTTTTAAAAAATTCTTACCTTATGTAATTTGCCTACTATAACTGCTTTTAAAATTTTCAGCTTTAAAAATTACCCTTATGTAACTTAACTGTTGACTCTCTATTTAATTTTAAAAAATTCTTACCTAACTTACCATACTTTACTCTAGGCACCTTAATTTACTTTAAGAACCTTAATTACTTAAATTTATTCCCTCGTACTTTAAATTACTCTGATGTACCTTAATTTACTTTATGAACCTTAATTTACTTTAGACCCTTTAATTTACCTTAATTTACTCTAATATACTTAAATGTATTCTTATGTACTTTAATTTACTTTAATTTATCTAAATTTACTTTAATATACTCTTATGTATCCTAATGTACTTTAATTTATCTTAATTTACTTTAGGTATTTTAAATTATTTTTATCTAGAGCCTAAATTTGCCTATGAAAATTGTGTGAACAAATATTTCAAGTGTTTTTTTTTAACAAGCCTATAAAATACCCATGTCAATTTTTTATCAGTAGGCGATTCAAGCCATTTTTATTTTATGCCTATATTTACCTATAGAAAGTATTGAGATCAAATATTACATTGTTTTTTATTACGAGTTAAAAATATCCCTAACTATAGTGTGTTCATTTTAGGCGATTTGAGCAAATTTTAATTTTATGCTTTTTTTATCGTTAGGCAATTCAAGCCAATCATATTTTAGTCTTTTCAAAAATACCCCCTGACTATAGTGTGATTGAAAAAAAATTTATTCAAAAAAAAATATTTCAATTTTATTTCAAAAATTCACCAAAATTTGAATTTTAAAAAATGTTCCAAAAATTTGATTTTAAAAAATAAATCGCGCCAAAAACTCGAAAAAAATTTCAAAATAATACACACAAAAAATTTGGAAAAAATTCGAAAAAAAATACACACAAAAAGTTAATTAAAATACACACAAAATTAATTAACTTGATTACATCATTATGTAATCAAGATAATCCGGAAATAATCTGTAAATAACCCCCACCCTCCCCCTATTTTATTATGCAATTGTTTAGGTTCCAGTGTGCTACTAACTACCTACTGCAAGTCAAAAAAGGTTGACAATTGCTGCTATGACTGGTTTTACAAAGTTTTTGGGACAAGAAAAAAGTTTTAGTGATATATAAAGTGATATTCAAATGGAAATGAAATAATAATTAGTTGAGAATTATTAATTAACCTGTGAAATTGGAGTAAACAATAAAAGGCATCCAAGTAATTGCATTATTCCATACATTCCACCAATTAGTAAAAAGCATTTTGGAACTCTATCCAGCATGTCTCGATCATCAAAATATCTAAATTATATTAATAAAAAAATTTGAAAAGAATGTAAACAGTATAATTATGTAAAGTCATTGAAATCTGTTCAAGTTATAATGAAGTAAATAATTTGTCTTGACCATCATAAAGATTTGTTTGAATTTATTTTGAGCCAGATGAAGCATTTTTGAGTGTTTCAGTTTCTTTGACAAATTACGTTTGTCCTTAATTTTTGACTATTAAAACATTAACCCTTGAATACCGAAAAATTGAAATTTGTCCAAGACTTATTCATTTTATCTATCACTTTCCTATTTCTTGCAATTTTTGGACCGAAAACTGAATTTTTTGACCATCATAACTAAAGTTCAAAATGATGATTACATACGTTTCAAACGACTCTATCTATTCACCTTGATTTTAACAAAGTTCGAACATTTAGAACTCTTTTGAAGGTTTTTAATCACAACAATTGAAACCTTTGAAAGTTAAAGTAGCAACATAATGTAGAGAATATAAAACTATATATACAGGAAAAATTATGATCATAAAATAATAGTGAATTCTTTAATTTGAAAATGTTATTTAAGTTCTTTGTTTAAATGGATAGCCAAATTTTTGAAGTATGCTTCAAAATATATCCCTAATGGGTCTTTGTTTTGACTTACAAAATTTTTTAAAAATATGTCTAAAACATGCGATGATTTAGTGTCTATTAAAATCCCTCAGGTTTTCAATTCGACAGCCGAATTTTGAAAAATGTTGACTCATGCTTTTAACCTAACACACCGACTTTAAACGCCTGTGTGAGTCATACCAAGAGTCATAACAGAGATTATGACTCATCAAAATGACCACTCAGTTATGACGCAAAGAATGAGTTACAGGATTAATCATAATTTCCGCCATGCAATCAGAATCAAATGTGCTCGATGTCTTACATCTATCTAATATCGTTATTTTTGGAATAAACTACTTCACTGCTTTTCCATTGTTAAGTTTTCTTTTATAATGGTTTTAAAAAACTACGATTGTTTTAAGCTTAAATTTTTGAAAAATCATATTCAGCGATTTACTGGATCGTCAAAATCAAATCTGTTTCTTTCACGGCTCCTTTTTAATTGTTTTCTGTACTTCAAAATGTATTTGCATCAAAAATCAAAGATGGATTTATTATTTTATCTTCAGTGACAGTAAGATTTATTTCTATTTCATTCAGTATCAACATTGAGCTTTGCGGTTTCTGAACTGCTAGCTGATGAGTTCCAAGACTGGCAATAAAATTAACAGCTAGATTAGTTTTAGTTTTCTCAAAGTACTTAGAAAGGCATCCTGTTTGCATTTTCATACTACGTTCTGTTTGTCGTTTTAAATGTATATACGTATATTGTTTGAAAAATTTTTGTTTAATTAATGAGCGTAATAATGAGAATTTTTTTACGTTTTGAACGATAAACATTTAATATATTAAAAAATCAACAAATTCAAAATAAAACATGTAGTTGAAAAATATGCTTAGAAATGAAAAACATAAACACTGTAAAAATGCGTTCCCAGATTTTGGCGCTCTAAGCAACTGCCTGAATTGCTTGTACCAAACGCCAGTTCTAATTATAAACCATAAAAATGTGAAAATACATCAACAGGCAACATTCCGATAAAAAAAAGAGACAAATATCTCTATTTTAATTTTGTTTACATCAGTTTTAATATGTTCAACAGCAAAGTAGTAACATGACCTAAAAAAGAAATACTGCCAACAGATAGAAAATGCAGTGAATAAGGGCAAAAAATTGTCTACTGTTTGTGTTGCCTTATCAGAAGTGTATAATCACATACTCTGGAATTCCTACACAAATTGGAAAGCATTTTAATTTTGGAATATTGGAAAAAAGAAAATTTTCAATTATCATACTATTTTGCAAATTGTTTAGATGAAAATTAAATTATTTTCCTAAGTTATTCGTAAACTGTGTACGAATGACTAAGTTTTATTTAAAAAAGAAAAGTATAAAATAAAATAATTCGATTTGGTAAACTAATTGAAAAAAGTTTTGGTTTAAATCATCTGCTTTTTTCATAGGTTAAAACTGGTTAATAATTTACCTAAATATGAAATATTCTTATTTTTGTAAAGGTGGCGCTTCTGAATATCCTAGAACAACACTCAGCAAACTATGACCCCGGTTCACGGAGTGACCCAAAGCACCATTTTATGTTACTCGCTTCGAAATGGTAAAGTAGTTTCCAAAACAATAAATATATATTTTGGTTACAGCAATTCCATATAAAATTAAAACATTTTCCAGCAATTGTTTTTGTAACGACTTTCGAATTTTTAGATTTGTAGAAGAATTGATAAATTTTATGTTGCTTTGCTCAAAATAAATATCAAGTTATGTTTTAATTTTTAATTTTTAATTTTCATTTAAAGCACAAAATATTCTAATAATCATTTTTATTGAACTTATTTAGTAAATGAATATATTATATTATAATATATAATTATAATAATTATATAGGGGTGAATATAATTCTTTTATGTGATTATTAACCTTGACCGAACCAAAGGCAAAAAAGTGAGAATTTTTCTACCTATATGGAAAGAGCACTATGGATGTATTTAGAGTGGTAACTGTGTGGCGTGGTACTTATGTGTAGATATAATTAGTGGTCGAACCTATAATATTGAGAGTCACTTTTTGTCCAAACATAAAGCTGTAATTGATATGTCAAATGATGAAAAATTAGAAAACATCAAGAAGCACGTATTGAATTTTGGAAATCAAGAAGGGGTTTTACAGAATTTCATAACGCAAAATAACCACTCAACAACTGCTAGCTTTGACGCAGCTCTTTCAAACGGTGAATATTTAAAGACTGCATTTATTCAATGTTCCAAACATCTTTTAAATGACTTCAAAAATAAAAGAGAAATCTTGGCCAGAATTAAAGAAATTCCGTTGTCAGTAAGAACTGTCCAGCGGCGTATAAAAGATATGGCGGAAGACATTGGCATTCAGATCAAAAACGATTTATTATCGATTCAGTATTTTCCTTGACGAGAACAGTGACATAAATAATATGGCAAGACTTAAAGAATGGAATTGCTTTTGCTCAAAATTAGTTTGATTTGAAAAAGACATAAAAACTTGTAAGTTTAACTATTTCTTCCATATAAAAATTCAACAAAAAAGAAATGTTGATGATTTTGATGTAAGGATATCTGAGATTTATATTAATAGCATGAAAAACGAATTTGAAAATAGATTTCAAACTTTGAAAACGCAAGGCCCAATAAAGAAAGTTTATAAAGAAAGCGATCACTTTTTCTTTGCAAAAAACTTTAAACGTTTTTTGTCAGCAAAAATCAATAGACTTTACAGAATACCAACAGTTTCTGAAAGAAGTCTTACGAGTACTACGGATCAATTTCACTTGACGCTGAGAATCTTTATTACCAAGTGAGGGCAATTTCGAAGGAGGAATGGTGATATGATAACAGATGCACTAATGTTATGATCAATTATATGTATCAAAAATAACAATGTGTTATAAAGTCGAAATCTTTCCGGCCAACAGTCGAAACCTATATCAAGATATTAAAATATATATACAAGTTGGGATGTGTAAGTGCAGGTATATTCGCCAACGTCTCATATCCGTGAAGATCCAGTCGTGCGTAACGACGGATCCAAACGCCAATTACAAAAACTTATAAGGCAGTAGGGAGATAGGGGATTAGTCATCCCTCTCCTGAAAAATCGACCTAAAATATTTTTGATTTATCGGCTAAAATCTATCACACCGAGTAGTCCAGTGGGCACTCGTAAAATTTTAATATCAAAATGTTTAACCTTATGATCAAATATCCAAAGGGGTGAGTGGGGAAAACGAGCGAATTCGTTGCAACGGTAAAAGTAAAAAATATAAATTAATCAAAATATGAAAACCTTAAACTAAATATTTGTTAATAGACAAATCATAAATAAAATGAAAGGTAGAAATATAAATTAAATTAAGATGTTCGTGCAAACCGCGGACGAATTATTTGGTATTAAACAAACTATAAATAAGATAAGAAATACACATGCAAATTAATCAACATAGTTAGTAAATAGCATAAAATGTAAACTGTGATCGGGATAAAATATTAAATGTTGGTTTTGTTGTTTTTTTATTGATTTTTACTATTGTGTACTGAATTTATCACATTTATGTTTATATAAATTTAGTTAACTGGATAATAAATTAATTAACTTTTGGTTGAACTATTTCCCACTGACTTGCTACGAGTATAATAAATCTCATCTTAGAAGAATTTTGCCCACGACCAAAAATGTTTGCTGACAACTGTCCTAGAACAATGAAAAAAAATTCTAATAAAGAAAATTGCTTTGAAAATATTTCTGTAGTATTACGATTAGAGTTTCTGGACGAATTGTCTTAATAGGGTTACTTTATTTTAATTTTAAAATTTTATACATCTTTAACAGATATAAAAATTGTCATCCGATTATTTGGTTTACTTATTTGCATTTTTAATCAAAAAATATAACTACACCTGATTCAGTTCATTAAAAACTTCTATAATAGAAGTTTTAATAAACAACCAATTACAATTATGATTAAGTTTATGAATTAACCATTTTTAAAATGGCTGGCAGGTAATTTTTTTAATAAAGTATATTTTAGGGCTTGGATTGTGATCTCGTATATTTATGAGATCATTATTCAAGCTTTTAAATAATACTTTTCATCATCATTTATTATAAATTTAGTTTTAATTAGTTTTTTAGGATTTTTTATGAATTTATGTAAATTAATGGAATTATTTTCGAATAAATTCAAGTCCGATTAATTGAAAACTAAAATTTATTATTAAAAGGTTTCTATATTCGAATAAACTATTCCTCTGTTCCTTGGAAATTCGTTTTGGGTGCCATCTTTTTGACCTTTTGACAAATCCAAATTTTTGATAATTATTGATTTTATGAGGCTTTGGAAATTTCTGTTAATTTCCCAAATTTATAAAAATCTTCCTCATTTTCAACAGTATTAATGATTTGGATTTTTTATACTTTATAAAAAAAATTTTTTTTAATTTAAGTTATCGGAAAACTTATGTTTTCCGTATTTTTTAAACTCCTCATTTGAAGGTTCTGGTTCCAGTGCTCCTGGTATTTTGCAAATGAGGTAAAAACTCAAAAACTTAGAGTTTTGATGGATATTTTTGAAATATCTGAAAAGTTGTAAAAATATTAAATTGATTGATTTTCATGAAAAATCTTACGAAGTTATTTCCTAATTTTCTCTACAACTCAAAGTAGAGTTATTGGTATTTTTTCAAAAATTTTCGGCTTTAATTTAAAAAAAATTGTCTAAAAGTTACTAAAAATAGTTTTATAGAGTTTTTATTGAACTGAAAATTTCTACATTTTGAAAGTTTGCATGCATTATTTACTATGTATTATGTTTTTACGTTTTTTTAGTGATTTATTTTTCTTCTAATTCCTTCCTTCTTATAATATAAGTTTTTATTCAGTTGAACAAATTACATGCAGACACGGGTAAGTATGTATGTCCCTATATTATTAACTTTATTGATTTTTCATTTTAGTATAGGAGTTTTTAATGAACTGAATCAGGTGTATTTCACTGTCAGCAGAAAAGTGAAAGGTTTGGAAAAGACACAAAATACAAACTGACGAAAAATAATTGAATTTCATTGGTTAAATTAATTTAAAAGTTTTGCGGTGTCTAAAATTGAATTACTTGAAAAGGTAAATAAATAATTATTTAGAATTTGTTTTGTGAAAATGATTGAATTTAAATCATAAAAATAATTTAATTAAAATAAATAGATAAAAACGTTTGAAACATAAAAGAAATTTTATTTGGTGAAAGTTGCAAGCTGGAACCTTTATCCTACGTCTTTGTATAATGTCAGGTCTTTTCATATCATAAAAGAGGTCATTTAATATCAGGAAAAAATTTATTAAAATTTTACCTATCAGTTTCGATTGTAATATTTGGTGAGAGGTTGTTTGGATTAATAAATAGAGTTTGTATTTGATTGAAAGCCATAGATCCAAGCCCAAATCCTGAAACGACGATTCCAATTACTAAACCTCTTTGATTGGGAAGCCACTAATCAAAATTATAAAGAAGTTATAAAATGAAATATTGGTACGTTAATAGCGGCTGATATTGCAACCGAATAAGCAATACCAATTCCTATACCAAATAGAACGCCATAAGTCAATATCATTAAATACAAGTGAGATTTAATAGTAAAATAAGTCAGCATTACAGAAAAACTATTAGAAACAGTCAATTAATTCAAATGTTTATTCAAAACACCTCATAGTCCAACTCCCTATTAAAACAGTTAATCTGGTTCCTATCTTTTTACTAAGCATCCCTCCTAAAGACATTGTAATTCCTTGGAAAGTTAACCCGCCAGCAAATATCCACAGCATGTCACCATTTGTAACATTAAAATTACAAATAAATTTCATGTATGATGCAATATAAGGGCTCATGTTCCCTATTTATTATAGAATTTATAAGTCATTAATAAATTAATCCATAATCAATCAGCTAACCAAATGTGTAAATAGTTCCTAAGGAAAAGTGGATTAAGAATCCACCAAGTACACAGAGAACTCCTTTATAGTTAGTCAACTAAAAATAAATAATTCATCTTTTTACTTCAAACTTATAATAAATTTGCTATTAAATTAATAATTATACTTCATTTAGATTTATAAATTTTATATTTTCTTAAAAGTATCAAATTTATGTTTTTTTAAAAGTAAAAATGTTATATTATATTCGATTTTAATAATTTACTTTATTTTCTGATATTTCTTTTAGTAGTTCAAACAAATGATAATAATTTCATAATAAATAAAATAAATAAAATATAATCAAAAATATACATTAAATAAGTTTTCACTGTTAAACATAAACTATTTATGGACTTTTACTTTAAAAACATCTATGTAAATTTTTATTTACATATTTTATTTTTACATATTTTTATTTACATATACATTTTTATTTCCAACCTCACAAGTGAGGTTGGAAAGTATTATGTCAGGCACAATCAAAGTTTGATATTGCATATTACATCGTATATTATGTTGGGTTTCTTGGGGTTTAAAATTTTAAAGCTTTATGGTTGTTCTCCAGACAACCCCATACAAATATTTTTTCGGTTACCACTCGACACCCGTTGCTTGACAACTTTAGTACTGTGTCCAAACTAGGGAATCGTTTGCAAAAAGTAGTCACCATTGCTAGTGATTGGTTACCAAGTTTGATTTATTTGGCACACATACAACAATTTTTGGGCTATAAACCATAATTTAACGAAAATTGTGTAAATTAAAACAAAATAATTTATTAAAACATTAATGTTTAAAATTGTTAATTGTGAATTAGTGGTTAATGACCTTGTAACCCAAACATACAAAATTCAACTGTATTCAATGGTTACCCGTTACTAGGCAACCTTGGTACTGTAACCACTTGCTGTGAAACCACCAACGGTGAGCCCCTCTTCAAAGGCTACTAAGGTTCGGCTTTATGCTGGGTTCAACGAGCTGCCTATAAAATCAATTTGTGGTTGCTTTGGGTTGTTGAAGACGCCGTCTAGCACACTCAGCTTTTCGCAGCCTGTGGTGAGTGGTTTCGCTCCACCGATATGGTTGGACGGTTCGGTTCGCGATAAGCTACTTCGACTGGCAAAATATTTTTAGTAATGTTTTAATGTAGTTTTAATTTCATTAAAATCTCTGTACTTTGTACAAGGAGTACTAATGAAGGCACCTTAAATTCCTCTTTGAACTGTTTGGGGAAATAAAACACTGAAGATGCAAAAACACCTTTTAACCTGGGTGAATATGATAACGATGGAATATACTGGGTTAGCCAAGATTCCTTAAAACAACGGTTTCCACTTGCTGACATATAACCTTCAAAGTAATATGACGGGTGAACGTTGTATGAATCAGTTAGTAAACGATACTTAATCTTAAGATCGATAGAAATCTTCGCAGTAGATTGTAAATAGAGTCCAATGTCATAGGTTAAACTAGTATCTCCACTTTCTAGCTTGTCATTGTCTGATTCTAGAACAAAGTGATTTAAAATAAATATAACATTATTTGACTATTTTCAATCAATCCAGGGGATGGCAAGTGCCCCACTTGCTGGCGTTCATGACTGAGGTGAAGACTAACGAGTAAGTGACCGCGTTGCCTTCCTTATAAGTCGTGAGGGCACTTCCATCCTCCGTATTGGGGTGCGTTTGGCCTGCATCAATTGTTTTTCTTCTGCCCATCCTCACTGCGCAGTAGTTAGTCTTTGGTATATTTGCTTGGCCCGGGGTTGTTCGATCCAGGTGTATTTTAACTTATGCATTTCACAGCTCATCGGCAGCAGTTGAGAATGCAATGACCCATTTTTGTTTCTCACTTTGGTCAATTCCTTTCCAATGGCACGGATGATATCCATATATAAAAGTTTGAATAGAATCATTACAATTTACAAATGTTCGGCAGCTAAAATGAATTGTCTCTATATTTAGTACTCCTTATTTGAAATATTATATTCGGAATGTGATTCTATCCTCAACTCTTGGGCCTTTAACTGATTATGAATTTGCACTATTTAATCTTGTGTATTACTAGTATAATTTCTGATTTTTTATATTTCAATTTGTGATTCCAAAACACGATCTCTTATTTTACATTGGTCAATTATTAATTCACGGGTCTAATTTCTAGCATTTTTCATTATTTAGTTATTTATAATTATACAGGACTCGGTTTATAACCAAACATTTATTTAATACATAACAAGATGAATCCACAATTGTTATCCAAATGTATTCATGTCTAAATCCTCGTCTCTGGCCGCGTCACCGGTAGGTTGGATCTCCAGGCGGTTGTCGCCTAGCATAAGCGTGCTCACCATAATAATATCTCACTCGAATCCTCTCGAGTACTGGTGCGTGAATGAGACGCCTTGGCATGACCACGTTGACTTGTGCATCCATTTCCATAAGTATCGGGTGGTCTAACTCAAACGACACTCCATAGTTGGGGGCATGTCCATCTGTATTGTGAATACGCCCAGCGGCCATATCAGAATTGACTCGAGCTCATTGATTCCACGCCATCGCAGTCTGCCACTGGATTTCCCTGATTTTGGCTTCCAAGCTTGTCAACGTGAATTCCGCTCTTTGGTGCTCCGGGTTTCGGCCTGGTTCCAGCTTTAATGCGACGCTGGGCAATTCGATTTCGTCGTCACGACTTCTGGGATTGATTGGCCAATCAGTTCCTCCGGTCGTCGCAATATATTAATGTACATATTCAAGTAAATTTAGAATAAAATAATGGGATGGAATTAACCGTACTTTAAAAAGCAGGGAAATAAAATAAATATCATAAGATTAATATTAAGCTCATTTCTTTTTTATAAAGTACATTTATCTATTTTAGTTTACAAAGTTATTTTTATAAAGCAAATTTATAAAGTACAAACGGTTTTTTTTGTATTTACTTAATATTATTCCCAAAATAATTAATCATTATTATTATTATTTTTATTATTATAATTATTATTATTATTATTATTATTATTATTATTATTATTATTATTATTATTATTAGTTTAATTGTTATCGGAAAGAATATGCTTAAACTGGACTATATAATTATAAGTTATTAAAAATGAGTATTAAAATTTAGTTGCTTCAAAAAAAATGATGTTGATTAATTGTTATTTATTCAATCCACAGTCTTACTGCTGCATTGTAGAACACAACTTTTAACGAGATATTATACTAATTGAGGAATTTAGGCTTTAAACACCAGCTTTGCAAATTTCCAATATAGTTACTATTGCTTCCAGCTCTCAAAATTTCATTGACTGTATTGACAATCACGTATAACTTATGATTTAGTTTTCCTTGTTAGAACTTCATGTCTCAATAAAACATTTAGGCCTTTTACTTGGTACCGATTAGTTAAGTTCAGATCTAGATCAAATTCATGACGATAAAAACTTAACAGTTAGTTCCAATAGGCGTTTGTCGGGAGATATCGTATTTGTCGGTTCTTGTAGGATTCCGTTTGGTTCGCATCATTAAGTTCATTCCCATTCTCCGTTGTAGTAGACTTCTGCATGGGTAGTTGTTTTCTATTTCCTGCATCGATATTTATAGTGACGAGTGACCTGATTACTCATTGTGGGTTGTTGGCTCCGGCAATTTGGAATATAAAGTGACCGGATAATTACATAAATCCTCAATTTAATTTCTGTCATTTTTCTGATTCTCCGTAAAATTTATTGGTAATTTGGTCGAATTAGTCATTCATTTGTTGCAGTCAGGCATTTAATTATTATCGCGATTAAATCTCATTTGCTTGTCCTCGTCATTTGGAATTAAGTGGAAATTGGATGTGTCGTTCGATTATCTCCGGCATGTGGGATTGCTTGAAGTCGCCTGATTGGATATCTTCGATGTAATAAAACAAACCGCTTAATGGATAATGATAACTATTTCATTTTATTATTCGTTGTCGTCAGATTGAACGATTTGGAAGTGGTTGGCATCTGTTATTCTTCCGATTTTAACTAATATTATATCTAGAGATAATATTCGTATCAATGTCTCAAAGGTCCTCTTGTCAATGCAACTTTGAATCTCGGGTAGTACGTTAATCGGGTGCCAGAAATAATTTGAACTCAACCAGTATCCTAGTAAGTTTTTGGAATTATCTCCGTTGATTTATTTGAATGTGCTTTGGTTTTGGTTGTATCTACACAATGAATTCCACGTGTAATATTTTTAAATTTCGTGTCGAAATGATCGTAAGCTTGTAACTGGAATCTCGGCTAATGAAAAGTTAATATGAAATCCACTACAAATTCCGGTATAATCTGGTGAAAAGAAATTTATATGACATGGAAATTACTCAATTTCACTGGTATTGCGGTTATAATAAATTGTGACTTTAAAATTTATTTGATACCAAAGGAAAATACGGTATCGTGACGTGGGGAGCTGTGGAATTTCCTCGTTTATTTCGTTTTTCTATTTTACTCAGTTTTAGTTATAAGGTAGATTACAAGTTACGCGATACAGTCATTTTGAATCGTTTGGCTTATTTCCTGATAATGTCAACTTTTTGGTACATTTCATCTTCAGCAGTGAATAAACATTATGGGAACATGGTAAAAGAAACGATGAATAACAAATGAATTTTAAAGTTCGGAGCACCAAAAGAGATTCATGTAGATTGTAGAAAAGCATTTGAGTCAAAAGTTATAAATTATTTCACAGAATCAATGGGAATAACAATATGTTTTTCGAGTCCATATAACCATAATACAAATTGAAGTGTTGAAAGGCAATTCAGGATAATAAGAGTCTATGTAAACGCATCACTAAAGGAGGGACTCGGACTTGTTTCTCAGATATATTGCCAATAATTGAATTCACGCAGAACGCAACGTTTCAAAAAACCAATTGGGAAAAGTTCAGCTGAGGTTGAATTCGGCAAGGAAAAAATACAGAGAAGAATGGTATGGTACTAAACCTGTAGATCAAGCCATAAATAAACCACATCAGAAAATTATAACTAGAAGAGTATAAGTAGAAGCAAGGTCAAAAGATGAAGACAGATACGAAGGACCATACGAAGTTATTCAGAAAATACATGATAGACGATATTCGTTACGATACACAAATGGAAGATTGATTCGAAGAAACGTAGAGAAGATGAAAGGATTTCTTAAAGAAGAGGGATGTGAAAATATTTAAGCATAATTATCAACGGACATAAAATTAAGTCTTAAAATGATTAAAATTAAAAAAATAAGATTTAAATTAATTTTTGATAAATTAGATAAAAATATTTTAAATATCTGATTATAAATTATTATATTAGTTATTAAAATAATTAATAATATTAATTATTAAATAAAAATAAATGCCGTTGTCAATTTTGTTTAAATACTCAGAAATATGGAAGATAGAATTTTGATTTAAAAAAATACAAATTTTTAATTAAACAAAGATGTTTTCACAACATCTAAAAATAATAATAATAATAATAATAGTAGTAGTGATAATACTAATAATAAAAATAAAAAATAAATATCGAGTGGCAAAATAATATGGCCAAGAAAAGCAATAAGATAATCAAAATTAAAATTAAAAAAAAAAGGAAAATAATATCGAAAAATAGCGAAAAATAAGGAGAAAATAAAAAATTAGAGATAAAATATAAGCAATAAAAAACTCAGAAAAATAGCTGAAAAACGCTCAAAATTCTCTGATTGGTCGCACCCAGGCATGTAACTAGTACCTAAACAGCAGTCATTTTCATAATTTTAACATTTCAACTTATGCTAATTTTCAAAATTTTGTTGATCCAATATTTTGGCAGCATGTATGTAGCTTGTAAATATACTTTCGTTATATGTTAATGTCTTTTATAGTTATGGATGGTCGCGTTGTCTTTTGGCATTTGCTCGGTGGGTCCCCTAAACTATTAATATTTATTTCATATGTTAAATCGTGAAGATGGTGAATCAATATTCAATTCCCTCAGTTAATTTTGAGTGTAGTTGTATGTGTTGATTGATCGTTTTCACCCTTCGATGTCTACTGGGACAGGTCAGGCCTTTTTGCACTGATCTCGAAGGCATGAAGTTATCGAATTCACCCAGGCATCCAATGAAAGGTTGACCTAAGTGGTATGAGGCTAACATCTCTGGAAGTGCGATATGACTTAAGGTTAATACATTCATTAAATGTTTAGGTAGGGAATACAATTTTATATAAAGAAAAACCTGTCGTAAAAATGAATATTTGAGAGGGTCGACTAAGGATAAGAATTGTGAAAGTAGTAGAACGCTGGCTGAATCATATTAATCTGATAAGCACTAACCTATTTTCTAGAAATTCGATTAGGTAATCAAAACATCACACCAATTAATTACCGGTACAGCATAAGTACCTAACACGATGACATGCGTTGACTTATGCTAACGCGCACACAACAATACTGAATAAATTAGCATCATTTATAGTACCATAATAGACATTAGATGCGAAAAGGTAATTTTGAGGAAATTCCGAAGGAATGGATAAGATGATCGATCATATTTTGTGGATCGCTAGTTTTAGCATATATATATTGTTGAGGATACGGCATGTCATGAAATTCGGCGTTAATGACATTATATAATCTAATTGAATTATGTATAATTTCTATGATTAGGGAATTCGTGGTGGTTTGGCGTTTGTTAATAAGCATCACCTAGAAACTACTGGACATACAGAGTTATTGTAGATCGATATCAATTACCATTATGGTTGTGCTTTAAGTTAAGGTTTACACTGTGGAGAGTTTTCATGATAACCTAGATAGTATTTTAGAAGACTGCAAGAATTTATACTTAGAACATATAATATCTATGGATATACTGTGGATGTTGATTTACAAACTCCGAATGAACTACGTGATATATTGGATGATTTAATAATTGCAAAAAATGTGTTTCAAAAGTAGAGAAAATACTATTAACGCAAAATTAAAATCAAAGTTATGTATTATGTATTAGGTGTTCAAATTGTCAATTTTCATCGGGCAATCAGATTTAAATAAGATCCTATTTTCAAAAGTTAAGTCGATATTAGCACTAAACTCAGAGCAGTGTCAACAAATAGTTTGGAAAAAATAATTATAAGTTGCTCAACAATAGTCTAAACGGTAAATCTGTAGGAAATTTAAAGAAAAGAAGGAATTTAAGATCACTTAATATCACTTCTACCTACTTAAGTATTTATTATTCATGTTGGGCAGGAACACGATTTTGTTTTAATAAATCGGTAACAGCACGCAAATACAATACGCAGATTTAAAATCAGACCCATAAAACATCAATTAACCATGCTAAAATACGAGAAAGAAATAATAAAATTGAAAATTGAAAAAACACAAAAGTAAATTAAAATAATAACAAAGTGCAACAAGACCCGCACGAAATAAACATAGAAATAACAAGGGAACATAAAAATTTGACCGAAATTTGACAATTTACCAAAAAGCGAAAAGTCCACAAAAGTGGAACTAAAATTAAATAATTTGAATAGGAAACAATTCAATTAAAAGTTAAAAAAATAAAATTGTCAAATTAAATCACGAAAATAATAAAATTAAGATTAGAATATACTAGAAAATCACAAGGTCAAATTTTGTTTTACCACATCAAATTTAACACGCAAGGTTAGGGTCATACAATAGGTATATATACCGATTCATTTTCACAGAATTTTAACCCGTCTTAATCAGTCTTAATCGATTGTAACCAGTCGAAACAGTCTTGAACCAGAACAATTTCTACGATTTTTAATGTGAGTGGAGGAATGTTCGAAAACTTTCTCCACTTCGCGTTCAGACAACCTTATATGAGCTCTGCCTGGGCGTCGGCGTGGGGAAAGGTTCGTAATGAGATTTCGAGAATGCTATATCGTGATCCAACAATGTATTATGCCAAATATGTATATGCTAATTCAAAATAAAAGTTTTAAAACTGAATAATTTATGTCGAAATTTTTCCGGCGTAAGATAGTAAAATCCACACACCCCAATCGAATAGTGTAAGTGCGGTGTAAGTCCGCCAATAATTCGTGCCCATGAAGGCTACGGCGTGAGAACGCAGGAGCTGAAACACAAATATTAATTCGTATAAGGGAAAATGGGTTGAATGGGGAATAGTCTTTTGGCTAGTCCATCATCACTCATTTCCTGAAAATTCGACCTAAATTCTAATAAAAAACAAATCGGCTCAAAATCAATACACCGAGTAGTCCAATGGACATTCATAAACTCATAACATCAATACAATGTTGCCTAGGATCAATTAAGGGAAGGTGACGGAGAAATTAACGTTAAAAATCGTTGATATGTCGATAACCTGTATTACTGAAAAACTAAAATAAGTGATTTAAATTTTAAACACTCAGATTTTAATTTGTACGCATACTATATTAATACTATAAAACCCACCGTATTATAATCCCGCAACTAAAGTAGTAAATTAGCAATAACTTTCGGGGTTACGATCACCATCTGACCAAGGATTAGAGAGGAAAATTTTAATCCTCAGTCTCGACCCTAATATTAAATAATCGTGCAAATTTTGCAACGAGATTCAACGTCACATCGGTAAAAATCCTTGTAAAACTAGAGAGTCGACAGGCCAGTCATGTGTAGTTATAAAAGTTGTTACTTGGGAAAAAAATATTAAATTAACAGTAACTGGATAAATATGACGATTTAACCAAAGAAATTTTATTGAGAATAGCTTCCGATTAATAACTAAACTACCTTGCGAACGCCAGCCTGACATAACCGACAGTAAATGTGAATGAGACAAACAAAACACTAGATAAAATTCATACAACAACAGGTTGGATATAATAAGGAAAATCATACAGCAGACGAAACATCACAATAGATAATATTCCAAAGATTTGTCCTGGTATTAGGCGTTGACGATACACCGGATTTACGACAGAGGAGATTGATGGGGAATAGGCACGGCGATCATTTTAAATTGAAATCGAAGGAGAAATCCGGCCAACGTAGAAATGAAATTTGATAGATCTCCAGATAAATATAATAACAACTAGAACATACCGACTAGTCCACGAAATAACTTGTATCGGATCCCATCAACAATCCATATGTATGATCTCATATCGTGAATAAGGTTGTCAAGGCGAACTAGATTATTTAGTTGTCATTAAAGAAAAATCAACCGAAAATTACTAACATGGAATTTCGGAAAGTTTGGCCAGTACTGAATTTATTAAAATTTGTTAGGCTAAAGTCCGACAAATACAACCCGGCCGATGGAGAATCGACCTGACATTTCGTTAAAATGCCAATCGATAAAAAATTAAATTATAACTAGCAAAAAAAGTTCTAACCATCTATTCGGTAATCGAGACGTAACGGCACATCTCCAACCTAGCAACTGTATGCAACCACGTCTGGCACACCACTGCCTGACTAGAACTTACACACCCGCATGGGTATAAATAGTGTGTCCACGGAGAGAATATCATATTTTTTTTTGGTACTATTGAAATGTCTAGAAATCCGAAAAACACTCCACATGGAAACCAGACGGACGAAATCAGCATGGAAGACAAGGAAAAATTAAGAAATGGTGAGCTTAGCAATTATAATCATGATATTTCACTAGCCCAAGTTCTAGATTGTTACCCAAACGATGGACCAAATGTAATTATAAATTGTTACTACTCCATCGAGGGAGATCTGCCAAAACTAACAAGAAAAACCACAATTATTGTGTGATAAATATCGATTGAATGGAATAAAATTCAAGTGTTAAATTGTTCAATTTTTCTCTGATAAAAGATGACACCGGATACTCTCCTCGCGAAAAAATAAATAGTGTCACCCGAGCTGTTAATGAAATAGGCCACCTAAATTCTTAAATCTTGACTCCAACAAATAAAACGCAAACTATGCCAATAAATCCCTAATAGTCTTCGCTAAATGCAATTAACTCCTATCCGGCGAATATTTGTTTTGCGATTTTCCAAATCGAGCTAAAGATAAAAATCACAAACCGCGCCGATTATGACGGAGATCTTCCAAATAATCCTTCGCCCCTCATTAGAATTTTTCTGAAGAGATGAATCTCACATGAAATGCTTTCATCTGCCCGCAACCGAGTCAACTCCCTCCCAAATGTTCGACTTTAAATATATCATCAATTAAATAAATTTTTAAACCAAAAAGATAGTACAAAAGGCAACTTATCATCGCTAAGAGACAGGATGTAGAGACGGCGATAACGCCATGCTACTGAGTTTATCGTGAATATAGCGTGTTAGTTAAGATCAGTTTAATAATTAAATTTTTAAGTTCATTGACAGTGTTGATAAAATCATCCTTGTACATAAATAGATCAACTTTAATTACAACAACGGAGAGAAGTACAATACCGACGACGAATATCTAAATTCAGTTAATATTGCAAATGCCCTTTAGCTTGGATAGATTTTAAGTTGAACCACACAAATAAGCGTTTAAAGAAAAGCAAACTTGACGAAGCTAAAGCCATTAGTTTTGCATCACAATCTTGTAGTATAATAATCACTATGATCCCTTTTAGAAAATTCGTGGATCGACGTGTGCCGGATTATCGCACGGTTCTCTGCACACTCAGCTGCCAGGTGCAGGCAAGTGATGTGGGACGCGGGATTTTCAATATCCCCCTTACGAGAAATCAGTCCAGGCCATCAAGGAGATTCAGGAAAGATCAAAATCCCCTTCATAGCAATAAAGCGGGAGCCCGGCCGCAACCCGGCTCGGGAAATCCGAGGCCAAGCCGAGTTTCTGTTGGCTCGCCTCGAGGAACACCAGCGAGAAACCAACCGCCAAGTGGAGAAAGCCAGGCGATACTTGACACAAGTAAATGCAGACATTGCGGCGGGCAAAATACCCAGTACGGACGGGTACTCCCCCGTTACAACGTGTCCTACGAACTACACGATCCGCGATTGCGCGAACAGACTACGGCGATGAATGTGGTAATACCACGAAAGATTCTTCCCCGGGAACTACGGGATGAGGGGAGATATTCGGATAATTACCGCGATCACCCATACGCTCGCGAACGACCGAGCCGGAGATACAACCAAAGTTATCCCGAATCCACCCGTCGGTAATTGTCATATAATAAATATTTAAAAAATAGTTCTTCTGTGATTTGGTTGTTGTTAACCATTAAGGAGAATAATTACAACCCACCGGTTGTAAACTTAACATGAATCGATAAACAATGAATTAATAGAATTTGATAAGAGATCCCAAATTTAACGAGTATTTATCATTGTAGACATGAGTTCAGGTCAAGCCTTACAGCAGAAGCTCCACAAAATCCGTACGGCCAACAAGGATCTGCAACGACAGCTCATCCAACTAACTAAAGAAATACAACAAATCAAGGTGACCTGGATCGAACCAGGGAAGGCAAAAGCAATTTACCAGAAAATGACCGCGGCACAACTGGGGTGGGCTCAGGAGAAGCAGCTCACCCAGTCGAAGAAAATTCAGATAAGCAAATTGAGGTAGCGCTATCAGCGTGCCAAGAGGATAACGCGGTAACCTATGCTCTGGTATTTGCTCCAGCTCAACTGGCCTACCGAGAAGCGACTGGCGTCACCAAACCTGCAAGTAAACCAATCAAACATCACCCCGGGAAAGCCGAGCGAGCCAAACGTCGGGTCGCAAAGACGAAAGACTAACAAGCATAAAATTGGTTTTTATAAATGTTTTGCCTAGATTGATCTTTCGAATTAAATTTAATAAGTGTAGAGTTTAATTAAAATAAATCATGAGTAGTTTTCGGAGAGAGATTCCCAATGAACGTAGAACTAACCATTCGAGTAAGGGACCAAAAATTAGGAAAGCGTACATGAACCTTCCAATGGTAGTGCGTTGAACCAATTTTGAAATCGGCCAGAGTAGTTCCTTCGTGGCGCTCACCTTTGGCGATCTCAAAACCAATGGTTGCACTACCAACGTTGCCTAGCAACGGGTAACCATTGGGGGGCAAAGATAAGGTTATATCTGGGGCCAATGTCACTCAATTAATTTTTATTTAGAATATTTAATCAAATATATTTTTGATAAATTAGAGGAAGTGACCAGTGTAAATATTAGTGATGTAACGGCAGTTTCCAAAGTCCTTAATCAAGAATTGACTTCTTCAGATTCAGAAGAAGATTCAGGAATAAATGAATATTCTCAAGTTACTGAAGAAATCTTTAAAGATGTCAATAAATCAATGATAGACCCTAACCATGAAAAAGTAGAACATGAATACAATGATTTTACAGATTGCACTGATTATGTTGGGCTATAAGCCATAATTTAAACAAAAATGAAAAAAAAATTGTGTAAATTTAAACAGAATAATTAAGGAGGTTTGAAAATTATCAATATGGCTGCTGTAACATAAGCACGTACCGCAAGCAGAAATCAAAAATAAAATAAAACATTAAATAAAACAAAATAAAAACATAACAAAATTAAATAAAACAAATATTAATTAAAATCATTGAAAAGCCTACAGATGCAGAAAGAAACACAAAACCAAAAAATAAAACCGCCAAAACCTTGCAAAAGAAGGTTTAGAAAATACATAGGCGGAAGCGGCGACCAAAAATTTAAATATCAAAGGGTAAAAAGAGAAACAATCAAAAAGAATGGTTAAATAAAAAAAAATAAAAATAAAAATTTACGAAATATTGAGAAAATAATATAAAAAAATAGAGAAAAATAAGGAGAAAAATAAAATATTTAAAATTAAATTAAAGCAATAAAACCCCCGAAAAATAGCCGAAAAAGGCTCAAAATACTCTGATTGGTCGCACCCAGGCATGAAATGACTATATATACAGCAGTCATTTTCATAATTTTTAGACTTTTAGACATTTTGTTGACACAAAATTTTTAGACTGTTAGACATTTGTAGAGAAAATTTTGTAGACACAAAATTTTTAGACTTCACTGTTTATGCCGATGTATGACAATTTTTCAAATTTGTATGCTTGACTGACAAACTTGTCGATCGTAAGTATTGTTTTTTTGTAGAAATATATTTTTCTATGTTAATGTTTTGTTTAATTTAACTTATTCTGGATGGCCGCAATGTCTTTTGGCATTGCTCGGCAGGTTCCCCCTAACTTATTTATATTCATTTTATATACCTGTTAATTGTGGAGAATGGCAGGGCAACATTCAATTCCGGCCGTTAAATTGGCAGGACGTTGACGTGTTGCTTTGTCACAATCCACCCTTCGGTGTCTGCTTAGTCTGGTCAGGCCTTGTTGCACTGATCACGGGGTAGGACACCGTCGTAATTCACCGTGGCGGCCATTTTCAATGTTGGTCGGAGCGGTAAGAGGGTAAACTGCGGGAAGATCGCCATAATTAAGGGGATAACATTTATGTAAATGTTTAAGTAAGAAAATTAAATTTTTAATTTAACTCCTGCCGATTATTATATTGTCAAGGGTACGACTAGTGATAGAAATTTAGGTCAACGAAAGTATAAAGTAGGTTTAGATCACGTACATTGTTTGATAATCATCGTGGTGGAAAATTAAAATAAAAGGATACATTTTGGCATAGATCTGTGAGATGATAATATAGAGATTAACGAATGGTGGTAACTGTGGCGACCATAGGAAAGCAAATATGAGTTGTTGGACTAAAATAATGATTTTATAATAATGCATTCATTTCAATTTACCATAGGCTAACGTTTGCATGAAACAAGGAATTTTCCATAAAATAAGGGCGGAACGCTGCCCAAATTTTTGAAAAATATTTTAATAAATAAACAGTAATGATGACAAATTGATATAGGAATTGTAGAAATAGATGATTATGGACAAGCGTATAGATAGAAAGAGACGTAAGACCTTCCATCGGCAGTCAGGAACCCGAAAGTGAAAATATCATGAGGAGTAGTTCTAGAAATGGAGCTCACCTGCTCATGAATTTTCAGCTGCTATATACAGTACCAACATGAGCTTGCTCATGGGTATATAGTGGTAGGATTAAAATTGTGGGGCGTCTGGGTGAGACAGCATAGACCCTAGGAAAAGAAGGTATTTTGATAGAGGGAAATAGGTTTGAATAAGCTTTACACAGATTTAAACAAATTAATTACACCCAGTACACCAGCAATTATATTGTAAAAAATATAATGAAGGAAGTGTCGAGATGAAGATTGTAAGTGTATTAATCCATAAATATTAAAGTTGATTATAATTTTAAATTATCTGATTTATTGTAAATAATACTAACAATAATTTTTATAAAAAATGAAATTTTTAAAACAATTTTTCTACATTCAACAACTATTCGATATTCAACAACTACTAGATATAATTGTATAAATACATATAAATGAAATTACAATAATTTTTAGTTTGAAAAATTCGATAATGTTTAATCTGACATATTTATATAAGTGAATTAATAACAATTATAGTAATTCATTATTTTACAGTTATTATTATTTACAAAAAATACTAATTTGTATATTATACTTGAATTAAAAGACTGATTTTTTGGTGTACATATTTCCTTCTGCTATTCTCCTCCCTTATTGCTACCCTAATATATACTATATTTTATGTTTAGATTTCTTTAAAACGCGGAATTCAATTTACAATTGTTTAACCGCATTATTAAAACTTCTTGTGTTTAAAAAATTTATGTAACAATTTAAATGTACAAAATAATTACAAAATAAATAATAATACACAATCAAAACATTTTAATAAATATAAATGTTTTTTTGTCAAAAACTGAATTCTTTCTTTAATCTAAATTTAGAGATCAATCCGTTTGTGTAGGAATGTTAATATAAGAGCTGAAAAAAATTAAATCAAGTAAATATAATTTCATTTTGATAAACAATTAAATCAATTTATAAATAATTGTTATTAATGAAGTTTATAACATTATAACTACCAGAGTTGATTGGTACATTTAAGCACACGTTAAGTATTTAATCCAAATTAATATATATAAATAAAAAATAAAAATAAAGATATGCGATATTAAAAATCATTATAAACAATTATCACAATTCATATAGGGTGTTAATAAATTTAAACCAAAATTTGTGAAATCCGTCATTTTGACATGTAGGTACTACTAAGTTCAATCGCTCATACTGCATAACTAGTAAAGAGTTGTTATCTATTTATCTTTTTGTAAAGGAATTAAGTATTACTTGTACGGAAGACATTTTACAGAAAACATATCCTCAGGCATTGAAATGGTTTCTATTTATTGATTCACCTCTCTGTTGTGATAGCTTGAATAATTCCAGAAATGGCGATAGCGCCAACTTCTTCACTTTATAATTATCCTGGAATTTCTATATATTAAAATTAAATTCTTCTTTGTAGTCGCTTTCTGATGGCAATTCGAATTAATTTTTTCATTGTGATATAGTTGAATAAAAACTGTTCATGAAACAATTGTGGAATATTTAAAATTATTACATAATTCTTCATATATTTGACGAATTTGTCGACATCTTGACCACTGAAAATACCAATATCTTTGTAGATCAATTTTGAAAGTTCCAAACTTTTGAGAATTTTTCATAACATACTAGCTTTTAAAAATTTTTCAGTAAAACACGTACATTGTAAGAAGTGAATTCGAGCATTGAAGACAATAAGTTTATTGATTTTTAACACAAATTCACAAACTGCCACAACGTGAAAGCATATATCCCAATGGAAAATCGCTTTGTCTGAAACATTAAGGTGATTTAAATTTATTCTCAAAGTTTCTCCATTTCGATTCACTGAAGTCTGTTATTTTTTCTTCAATAATTCGTTTGATACACTTTTCTTCGACAAACTGACAAAGTTCCCTCGTTTCGTGCTCTCTTTTTATACCGTTTTTTCGACAAAAATTTAATTGATGATAAACAGCAATAATTGAATGTTTAACTAAATTTCCGCAATTCGGTCTAACTGTTTTTGAAACCAGGGGTTATTGTTTTTCAAACATCCAATTTAATCTGAATCAAGTTAATTATATTATTTACTTCCGGGCTCTCTGTACAGCTTGGCTTTTACAGGCCTCGGGTTATCTTTATCGCTTGGGCTTCCCATTAGCTAGGGTTTTCCATTAAGAGATTAGTTAATTTTAATCAGATTGTTTTTTGCTTATAACGTTCCCTAGAGACCTCTCACTTAATTGTTATTAATATATTTTCGTCGTCTATAGGTTTTGAGTTCAGCAATACTCGTTTCCCACGATCAATATTAATCTCCAAATTTTATAAATTTTTAACTAATTTTTGTATTTAAACTATTTTTGATATTTTTTCATTTTCGATTTTCTGTGCCCTCATTTTATTTTCATTTTACATCAAACCCAACAGTAATAATGTTTGAGGAACTAAAACAACAAATGTTTAAAACTGATTTTTCAGTCAGGTTAACCTTTCAAAATTTTGTTATAAATAAAGCTTTAAGTTAACACAAAATTAAATTTCGAATGAACAATTTACTTCAATAATCAAATAATGAAAATAATATAAAACCAAAATTCAAACAAGATCTTTGTATTAAAATTTATGTTACAATAAATATTTATAAACCTAAGTTGAATACATTTTTATGTATTATTTGGATTTATTCATTTATAAATGTTGGCAAATTAAATTTTGAATTGTTTTAAAAATTTGTTTGTATTTTGTCATTTATTAAAAACATTCGTGGGAAAGGAAAATCAATCATAGAAGGAGCAGAAAAAGAAAGACTTTGTGAATTTTATATTATGAGTGATCAGGATATTGTTAATATCGAAATATTTTATATTTTATGAATAAACTTTGCAGAAATATCTTACACAGTTATTTATTAAATTTAGGTTTATATAAATGATTCCGCCATCGTCAAAAAAGTATTTTTTTTAAGTTTAAATAAATATTTATTCGTGTAAAAACTGTGATTGAATTTTTTTTGAATAAATCTTGTCTTATTATTTATGTAGGACATCAAGTTGAGAATTCGGTTAATTTGATACTCATAATTCAGGATAGATTCAATAGGATATGAAACAAGAACATTCAGTCATTTAGGTATTTTATTTATTCGAAATTATTTTTACAATGAAAAATTCGCTTTCTATTACAAAAACATTCACGATATTAAAAACATTTAAAGTTTGTTCTCATATTTTATTTTATAAATCAAAAAGGAAATTACCATAAAATTCCAAACAGTAACTCAACTTAATTTTTTGGTAATTTTTTTAGTAATATTTTTTAGTGATATATTTTAGTAAAATGAATTATTTCCAAACAATCATGGGAAAAAAGAAAGTTGCAAAAATAATCATGAAAAATGTGAAAATAAACTCTAAAAACTCTTTAAATTTGTAAATGGGAAATTATTAAAAGTTTTGGAGCATTAAAATGGTAAATTTAAAATTATTAATTAGTATGATTAAAATTAAAATTATGAATATTGAAATTTACCAATAGTCGTCAATCCAGCACCAATTCCAAAAATTCCAAAATAATTTATCTTAGATAAAAAAATGCTAGTAGTTAAAGCTCCAAAAATTCCAGCAAATGCCTAAAATATATTTAAAATTTTATTTTCTTTTTAAAACTACTGACAATTTTAAAAAATATTATAATTTCATCAAGTTTCAAAAAATTAAAATATATCCAGCAAATTTGGAAAGATTCGACATGTTAATGTGAAATCAAATTGCGTTTGAAATAAATTTCTTTTGCCTTAGAGGGATTTTTAAAATGTATTCAAAAATCTTTAAAAATTAAAAAAAAGAAATTAACTTTTATTTATTTATTTTATTTCTTAATTTTTTAAGACATTATAAAGTTATAATATGGTATAACTTTTTATGAATCATTTGGAAAAAAAATTCATTGTTATCTGCTGGTACAATATCTTAAAATAATTGTGGAAGAAAAGAAAAGAATTAAAAATTTTAAGTAATTGATTAGTAAAGAAACTATATAAACTATAAAAACAGTATTACAGGCAAAAGAAAGCAAACAGAATTTAAAGGAACTGTCTAGTGATTCAAGCATATTGAGAATTTTGATTGAAAAAGCAATTTTACAGTTATTATTTTGACTATTACCGTATTTCCCCCATAATAAGACCTATCCTAAAAATAAGAGCTAACATGTGTTATGTGACCGAAATAACTATAAGACCTACCCCGAAAAAAGGACCTACCATAATCATCTCTAATATAAATTAACGTGCAGAAATAAGTAACATATGGTATTCAAAAACAATACTAAAAAATATTTGCTCATATGGATTACCACTTTTATTATTTAAAATTTTTTTAAATAATCGTCATTTTTAAAGAATTGCCACCTAAATACAATTCCAAAAAACATCATAATTATCATTTAAAAAAATTATTATTTTTTTTGAAATAAAAATAAATATTTAAAAAAACTTGATTTTTATAGTAGAACACGACTTAAATATATTTTCCAGGTAAATACGAGTTAAATAAAAGTGTTCAATTTAGTTTAAAACTTGATTAATTATGTATAAGATTTATAAATCCTCCTGTTATTTTAATTTCCCATGTAATGAGCGCAAATCGAAAGAGCTATTCAATCGAATATAAGAAAGCAATCGTGGAGGAATCACAAGGAAAGAATCTTACTTTTTTTGCAAGGACAAGAAACTAGATCTTTGGTTGGTTTGTAAATGGCGAGCCGAATATGAAAACCTTGTTTAAAGGGCAGCTGATGGTCATGTAAAGAAACGTAAGTTAGGTTCTGGCTGGCAAGTGCTGTTTCCTGAGTTAGAAGATGTTGCATTTGAATGGATCGCTAACAGGAGATCTGTAGGGTTGGTTGTTAGCAGGATAGATGTTCAGAAATTCGCACTATCTTTGGTACCATATTTTTTAATTTCCTCCTATGAATTCAAAGCTTCAGAACACTGGTTAGACAATTTTTTTCATGATATGAACTTTTGTTACGAAGATCAACGACCCTATTCAAATTGAATGATGCACAAATTATTAATCGTACGATTGCATTCAAAGAATTTATTGACAAAACTGATTTTTCGAAATATGAACTCTAACATGGTAGCTATGGAAGAAACTGCTGTGTTCATGAGTACATAATCACAATCAGCAATCAACAAAAAAGGGGAATCATCAATCTATATCCCATCTACTGGTTATAAAAGCACGCGTGTGATTTGTAGTTTTGGGATTAGATTGGATGGAAAGAAGCTCGAGCCTCTCATAATAACGAAAGGTAAGAAGGACAAGCTGGTGCGTATTTCTGGGATATACGTGCTTGAATCGGATAAGGCATGGTGTACGTAGACAGTTACATGGAGGTGGACATATTTAATGCTACCAATTGTTTTGAGATCCGGGGAAAGAGGCATGCTTGTATAGGATTCGGCCAGCACCCATCGAGCACAAGACATTAAAAACTTTCTTGCAGAAAGAAGAATTGATCAGATCATGATACCCACCGGAATGACAGCATACCTTCAAACACTTGACATTGCAATGAATAAGCAATTCAAAGATTATCTACTAGCAGAAATAATTGATTATACCGAGAAGAAAATGGTTCGGAATCAACGTGGGAATTATGTCAAGCCAGACATACACGAAGTTGTATCCTGGGTTAAAAAAACCCGGGATGATAGCATTAGTAACGCATTACAACAGGATATCTGAATAAAAACTATTCATTCACAGATAGTCACATTGCCAAACATGAGAAATTTGGCCCAATGGTGTTCCAAGAATTAGAATCCCAGATAATTCAACCAGTGACGAGAGAGAATAATAATGGGGACGATATGGGAGAGTTGGATGGCATGACTATATTTGACGAAGTGACAACTTGGAATTAAATTATATTTATTTAGAAAATATGGACCTTAAAATAAGAGCTAATTTGATTCTTTGTTCTAAATTTGAAATAAAACAGTGCCATATTTTCGGGGAAATACGGTACTCACTGTGTGATGTAATAAGTCTTGCATTTCGGGTCTTGAACGGTGAATGATTGTGTAGTTGTGTTAGCAAAAATCAACTTTATTGTGATTATGATACACAATAAATATTAAGAATATTGAGAATTTGTCATCATTGTTAAAATTTCAAGAAACACTCGGAGTTAGATCACCAACTGTTAATTTCATATTTCACTAACAACCCCAACAAACGGATTGAATTGTTAAGTTAAAATTATAATAAAAAATTTAAAAACTATAAAATGTATTTTGTATAAATAGTTGTAATTGAAAAATAATTAATTATTTTAATTAAATTAAAAATAAGACTTTAAAATTATTAAAAATTGCAATTTGTTTATTAAACCTTTTATATCTATAGTTTTTCTACCATGTCTGATGATTTCAGGAAAATCGTCGAAAATGTATCTTTGAGTTATGGTTTTTAATAATTAAATCATGGTTTAAAAAGTTAAAAAATTAAAACCAAAATTTGAACAAGCTGCATATAAATATATTCTTCGTGTATAAAAATTTACTTACATTTGCTGAAAACAAAATTCCATAAATTGTGACCACCTTTTTCAAACCAAATAATTTTGCAGTTATGGCAGGCATCACTGCAAAAATTCCACAAATATTAGCAAATATTCCACAAACCCATATCAAAAACATGACTCTAGCTCCAATACTGTTAGGAACTAAATGACATAAATAAAATGTTCCCATCAAAATAGTCGAATTTATAATTATGCTTCTAATTGCAACCTAATAAAGAGAACTTCATTAATTATATAAATAAAATAAAAATATTTCAATAAATTAAAGGCTTATGCTAAAATATTTTTAATTTTCTTTATTTATTGTAATTTCCAGTCTCTAAAAATGACATTGTCTTCTCAATAAAGACAGTTATTTTTATGGCCTTGTGTTACGGGTACTCTCTTCATTGACTCGAGGAATTTAAATAAAATTTTTATTAATAATATTTTTTAAATTTGGGTTTAATTCTTATCGAAGACAGTAACAAAATTTTGGTTTACGCCATTGAATCAATCACCATTCAGCCAAGGTCTTATACCTAGTGATTTAGATTTTTTAATCATCTGACGAAAGATTTGAGAGGTTTAATATTTGAATCAAAACATAACTTGAAGGAAAATTTGAAAAATTTCTTGCATTTAAGAAACAAGAATTCTTCTAAATGTCTTTCAAATAAATGCTGGACTATTGGAAAAGTGTATCAGTGCTAATGAAAGTTATGTTGAGAAATAAATCCTACATTTGTGTTGTTGATAATAAAAAATTTGATTTTATTATTTCTATGCGAGATTTGGTTTACTGGGGGGAATTAATTTGTTGAAATCTGTGCAAAGTTTATTCAAACTTATTCTTCTCGATCAAAATACCTTCTCTTCCTAGGTTCTATGCTGTCTCACCCAGACGCCCCACAATTTTAATCCTACCACTATATACCCATGAGCAAGCTCATGTTGGTACTGTATATAGTATCCGAAAACCCATGATCAGGTGAGCCCCATTTCTAAGACTACTCCTCGTGAAATTTTCGCTTTCGAGTTCCTGACTGCCGATAGAAGGACTTACGTCTACTAACTCCTCATTAGTTCATCATTATTCCTATTTGACTTTACCCATCTTTGATATCTATCTTATGCATACCCTCATGACCTCGTTCCTCAGGGTTACCCTGCTATTACCCAGCCTTATCTTGTGTGATTAAATTAAGATTAAAATTTTGTTGTCAAATTACTATTAAATTACATTTCATAATAGATATTACTTGACACATGAATGAATTTTCAAATTCTATATTTTAGTAATTCTTTGAAGGGGAATCTCAACTATATACGTTTTTAGATTTTACTCTTTCTAATTATTAAATTTAATTCACTTTTATTCGAGTTATTACGGAAAATTTATTTTAATTGATCAATTTTCGTCATTTACATAACCGGCGTTAATATAATAATTTATCCAAATAATATAATTTGCTGTTAAATCAGCTGTTAAAATAAATATAAAATTTTTATTTTTCTTAGTTTAACCTTTGGCATTTTTTCTGAACACTTTCGCGGTAGTAATACTTCTGACTGCAAAAATACCTAATCTCCTCTCCCTATTTCCGAGGGATTGATCTGCCTTTGCCGATATAAAAATAGTATAATAGTATTTTGGTTTAACTTTTCCCTATACTATGCCACTTCTATCTTATTGATAGTTCCTATCTACACGAGACAATTTTGTCCCCATTGGCTTCATCGTAAACCAATTATATTAATTTTAAAAATTTAAATCACAATAAATAAAATTGAAAATCATCTTTAATAATAGATCATTAATTATAACTCAATAATCAAATCAACATTTTATTTTACAGTGAAACTTAATAACACAGAAAGAAAATCAAACTAAAAACTAAAAAAATGCTGCATGATTTTCCACCGAGTTTTTCAGTTGTTTGGCATCGATTAATTCAATATTTTCTCGGCTAGCAATTATTTTTGGAACTTTAGTGGTCACTTAAATCGATAATCATTGATCTATCTTCCTCGACCATATCGACGGGTAATTTGCGCCGCTGGGGCGTCTTAAATCTACGTCCACCCACCCGTAGCACGGTGTAGGTTACATCATCCCTGAAATCAGTTTCCCAGTACCTAGACAGGTCAGAGATTTCCTGCGTTTCCGTCGGCATTTGCTACTGTTTATTTCTCTCTACTAATGCCAGGTCGAGATCAATATTTAACTTCAGTTCATCCTTCGGGTTATCATAGATTTGGGAAGTTGGCGATTCGGTTTTAACAAACTCCGGGTGCATCTCGGCCAAGCGCTCGGCGGCCTCTTCCAGAACATTTGATGCGTTGGCGAGGATCACCGCTCCCTCAGCTCGACGACGTTCACGGCGTCGCTTGTTCTTGCTGAGGTGGTGCTTTTTGCGGTCTTCTGTGTCTTGTTGAAATGGGCTGGGTCTTTATCGGGAACGTGATGAGCTGGTACCAAATTTAATTCCAATGCGAGGTTTCGGTCAGATAATCGCTTTTTTAACTCTATTTTAGTAAACGACGCTATTATTATTTTTAGGCGCGATTCACACTGATCAAATCATCTCGGCATCGCGTTAGCCGATGAATTTGTTGTTGTAGCGCTTTGACTTTTTCTGGAGCGAACCAAGTGCCCAGTGTACGCTCGTGCTTGGCCGCAGCTGTTGATATTTTGTGATACATGGCAGGTGTATCAACTCTTCGGATTTTGGAGATGACTGATTCTAAGTTTCATTTATTTGTGGTAACTTGGAAATCCTATAATTTTGCATGGTTTTTTCAGAAAATTGATTTTATTTTGGTGGAAAATTTCAAATGATAGTTGGAGTACTTTTACTAAAAAGGAAAAGGAAATAATAAATAAAAAGAAATTAATTTATATTATTTATTTGACAGACGCAAATAAATCATATCCAAACCACTCGAGAATCTGGGTAGCGGTGGGATTGTTCAAAAAATGTCGAGTGAGTCCGCAATTCGCGATTGACGACCAAATTTGCCCCGGATAAGTTAAGTACTTGTCTCACATAGAATGAGTCTACCGATTCTAGATACTGCTAGATCGAGGCATTTTTAGACTTTAGTATAGAATTACATCAATCTCCGGTAATTAATAAGTAGCTGTTGCGATCATTACTCTATTCGCCTCTCCATACTGGCGTAGATGTTAAAATTATATTTAATTACTACACTCACATTTGCTAACTTAATGTTTTTAGGGTCGAAATGTTTCCGCGATACTTACTGCATTCCACAACTGATAAGGATAAATGCTCCGCCTGATGATCGTTCATCGTGATACAATAAAAAAACGCAAAACAACAAAAAAGAAATTATTTGGTTAATTGAATACCTATTGACCAATATAAACAATTGGGGTTATAAATTGCTTTTATTTATTTTAATATTTTTATCTTTTCCACTCTATTTTCTAATATTATTTTCTTTAAATTTACACTTTTATTTTTTGGATGTTCTCGCTGAGTGTTACTCTTTTTTGATCTTAAAATCTTTTATTTTGGTCGCTACTTCCGCCTATATATTTTCTAAACCTTATTTTGTTGGTTTTGTCGGTTTAATGTTTTACATTATGTTTCTGTATGCAGCTGTAAGGTTTGGAAATTTATTAATATTTGTTTTAATTAATTGTGTTATTTTTTAATTTATTTTAATAAATGTTTTCTTTTATTTTTGATTTCTGCATGCGGTGCGTGTGTATGTTTTCATCAGCCATTTTCACAATTCGGCAAATTTTTATTAGAATTTATTTTTTGTTTAAATTGTGGCTTCTAGACCAACACGAGTCTTATTACATGAATTTTGAAACTGTTTAGAAAGAATTATTATAATTAAGGCTGGGTCAGATAAATCGACGCACGCATGATCTAGCCTAGTAATGCCATTGTCAGCCAATCCAAAAATAATCAGTATTTATTAAACTATTAACATTTCATAACTTTATTCTGTCTTCCTTGCCTTAAAAATTATTAATCATTAATTTTGGGATTATACACCTGATTCAGTTCATTAAAAACTTCTATAATAGAAGTTTTAATGAACATTCAACTACGATTATCATTAAGTTTATCAACTAGCCATTTTTAAAATGGCTGACAGGTAAATTTTTTAATAAAGTATATTTTAAGGCTTGGATTGTGATCTACTATATTTATAAGATCATTATTCAAGCTCTTAAATAATACTTTTCATCAACGTGTATTTAAAATTTAGTTTTTATTAATTTTCTTTGCGTTTTTTTAGGAATTTATGCCAATTTATGTAAATTAATGTAATTATTTTCGAATAAATGTAAGTCCGATTAATTAAAAACTAAAATTTATTAAAATAAAATTTATTATTAAAAAGTTTCTATATTCGAATTAACTGTTTCTCTGTTCCTTGGAAATTCGTTTTGGCTGCGATCTTTTTTACCTTTTGAAAAATCCAAATTGTTGATATTTATTGATTTTATGGCCGTATATAATTATGTTCAAAAGTTTATTTACTATATTTTGTGACTTTGGTGATTTTCATAAAAGTTCAATTAATAATTTGAGTAAAAATAATATTTTATTTTCATCCAATATCGGTAGTTCATTCAAAGGTTTAAATATAGAAAAGATTCTAATTATTTACATTATTGATATACAATTGTGACCAAATAAAATTATGGCATGCACATTTATAATGAAATATTAAACTATTTATATTATGTGAATAAACTCATATAACATATAGTTCATTTCAAAAAATTTAAATCTTACATTTAAAGAAATTTAAATATTAATATAATAATTAAGGCGCTTGTTTAGAATTGCCCCGCATTTTTTAAATAAATTTTATTTTAAATAATAAACTTTTAATACAAGCTTTTATTATTAAAGATAGCTAACATGACGACGAAGATTAAATGGTGCAAATCCACTTGAAAAGATTTTACATGATATCCGTGAATACTGGCCACCTGCCCAATGATCGAATTAGATAACTGTTTTTACAGTCATGTTAGCTATCTTTAATAATAAAAGCTTGTATTAAAAGTTTATTATTTAAAATAAAATTTATTTAAAAAATGCGGGGCAATTCTAAACAAGCGCCATAATTAATAATACCTTGTATGAAAACCTGTCCATAACTTGTCCCCAGAAAATTCTTCCCATGGCATTAAAAATCGAAGCAACTGACCCAACTAATGCTAAGTAATAGTCACTAGTAATAAACAGCTGACCAAATGTCTAAATTTTGAAATTAAATTCATCAAAATGAAATAGTACTTATAATAAAAATGACATCAACAATAATAATATTAATAATAATATATTCCCGTTGGTTAGCACTTCATGGCGAATCTTTTTTCCTGCTTTCTTTATTTTGGAGATAGTCGACTGACTCACTTTGGACTCCTCAGCAACAGCAAGTGCCTTTATCGATTTTAACGTCTCTAAAACTTGTAGCTTTTTCTCAATTATAAGCGTATTTCTTTTCAAAGCACTAGCCATGATACCACTATATAGTATTTATTAAATATAATAAAAACCAAACGTAATCAATAAAAAATCGTCGAAATGCCCACATACAATGATGCTTATTGTCTAAATACGCTGTAAATATGCACTTAAGCGGAGTAGAAATCGAAAATCAATCTCAACTCCGATTCTTATATGACGAATATTCTTATATCCAATATTCATTAAGGCGGAATTTCCACTGAGTAAAATTTGGGACACATAAATGCTATGCTAATAAGCCGAGTATTCCTTTATCCGATATTCTTATACGCAGAGTCGACAACTTACCACTGATTATTTTAATCTCTAAAACAAGAATTAAATTAAACAGCGAGTGTGTCAATCTACTAGGCTAAAACTAAAAGCGTGACTATTTTTCTAAAATTAATTTTAGGTGTCTATTTATGCTGATTATAAGTCTATTTGTATCTCGATTGGTTCAAGTATGCTTAGTAATCTCCCGCACCAAGAGATTTCGTGACTGCTTGTGTTGGATACTTTGTCCATTTTCAAACCCCAAACGCCAATCTTCCGGGTAATGTTTATACGCTCATTTGTTTAATAATTTATGCCTATTTGCTGTATTTTCCAAATTTCTTCTAGTTAGGCTTGCCAGAATTTTCAAAACTCAAATCGGGACAGTAAAAAAAAATTTTTTATTTTCTATGTATTAATTTATTAAACTTTTTCCGCCTTATGATTACTTGCATCAGTACTTATACTGTAATAAGAAACTTTTTCCAGTTCATTGCAAATGACATTAACAGAATGTGGGGCCAAAACCTGTGTTATCATTCTTGTCGCCTTACTTCTGGAGGAAGCATACTTTGTGGCAATTATTGAGTCATTAAATAATAATGGAAATAATTTATTAGTGCAGGCATTAGGCATAAACGATTGGTGGTGTTTAATGATATGATAAGCATAACATAATTCACTTGTAATTATTTTTTCGTTCTCATCGCTTTGTGTTTTCACAAAAAAAGAACTTAAAGTATTACAATTGCTGGATGATCGTACAGCAGATATATGTTTTTGATGAACTATATGCTTTTTAATGTCCGAAATACCACCATGGCTTATACTGATATAAACTTTGGAATGTAAACAATATACTTCGGTGTTTGTTTTTCCTTTCTTTATAAACGGATACCCTTCAATATATCTTTCCAAATACTGGCAAGATCTTTTTGGCATTTTCAAACTAAGTTAAAGGTATAGAATAAATAATTAAATGTAATATTGTCAAAATGTTAAATTAAAATACTTACTACAAATTTAAACTATAAAAAATTTAATTATCCGAACTTGCAACGCAACACATGCATAAAACAAACACCACTAACTTCAATGATATTATAATTTATTTTGACAGCTACCAAATTAAAATGTACCGTATTTGAGCAGGGTACGTTCAGATTTTTAATTTTGGGCCGGTCAACAATTATTTAATTATGTATTTCATAAATTTAAGTTTGATTTTTATAATAAATATAAATCGGGACGTTTGGCCGTCCCCAAGACTTTTTTTAGGGACACTGAAAAACATCTCTGAAAACGAGACAATACCGATTAATCGTGACGTCTGGCAACGCTACTTCTAGTTATTCTATCTAGTAACATTTAATTAACCTATTAATAAAAGAGATTTTTTAAAACCGTTGAACTTTTAATTTAATTGAACTATTTTTTGTGATGTTTACATATAGAAATTAATATAAGTTTTTATAAATTATTTTCTACTAAATATTTTCATCCAACATTGTGGATTTCATTATGGCTCATTCATTTGTTAATACAAGTCAAAATTAATTCAATTCTTGCGAAATTATTGTCTTTTATTCTATTATAATTATTTGTACTTTTCTTTATTTTGTCGCAATGATAGATTCAATATGTTAGCTTTTATTAAACTCTGATATTTTATTAATCCGCTTTATTTTACATAAATGTTTGCACCTTCTTGATTTTTTTGTTTTATCTAGTTGTCTTAAGTTACTTTGTTTTACTAGCATGAATTTTAAATCATATTCATTTGGTGCGTGTTTATGTTTCATTTCACAGCATATATTACAAGTTTTATTATTATAGTTATGATTAGGCTCGCAGATAGCTTCAATGGGTCCCGGGCCAAAAATATTTCCCATGCCCACATAATATAATTTTTAAAAAAATGTTTAATTTTCTGTAAACGGTATAAATAAGCATGTATTAATTTTTTCCAGAAATATCGTTATCTTATGGTTATTTATAATTCGGATTATGTTTTATTACTTTAGAATTTTTAAATTTTTAAAAGAAGCTTAATGAACTATTTATGACATGAAATATTTTCCTTCCTTTAGAAATTAAAATTTTTATCCTGATTAATTTTAAATCGAGGTCCTTTAAAAGAGGGGCCCGTGCCACATGGCGGCCATCTTAACCCACTCTATCCGGGCCGGGTTATGATCACATTGTATATCAACTAAAGCTTTCGTAACAATAAATAAATTTAAATTTGTTTTTAGTTTTTTTAAATTCAATCAAACTATTAATAATTTAATTTTACTACACGTTAAAGACTAGAAAATTTGTGGCTATTCTTAACAAGTTTATCAATTTAAATTAAATAATATTTAAAACTTCAATTTTAATTAATAGTGAAAGATTTTACTGAATAATATTTACCCTAAAAAGTAAAAAGAAAAATTCTTGGAACCTATTAAGTTCCAAAACTGTGACAAAAAGAATAAAATTTTTAATTTTAACTTTAATTTTATGAAAATAATAACTATTTATAAAAATTAATTTAATGACCTTATAGAGAGAAGTTGCATAAACATTAATTGTTCCACAAAACATGAAAATGAACCACAAAATCCAGAAATCTCTCTGTTTTATTGCCTTAAAAATGTTTGAGTCATGAGTATCTTTTGGCAGCAAACTTTGTATATTATTCCTAAATCAACAATGGAATGGTTATGAAAATAGATGTTATATAAATTATTCTATTTATAATTATTTTTTCATTTAAAAGAAATTATATTACGTCAAATTCTTAAAAACAAATACATTTAAATATTTTGGGTCTTCGTGTAGGTCAGAGCTTCTTAAACTTTTGTAATTCACGACCCCATTTATGATTGCGAGTTTCTTGACGACCCCATACAAATATAAAAGAAAAATAAACTTATATTTTTTTAAAATTCCTATAACATCTTCTAATTCTAATTCATAGTAAATGTTATTCAAATTATTACAATACTCTTAATAGAAATGCAGGTACAAACAATCTTTCCGAAATAGAAGATTTTATGATATATTTTTCTACGATAATTGTTATTTTATCTTTATAACAATAATTTTACAAGGTAAAAAACATTTTCTGTTAAATTGTATTTTTATCTCTCGCGACCCCATATGGGGTCGCGACCCATAGTTTAAGAAGCCCTGATGTAGGTAAATTATTGTGTTAATATTGCTTCAGTTGTCTACTCCCATAATCCTAAACAATTTTACAGTGCTACGATATACCCATGACCGCTTACCTTTCCAATCATTTTTATAAAGTGTTTTTGTGATTGCAAATCAGTATAAAAGCCCTATAGTACTCATTATAAATTGTTCTTGTCCGGTCTTAGGTAATCAATGGAGGTAATACATCTTCTATAAGTCATACAAACTGCCTATTTATCTACCTCTCAACAGTTCATTGCTGTCTCGATAAGTTGGTTTCTTTCAACTAATTATCTCAGATGTTCATAATGAATTCCCAATCACATTCATCGTTGCAAAAACCGACTTGGAAATTCTTGATTTTTCACTGAATCATTGGTAAAAAATAAAATAATTTGTTACAGTACAAAGGCATTTGATATCTCTTATGTTTCCTTTTATCTTTATAAAATAATCCCAGAATTGTCGAAGCACAAAATTACAGGATCATTTGTGTATTGTGTCACTATGCTTAAGAAAAAACAACATAAACAGCTTTAATAAGTTTATTTATTGGAAAACTTATTAGTAGTCCAATTCTCATTTTCCATGGAATTAAGTCTTCTAGAAAGTAGTTTGACAAATCAAATCAATGTGTCAATTAATTCTTTTACTCAATCGGTAGTTAGTTAATTTGCTGTTGATTGAGTAGTGAATTCATTTACACTTGATTAATTTGTTTGGTTGATTTTTGAGTACACTTATACAACCGATTTAGTTCTATTGCATTTATGAAGTGTGTGCTCAGTTGTTATACACTACAAGCCAATAGATTCTATTTTTTATTTTGTCATTTTATCAGTCAATTTTACTTAAATATTTAAATGTAATTAAATATTTATTTTTAACTATTCTGTATCAAAATTGAAATATGTAATTTGATTATACAGTTAAAATATTTCTATTTGAGGAACCCGTTGAGATATTTGCAATAAAATTCTAGCATGTAGAAAATCAAACTTTATCCAGAAATATATCAAAGAATGATTTGGATATTTTAATAATTGATTGTTGTTATTTTTATGAAATTGAAATAAATCTTTTGAAGGAAATCAGTTCTTTTAAACATGAGCTAGTTAAAAATAGTAATTAATAAAATTCAAAAAAATTTTATGATTACTAAATAACTTTGAAATGCATTATTTTTATATATTTAGGTGCTATCAAACGCTTTGATATTTTTGTTAGCATCCTAATTATAGAATTTTGAGGTGAGATAAAATTTATTTTTCTGATAAAATTTGAACAAGTTTTTCGACACAGAAAGGTTGTGTGTTTGTATATTATAAATTAATCAATTTTTTATTATAGAAAATATTTTCCAATCGAACCAGGTGCGTACTATTTTAGTATTGGCGTATTTATACACATGCATGTTTATACATAAAAACAAATTTTATGATTTTATTATTTCCACTAATAAAATTTTCATTTAGTCTTGTTAATTTTAGCCAAAATCTTTAAATAAATTTTATTTTACAATAATATTTATTTTATCATATTTTTTGAAATCAAATATTTTTATTTTGTGATAGACATTTTATAATTCCTAATTATATTTGTCATTTATGTATATTAATGCGCATTGGTGTGTATTTTCATTTTGTGAAAAAAAGATTTCTTTATAATTTTCTATTACATATTAGTAATTGAAATGTTATATAGAACATATCCAGTCAAACTTCTATAACTCCTTAAATTTTTTAAAAAATTCATACGTTTCGATGGCGTTTTACATATAATTTACCTTCCATAGCTCGAATTTTCTTTAACTCGAATTTTTCCATAACTCGTAGTAAAAATTTGTACAATGGTAAAATTTTACAAACAAAATACTCTATAGCGCTAATTTTTAACCTCTGCATACTTCCAAAAATTTATGGATATTTACATCGTTACGAATTTCTACCGAATATTGCCTGTAATAACCTGAGTGTAAAAGTATTTAGTTGCTTAAACGCAGAGGGTCAATAACAAATATGTAGTTATAACTAATAAGATTATAATCTAAACGTAAAATTTTGCTATCTGTGGATGACTGTCCGTCACACCTAAAAATTACTAACCAGCATAATTCGATTCGTGTTGTTTTTCTCCCGCCAAACATGACATCCTAAGTTACAACCTATGGACCAAGGAATAATTTACAACATGAAATTGCACTATAGAAGAAATCAGAGAAAATCTATAATTACTCTAGAAGACAATCAAAACGAACATATTACTTTATTGGATGCAGTTACAAACTTGAAAAAAAGGTGGGACATCGTTGTTCAACAAGCAACCATAAAAAATAGTTTCCGAAAGGCTGGCTTTAAACCACAATTCGAAACAAACTGCAGTGAAGAAGATGACTTTTTGAAAAAATAATATATTAGTTATAATTATTTTTAATAAATTATAATTATATTAATAATGTATATTTCTTCGCATGCATTGCACGTGATGCAGTAGACAGCGTTGTAGTTTGACAGTGCTTGCCTAACTATCCAAGACTTGTGTGAATTGGAAGGTGAGTGTAATTGAGCTCTTTCAGGATCTTGAAGTCGAATGTGTCACTGATATAGGGAATGTTTAGATAAAAGTATTTCTTCCTTTTTGTGTTCTGTCCCTAGGTGTTTTTGATTTTGAATTCAACAATGTCAACCAAAGAAGAATAGAACAAGTATTTCAATCAAAATCTTGGATGGTGATATTCCAAAAAAATCTCAGATTCAAAGAGGCAATTCTTATCTTAGATAAGCATCTATCAATAAACTCTAAAGAAGAAATCAGTGAAATAGCCAGTCTGATTTGTTGTAGACTTTGATACTTTAATATAAAGATTAAAAAAATTTTATGACAAAAAGGAAAACTTTTAGGAATGAAAATCAGATTATAATGGTATTTATGTCTAGAAGTTGTTTGTGCCGGGTTGTTTGAGGGCTTTTCTTTTTTAAGAGGAAAGGTTTTTGTACATTTTTAAAAACTCAGGAACAGTTTATTAATTTGCTCTGAATTTTACATTAAAATTTCTTTATTTTAAATTAAAATTTATAGAAAAAGAGAAAAACAGTTTAAAAAAAAAAGAAACTATTTATAAAATTTTAAAACTTCTGAAATTCTAGATTGAAATTTCTTTATTTTTATATTAAAATTTGTAGAAAAAAAGATTTAGAAAGAAAAACAGTTTTTAAAGAAAAGTTATTTTAAAAATTTTTAATCCGACAAAAAAGTAAAATATTATATTTGGGAATATTTAAAAAATTAAAAAATATTTTAAAAAAAGGAAGAAAAAATTCAAACCATTAAAAAAACAAATTATAATTTTTAAATGAAAATCATAAATTATTTTGGTACTGATGCATTGAAAATAACTGTTCCGCAATAAACCGAAGAGGATTATTTTGTTGGGGTTATAAGAAAACATGAATAAAAATAATAAAATTTAAAAATTATCAAAATCAATTAAAATTAATTAAAATTTTGAAAAAAGTAAAAATCAATATTTTTCTGGGGGAAAAAGTGGTAACCGGTGGCAAATTTGATTGTGAAGACGAATAAAATATTATTAGACTGAGATAAGGTATATTTAAGGGTCGGGAGCGCAAAAACAAATTAATTAATTAATTAAATTATTTACCGACGAACCCATTAATCAAGGGCCGCCGAGCTGAACGTCAGCTTAATGCGGTTCCTGGCATTAGTGAAACGGGCAGTAAATTGTCCGAAATGGAAAATTGTTTTTCAATAGTAATCCAGATTAATAGAAATCCAAAAACTATAAAAGCAACTGACAACAAAATAAGTTGCCAGTTGATCGAAGAGAGAATCTAACGAGTTGAAGGAAGCGAGTGAATAGCAGTAAATCGATAAAGTTAATCAGATTGCAGTTGGACTTACATCGCGATACCATTAGGGTGTGTACGAGAAATAAATTATTGTGTAGCGTGGTGAATATTTGTCAATAAAGATTTCTTTGATGGGATTTTGTCTTATTGATTATTGAACACGAGAAGTCGGTCCGAGAGACCTATTCATCGACGAATAAATATCTGATATCCCAACAATTTACTAATCGAAACTTTTTTTAACAATATAATTATTACTTTGAGACAGAGGCTCATTTAATTATTCAATTATCTGATGACTATTCCAAAATATTTACACAATCCGAAATTTGTATAATTCGGCTTGCTTGGAAAGAAATTAGTGAAATTGTAACATTTAGAACTATAATTTATTGGCTGTTTCTCACTAAAACATGTGGACGAAAAATATGTGAACAGTAAATAATTATAATGATATTATATTATTCTGACCAAGTTGTCCTATTACCCTGGTTGTTTCAAGGTTTGTTTTATAATTTGTTTTTATTTACAATATTACAAAATTTAGATATAAATTTGAAATTCTTTTTCTATGTACAATAAAACAAACATTAATGATGTCAATCTAAAAATCAATCTTATTATACAAGCTATAAAATAAAATCAGCAATATTGTATAAAAATGTATTATAAAAATGGGAAAGTTTATTTTATTTTGATGCAATGAAATTTTAAAATTTTTTAAATACTTCTTAGACTCAAGAGAAACTTGTAAATTTAATTTAATGTTTTGGTAATTCTGTTTGTTAATTTTAAATAAAAAATTTATATTATATTTCAGTTTTGTTTCGACAAAAAATCTATAAAATAATAAATTGATTCAAAGTATGTAAACCATTACAGGTTTGTTCTTATATATATATATATATATATGTGTGTGTGTGTGTATGTGTGTGTGTTATTCATAATTATATATATAGTATTCAAAATTATATATATTTTATTCATTATTATATATATGATGTTCGTCAGTCGTTGTTTAAATTAATCGTTGTCACATGTTATATTACACGACCAGTGTTGCATTGTACCGATCAAATATATTTTCTAGATTTTTTAAATGCTTGTTCAAATATAAACATTTTTATACAAGTGCACTCGACCCACTATATAGCACTAAATTTCGAGAATTTTTGGATTATGGCGATATACGGAGGTGGCGCTATATTTGAATGGCTCTCTATGGGGGGCTGACTATATATTAACTAATTTTACACGATATTTTAAAAATGCATAGTCAAATCCATCAATTAAATCAATAAATATTGCATTAAAACAATAAGAAATACGAACAAAACTTTTAAAATTTCGAATATATTGATGCCACATTTTTATTCCAAGTTTTCAACACTAAGCTTTTATTCAAAAAAAGACACCAGTGTAGGCTAACTCCATGAACTTCCTCGTGTATACGTACTACGCATTAATGTCAAAACTAATATATTCATTCATTTCACCAAAATCATCCGTAGCGAACTGTTTAATATCCGAATTCGTCTGTGGTAGTTGTCTTTTATTAAAATATCTTTCCTTGAAAACACTGAAACTTTCTTCAATTAGATTTAATGCGGGTGAGTAAGGGGATATAAACTCAAATATACGTTCATTAGAAATCAAAACCATGCAATTTGCATTCCTTCCTCTTGATTTCACAAGAACATTTACCGGGGTAATTTTCGGTGAATATCCGTAATTCATGATCGTGTGAAGATTAAGTCCTATTTCGTCGAGATACAATAATTTAGAGTATTTCTATATTTTATTTAAAAAGCCTTTCGTTCATTAATTATTCGCAGATCAGTCACATTTTCGTGTCTTTTTTTATTCTTTTCCTTGTTATCTCTACGTCTTTAAATTTCCGCGAGATTGTTGGTTGAGATGCTTGAATATTATTTTCTTTCAATTTTTTTTCCATTCCACTTTGCGTTAAAAGTGGGTCATCTTGGATAATTCTATGCAACTGCAAAAGCATCTTACCATCACTTAAAACAACCCTGCTGTTCTTCTTAATCAAAGTCGATAAGTGAATGTCTTCAACCTTGTAACCTTTCAATCTCCACAAATCGTTTCCGAACAGTTATAATTGATAGATTTAAATTCCGGGCGATTTTTACGAAAGAATCGCCATCTTTATGCTTCGCATAAATTGTTTAAAGATCTTTTACAGTAATTGTTGTTCTGGTTTCACGCCTTCTGTTCTCATTGTCGTTGTTTTCCATCGTGGGTTTTTTAAAATATTAATAACATATATATAATATTGAATACTATATATATAATTTTGAATAATATATATATATAATAATGAATACTATATATATAATTATGAACAACGTATATATATTTATGAATAAACCTGTAATCAAAATAAATTACAAAAATTATATTTGATTAAAATAAGAAAAAAAAAATTACTCATCATCATAAGTTTCCGAAATGAAATTTGTAGATAATTCTGAATTACTTGATCCCTGAAATAAGTAATTAAATCAATATACTTTATTTATAAAATTTTTTAAAAAAACATTGTGATATTTTTTTGACAATAATGTATTTTCTTAAAAATTGACAATAAACGTTTTGTTTTATAAATAAAAATAATAATGAAAGTAATACCATCTCAGTGATAACCAGTGAAAATCCTAATAGTATACTAATTTCAATTTTTTGGCTATTACCAGTTTCATTTAGGAGACATGAAGATTTCTCTTCGCATCAGGTAAGTACATATCACTTGTAATATTGCTTAAGACTACAGATCATATGTGAAAAGGAAATATGCAAAATTTTCAAATATGATGTATGAACCTCATAATCACCTCGGTGAATTACCAATGACACAGGAACTGTAGTTGCCGTTTTTTGCTCTCCGAATATATTTAATAATTCCACTGAGCGTTGCTTCTAGAGAGAGATTATTTTCCATACTAAAACTAATAAAAAACTATCTGATGTCGGTAATGACTCAGGATAGATTAATTAGTTAAGCAATTATGTCGATTGAAAATGAAGAAGCAAGGAAATTGAATTTTCAAACTAGTTTAGAAGAATTTACAGAACAAAAACTTAGAAATATAAAAATTCATATATTCATATTCAATAATGTAAATTTATATTAAATAAAATTTTATTGTTTTTGTATTTTGTGCATTTTAATTTTTTAATGTATGGAGAAGTTTACCTATCTTATTATCCATGACATTTGATTTATATATATTGAATTTGCATTTTATTTAAATATTTAATATATAGAGGGCCTCGAGCATATTAGAAGTCGAATTAGAAGATTCAATCAACTATAATACAATATTCTCAACAAAGAATAAAAAAATTGAGTTTAACCACATGCCGCATGCTATTACTCGTATTAAGGAAAACTGGACTAAAAATGTGTTATGATGAATGGTATTTTTTTTAAAGAATAATGTTAAATATTTAGAACATCATAAATATTAATGGAATTTGAACTAAGGACGATAAAATAAAGTCAATAAAAATGAAAACGACCATCATTGCAAATTTTTTGGTATTATGGACGTTTTATAAAAGATTATTTCTCAAATGTCATTCAATATATTAAAGAAAAATAATATTCTTGAATGGAATAAAAAACAATCACTGCAATCGATAACTTAAAATGTGCATTGAGTTCACTATTAACAATTCGAATAAAAGCGATTTATTTACCCTGGATAAAAATGCCTACATTGGAGATGTTGGTGCTGTATTATAGTAAATTCAGAATGGTCTTGAATAGGTAATTGCATATGCATCTCAACATAGATACTACATATTAAAGAAGTTGATATCTATTTAAAATTTTTAAAGAAATGTAAACATTACTTGTATGAATGAAATTTTGCAGTGAAACAGATAAATTTGCATACTCAAACACATCATAATATTACACGTGGAAAGCAAAACTATAAATATTTGAAATGAATGTTTAATACAAGCAAAGAACACATAATTGCTAATGAGCTTTCTAGATTACCACCTTGTGAACAATGTGCTCCAAAACACGGAAATCAACAAAGGAAATAAAATATCAAATGTATATAAATAGTAAATCTGAGATCTCTGAACAACATTAGGAAGCGATATGTCAATAAACAATAGATAATAAGATAAATCATCAAAATGATGCAAACATTAAGTTTGATTTCGAAAAGCTTCAAAATGGATTGACAAAAGAAAAATGGAGATGAAAATCTTTACAAATTATGGAACTAAAGAAGAGTTACAAAATTGAAATAATATATTATTAAAATACTATCTTAAGAATAATGTCTATAGATAGAATCTTTAATCCAAATTATTCATGAAAGTTATGCCATATCGGGGTTGGTAAACGACAATATCGAATCATCATTGACGTAAAAAACATATCCTATCGACCAAATCTGACAAATGAATTAACAGAACTGATTTAAAAATGTGAGTCTTACTAATTAATTAAACGAGCAATTTCCAGACGACTGAATTGCAATAATTTGTGACAATGGAGCTGTTTGAAATTATAAGCATGGATATGCATCACTATTCTGAAACGAAGAAAGAAAACCGATATATTTCTGGAATAATTGAGGATGTTTTGAAAAAGGTGTTTTTTATTCTAATGCCTTTAGTAACTGGTGATTAAATTGCAAAAGAACTATGGAAAACTTTGATTAGTTGATTTAGACTATCAGGAAGAATTCGTTTCGATAATAGAATCCATTAATTGACAAAGGCTATAAGTTTATTTGATGCAAATCATAAATGATTGCCTAAATAACCGCAACGTAATATGTAGTAACAATCATGAAGATTTCCTACACATGACAATATACATTTACCTCCCCGCATACATCTTAGATTGTTCAGATGATTATTACGCAAAATCACTACACGCCCTCGTGATCTTTGGATCAGTTTCGAAATCCTTCAGCCACTCAGGGGTGTTATGCACTCTTCCGGCTCTTGTGACAGGTAGAGTACTGGATACTGGTGAGGAAAAATCGTTTTTGTACTTTGCTTCCAGTTTTTCGGCGACATCTTGTGGTTCGGTTATCAGCTGCAGGTGAATAATATGCCTTGGGGTGCCATTAGCTTTTATATGTGATTGTTCAGTGATTGTTCCAGCCTCCCATGGTACGTTGCATTTTGCGCTCTAAGATTTCACAAACCCTTGGCTACCGACCTCGTATATACCAGCCTTACGATCTTTACAACGATCGGGAATCATATCACCTAAGAGAAACTTTGGAATTCTCTATTTTCGGCCCGAATGTAATTTTGAGGGGCACAGTTTCATCGTCTAAACCTGAATGTAGAGATATATTATAATAAAAAACTACTTTTAATGAGTCGCAGTATGTTCTCGCGTTTAGGGTGCTACATACTGACGTAGAATTATCACGGTAAAGTTTTTTACACAAGCAATATCTACTTGAACAACAGTCTACTATAGATAAATAAATATCCTCATTCACGTGAGTGACGTCGATGTCGATACTCTTCCGTTACTTCCAATGCACCCTTTTCCCAAGAGTTGACAATGTTCTTCCCCATTTTAAATGTTGTCGAAGGGTCGAGTTTCGTGGCCAAGTTCAGGGTTCGATTAATACCCATGTGGTGCTTGTTGTGAATTCTTGTGACTAGAGATATTGAAGCTCCGGCGATGAGCGGTGGGCGCGTTCTCATTCAAGTATAAGAGTATCAGCCTGATTTTTCTCTGAACTAATAAATTCTATTTTCAAATCTCAACAGAGTTCCTGCTGCATCTGTTTAATCATAACAAGTCGCCGCTTGACCAGCATCTTAGATTTACTGCTGGTGTTGGTTTTTCTCTTTTCTGAAAGAACATTGTTGACTCATTTGAAAGAGGTAGCGGAATCCGCGATAATGATTAAACTTTTAAGGCCCATCTAACTGCAGGATTGATACCACATATGTAGATATTTTTTAATTAGGCTGCGATAGCTTGTAAATCCATTCAAATTGACGAAGGCAATGAGTTTATTTGATGAAAATCATATATGATTGCCTAATTTATCGCAACATAATATGTGGGAATAATCACGACGATTTCCAACATATGACGTAATATATTTGTTCTCCCCTCATACATGTTTGAATATTCAGATGATCATTTTGCAACATCATTACAGGAAGAAATTTCCAATCAGCATTATGTAAAGAACAATTCAAGATTTTAGAAGTTGAAAATCAGAATCGTCATCTTATTATTTTCCATCAAATGGAATATTCAAAATGGCAATCAAATCAATGAAAGAATTGATACAAGTGACGATGAAATCGTACGATTGTGATAAAGTAATGAACAATGTTGAATAATTTCTCTTCAAAAACCAACAAAATATATCCAATTTGAAGTCTTACTTAGAAGAAAACCTTAGTTTATTATAGGAAAAGTAATCGATAAAGAGCATTCAGAAGTTAGATAAAACCTTTAGGAAAGATTTCATGAAAATATTTGATAAAGTAAAAAAAAATTGCGCATTATCACAAACAAGACAGGTTAAATGTTATATATTAAAAATATTTGTTCCACTTTCTTAAGTAATTTTCGAAGATTTCAGAGGTCATCCATGGTTTTGTTGGAGGTAAACTCAACAAGTAGTTTCTTAACATTTTTGAAACAGCGTGGGTTTAGCGAATTGCCAATTGCAGAAGTGGTTTTTTGTCTGTTCCAGTCATGTTTGTACAAACTATCGCTTCAGCCCCTCCCCGTTTAATCACGTTTTTCTATTACATTAAATAAGGAAAACAATTTAAATTTTAATAAAATATTGTATTTAAAGAAGCTAATTTATAGAAATTATAGTACATGACCCACTCAGTCACGGTCGTAGACTGGTTTATAAAGTCTAAACAAAAATTATTTTTCTTGATTTCACTGTCGCAAACTGGTCAATTACGCAATAAAAATCTGTTTTTCCAATGTTTCTCTTTCAACGCTAAGAATAGCAAGATCGCTGAGACGATCCTGTCCCATTGGCACAAGCAAATGCATAAAAAATAAATTTTAATTTGCTGAACGACCGCTCACAGCTTGTAATTGAAACTACTATAAAAATTACAATTACCCAATAAAACCAAGGAGATCCAAAGGAGTTTCTGGTAGAACTTCATTCCGGTTACTGAGCAGCATTCTGCAATCTCCAATTTCTGTGAAAAGTTTGTAGCCATTGATGTCTGTCGCAGAAATTTTCAAAATCTTTGCAACTCTTCTTTGTAGTAAAGAAGAGTTTTAACATCTAGCAGAAACCCAAATTTTGTGTTCAGGTCTTTTAGTCGTAAAAAACGTGTTGACATCTCCTGTTGAAGTCGATTAAATACACTCTTCAAAACGCACACAATTTCTTTCTCTGATGAAAGTATTGCATCTCTTGTCATTTCTCCAGGCATATTCCGATGTCGGTCTCAATCCCCCAGGCTGTGCATTTTGTTTTGGCATTTTCTGAAGCAACTTGTCTCAAATCATTACGAAGCCTGACAAATTCTTGCTCCAAAGATTCAATATCAGTTGTAAGCGCTTCAGTACACTATCGATTTTCCCAAGAATTACATGCCAGAAATGTTATAAAACTATGAAGTTAAAATTCATTACAAATACTACTAATTTAATAAATACTTTATGTACATAGCATACATACTACATTTACTATAGGTTGTTTGTAAAATAGTCACTGAGACAAACCCTACACTATAGAAAAACAAAAAGTGATAGAGAAATAAAATAACCCACATTAACACAACCCATAATAAAACATGCATGTAAACTTTTAACATGTAACCATCAAAAGTTGAAAAAACCCCTATATTAAATTAATCTATAGACATTTTTGAGATATTTTTAGAAAGAAAAATGGCGGAAAAAATTTTTAATTTAAATTTTGAGGATTTTGCTAGGAAATTTCAAGTAAATGAGAATGTATCTTCATATGATTTACCCTTAAAACTAAAATTAATTTAATTTTTCAGATATTTCTGTTAAAAAAAACAAAACTTGAAATTAGAAAAAAAGCATAAATTTGAAATTATATTGGTAGGTTTTAAAAAATAATCATAAACCTATTATGTTGTGTACATATTCGAAGAGTTTTTTCAAAAGATGCATAAAAAATATAATTATTTAATGCAATTAATAAATTTTATAACTTCAAAATTAATTTAACTCACTTTTTTTGAATATTTTCCGAAAAATAAGTTATCATAAAATAAATCATTTCCTGAAAATTCATAATAATTATTAATAATAATATACATGAGCTTGTAGATCAGAAGTTATATTTATAAGTTTGAATAATGATTTAATTTCCTTGTAAAATCATAATTCAACTCTTAAAACTTTAAGCCTATAACTCAGAAATGGCTGAAATCCATTAAATTTTCTCAAAAAATAAATTCCAATAAGTTGACTTATGTTTCAACTTGCATAAATGCTGAATTTATCTGAACTTCGCTTGGTTTAGAGTTTAAGCTATATTTTGTTTTCTGCCACAATATCAAGTGCCTTACATATGCTGCTTTTTATCAACGCTCAACACATCACGTACAGACGGAACCAACTGTACGCAGAATCAGTATCTCGGCTGGCTGCAGTGGTTGGCAGACAGCATCATCACTGTGGATGGCAGATGTATCAGATGACACGTCTGCTGAGCCGCCGCAGATCGATTTATTACCCTTGTTACACTTATTATAATTTAACGTCGTAAGCCTCGTTTTGGCGTCCGGGGACATATGTACCCCCTGCACCCATCCTAGCTACGCCTCTGTTTGAGAATTACAGAAATTATTTAATTAAATTTTGTTGAATTATATTGAGTATTTGATAAATTCAAGTTGAAATTAAAATTATTTTTAATGAAAAATGAAATAAAATCTTAATTTAAAAAATAAATATTCGTTATAACCGGGAAAAAGTATCTACAAAATAACTCAAACCGAACCCAAGTTGCTATTATAAGCCGGAGTTCGTTTGACTTATTAAATATTGTATTAATATCTTTATATATTTAGTTATTTTAATTCTCTTTATAATTATAATAGATATTCTCTAAGAAATTAGATGTTATAAAATATTGATGATGTATGGCATATTTAATGTATTAAGTTCATTTTGATACTTTGAAGTTCAAAGTTTGAACTACTAATTAGTAACTCAGATACTTTGAAATTTCAAATACATCACTTTTTAATACTAATTGAAAATATTTGTGCCCGATCATATTTATCATCAAATATTGATTTTTCACATTTTAAATGTTTTACAAGAATTCTTTTGCATATTTAATCGATATAATCTCAAATTATATTTTACAAACTGCTAAAATATGAAGGAATATAATAACTAACGATATCATTAAGAGGTGAACTGAATTTTGGCGGTTAAAACTTAAAATTAAAACAAAACTTAAAATTAACTACAGTTCAATTCATAATAATATAACTTCAACTTGGCTCTAATATCACAATTTCATGTAAGTAATCAATGGAAAACTGCCTTAAGCTATTGCAAATAACTTTGACAAAATAATTCAACAATTTACAATGTCTATTATTTTATTTCTTTAATTGCTTTGATTTACCGAGGTACACTCTTTAACTTTTGTTTTCCTCTGATCACTCGGACAACTTTACTGGGTTTACTATTTCTTATATTGGATAAATCTACACCAATAACATGCTAATTGGTTAATTTTCTAAAAGTAATCAGATTGTTAAAAATCACCAATTTAGTCTTTCAATCAATAAAGTCAATCGAAGTTTTCACTTAAAAGAACAAAAATCCGAAACCATCCTCAACACGCTATCCGCTTAACAAGCTATCTGACCATAAGATAGTTCAATTTTAGCCTACTTAGATCAGTGGTTCTCAAAGTAGTGGTCCGTGGACCAGCACCGGTCCGTGAACCATAAATTACCGGTCCACAACGTGAGTTGAATAAGAGGAATATAATGACAGAAGATTGTTAAACTCTTCATAATATAAATCATATGAAATATTACAACAAAACTATAAACGTAAAATTACAGAATGTGCATTTCTCTCTCTGGATTCTTTGGAACATGAATGAATTGTCCTATATTAATTTAGTGGTTGACTTTTATATTTTTCTAGTTAAACTTTATGAAAAGTATATAATGTTTATATAATTATGGATTTTTCTCTATTTTTTTTATTCTCTATAATTTTTTTAAATTAAAATTATTTATATATTGTCTATTTCTGTGATTTATTAGAAATGCAGTAGTTTTGTATAATTTTAAGATTACTTTTGTGTTGTACTTCTTTATTATAATATTATTAATATGTTTTTTGCAATATTTATTGTTATTGTTTTATGTACATTTCTTTTGTGTAAATATATTGTTTATTTTTTGTAAGCTTTGTGTGAATTTTTACAACTGAAATATATGTTTTTAATAGTACATTAAATATTTTGTATTCCTCCAAAATATAACCAACAATTAGTATTAGTGGTCCGCGGTAAAAATTTACATTGCATTTTCTCTTTTATCTGCGTTTGGTTCAAGCTATTATTGTGAACAAATATTTTCACAAATGAAATATATTTTAAATAAAAACAGGACTAGTTTGGCTAGTAAACATTCTGATGAATGTGTTTGACTTAAAAAGTCAAAATATGAATCAGACTTATCCAAATTAACTTCAACAGTACAGCATCATGGAAGCCAAAGAATATGCATTAAATTTTTCACTCAACTCACCTATAATAAGAGAAAAAATCTTCTTTATTGACAAGTCTGGTTTTATGTGCCATCTTCGTAGAACCAAAGCTCGATCAAAAATAAATACAGGAGCTCACGTAATTACTCCAGCTCTGCGAGGGCGAAATGTCTCCCTTATTGTAGCTATGAATTTACATGGCATTGTACACAAGCAAATAATTGCAAACTCAACAGTAAATGCGAATGTTTTTATTAATTTTCTGGATGGATTATTTCAAACATTAAGAGAAGCAAACATTACATGTGCATGGCTTGTTTTGGATAATTGCACTATTCACAAAACTCAAGAAGTGAGAGATAAGGTTGGGACAACATCTTATACTCTTGTTTATCTCCCTCCTTATTCGCCAATGCTGTATCCAATTGAAAAGGTTTTTTCTGAAAACCAAATTTATGTGCTCGAAATTTGTTGGCTGAATCATGAACCGATTTAAATTTGGAGAATGTGATTCAAGAATCTTTAGCAGCTGTTATTCAATCTGATTGTAATAATTATTATGTTGGCATGACTATGAAATTGCCATTGGCTACAGGTGGCCAACCATTACATGAAATTAAAAGCGCATATTATTTTTGGTAAATAGTTGATAGAATATATTTGTTGTTTAGAAATTCACAGTCATGTTTATTAATATAAGGTTGATTTTCGAAATTTAATTTAATTTTTAACTAAAGAAGCTATTTAATTATTTTCATTTTTGATTTTAATTAATTTGAATTTGAAATTTAAAAAAGTGAATTTGAAACTCCATTATTCATCCATATTCATAGTGTCAGTCAATTCGAGAGCCAATTAGTAAAGAATTTTCGACACAGAAACGGAGTTTTTAGGGCACTGAAAGAGAATGAACGAAACATTACTCAAACGGATCGACTTAGCCTTAAGGGAACAGAATTTAACCAAGGAACAATGGGAAAAGCTAATCAAAACTTGTTTATCAGCAATATGATGAGTTTTAAAAATGATGTTTCATACTTGTATAGTAGATCATTATGTCACCGCTAGACCATGTCACAGCTGAACCACATACCCCTCCACGGTGTAAAAAATTTCTAAGTCCAAAAGTCCAAATTTTAAAAGTACAAAGTTTTCCTGAGACAAAGACCATGACTCATTCAAGACCATTGGATGAATCAACATATTTTTTCAAGGTCACGTAAACAAAGAACATGCCTCATTAAAAAAATTCTCAAGGTCATTCAAAATTTTGAAGGTTATTCGATGACTCATCGTATTTTCTCAAAGTCATTCAAAATTTTTCAAGGTCACAGAATTTTAAAAATTTAAATTTTCTACATAATTTTAAGTAGTGTTTTAATTATTAATATTTTTTAATTTTTATTATTTTTATTATTAAAACTTTTTATTATTATATTATTATTATTATTATTTTATTATTATTATTATTATTATTATTATAATTATTATTATTATTATTATTATTATTATTATTATTTTTATTATTATTATTACTAAAATTATGATTATTATTACAAGTTTTTATTATTGTTATTTTTATTATTATTTTTATATAAAATAAATTTTCAACAAAGTTTGGGGTTCAGAGGTTATATAATTATTTCAATATTGAATAGAAAAATGAATATGTGTATGTATATAATTTAATTAAAAATATTTTGTTCATGTGAGGTATCATTTACATGGTTTTCAATAGTTTTTCGAAGGTTTACTAAGATGATCCATAGTATGTAATGAATAGAAAAAGTTGGTGTGTGCAATGAACAAATGTAAGGATAAAATCGATGTTTTAAGACAATATATTTGAATAAATATAATATTCATGTTTATGGCTCAAAATACGTGTGTGTTAAATCAGAGAGACGGAATATAGAAACGGTTTAATGATAATATGTGTTATTTATGATACACGTGTGTTTCATGGTTGAAATATGTGTGTGTAAAACTTAAGTAAAGATTTTTCGAGTGTGTGAGGTATCATTTTAAAGTGTTTTGGATGGAGTTTTTGAAGGTTTGCGATTGTGGTCCATAGTAGACAGGGATAGAAAAATTGTAAATGTTTGTATAAAGTTAAAGAAAAATTTGATTCCTTTAAGAAAATATGTGAAAATAAATATCAAAAATAATTATGGCTCAAATGTGTGTGTTAAACCATCGATATGTTACGGTGTTTATGGAAAAATTTAATGAAAATATGTGTTATTTTTCAAAAATTTATGAAATATTTATTTTATGGCTAATAATGTGTATGTTTTCAATCATAAAAATAGTGCAATATTTATCTAAAGTTGAAGATTGTTAAGAAAATGTATATAATTTATGATACACACGTGTTTTTGATTGAGATATGTGTGTTTGTTTTACTGATAAAAGAAAGATTCTAGACAATTTTTTAAAAATACATATAATAAGTGATCTAATTTAAAGGTTTTTATATTTAATATCTATTTTCGTTTAAAATTGAATTTATTTTTGATAATAAGGGACCAAATTACTTATAATCAAATATTTAAAAACCTAGGAGGTAAGAGTCATAATAATAAACATCTAATATAATATAGTTAAAAACAGAGGAAAAAATGAAGTGTGTTCTTTATTATTGCCAGACTAAGTGGGACCAAAAAGTACCTAGCTTGTCGGGGTAATTACATAACTTTAATGTGCGGAAACGACAAAGAGTCATAAGCACTAAATTAATTAATGTTTATTACTAACAAAGTAATTATTTGCAGACTAGCTAGATTACAGCCACCAACGACCAGCTTGCAGATAAAATTTAAGAAAGGGTAAAGATATTATATTTAAAAATACAAACAAATAATTCATCCATATAAACTCATCGGAATCGAATGATGGGAGTCAAAATAGTATTATTATTTAGTCAAAACTTGATATATTAAATGCGCGCGGGTATACTTTTAATCAACGTAATTTGTAAAGTATTTTTTTCATAACTATATTTCTACAATCAATTAATAAAACCATAGTTTTTAATATATATTTAGTAGTCAAGTCTTTGTTAAACATGGAATTGTATTGCATCTACATTGTGGACTAACGTAATCCGTGTATGTTGGAAATTTGCATTATTCATAAATACGTAACAATTAAGGTAAAAAAATTGCTCATAAAATATAATTGGTCTAAGTAATTTTGTGTTTATCAAATATAATAACATAGTTATATTTTATAGGTGAAGAGTCTAAAAATATTTTGAAATTAAAAATGTGAAAACTGAAAATTATAATTTATATTAGTAATTCTGTGTTTATCAAATCTATTTGTAATAAGATATATTTTATAAGTAATACAACAAATGTAAAATAAAAATCTGTAATATTCAACAGATTTCTAATTAAATTATTAATTAATACTATTATTATTATTATTATTATTTTTATAATACTTTAACTTTTTATTATTATTACCATTTCATTAACATTATTTTCGTCTATTATAATTTTATCAACCATTTGTATTATCAACATTTATATTGTAAGATCTAAAATTTTTAACTGAAGAATATTAAAATGTATATTAAAAAGAATATTAAAACTATTAAATTATCAAAAGTGGATAACATAAATTAATTAATGATAATATTAAGTTAATTTATAAAGTTTTTACATAGCTAATTTTAACTTAAAGTATATATTTTATGTGTAAATATATAATTGTGGTTCGAGTGATTAAATTTATGTTCTATGTGTAAATTAGTAACAGATGGGTATCAGGTGGGTATAATGTGAGTAAAGAGTGGATCAACACACAATAAATCAATAAAAAGAAAAGTAATTCACCCAATAAATCAATAAAAAAGTATATGGAAACCAATCTACACAATAAAACCCCAGATATTTTATGAAAATATTTATTAAAATGTCATTCTAGCACTATTGACTTTCCAAATTGGAGTCATGACATCACCTGAATTGATCTTGTATCCTTGAATAATGATAATTGTATACCAATGAAAGTTTTCAATAAAATTTACTTCTTTATTAGCAATATAAAACTTTGCATTCTCGTCGCCAAGATATATGTGGTTATTGCTTTTTAACTTGATATTAATTTTATTTAGAATTTTGTTTACTAAATTACAATCTGCGTCCGATATTATTGCGAGTAAGCATGAAAATTGGGTATTGATTAATTTGATTGACATTGAAAATTTGTAAGTGATAGAAAATCTGAGAAAATGTAAAGTATGGCTATAATTCTTCACTATCATAAATTCGGTTTGCATGTTGAAATAATGATTATAGTTGTCATCGTATTTATATTATCGTATTTATACCAACGCAATGACAATGCTGCTATAAAGATTCCGAAATTATGTTGAAATTAAAAATGTGAAAACTGAAGATACTCAGAAAGCAGAAAATTAGCTATGATGTACATAACCTTAATGTGTGCATGACCTCTTCATAATCTCGATGTTTGAGTAATAAATTGCATCGATATTGCATTTTAAATGAATGGATATAGCAATTAAACATAATAAAAATCATACGGAAACAAGTGATCAAAACAATATTAGACCAAAATTTATCTATTTTTTATGATAGAATAATAGCAGTTGGGGTTCTAACGATCTATGTAGAGATATTTTGTAATCAAGTAATTCTAAAACAAATTGAATAGTCATACATGTTTTTGTTACAAATTAATAAATTTTATCATAATTGATTAAAATATTTAAGTAAAACAATATAAAAAGTTTTATGTAAATTGTTACAATGTTGTATCAACTTAATATTGAATCGAAGTAATGAACCAGCAAAAGTTATTTAATTATTACCATCAAGTAATAAATTATTTATGTTCACTATGATAAAGATAATAAATTTTTTAAGTAAATTATTAAAAAATCATAAAATAACACAACTTGCAAATACTGCAATAAATAATTTCAACAAAATAGTTTAATAATAATAATAATAATAATAATAATAATAATAATAAAAATAATAATAATAATAATAATAATCATTATAACCATAAATTTTAATAATTTGACAGATAAAATAGTTCTGATATTGGATGCTAACTAAATATTAACAAAATATTTAATGGGGATACATAACTTGAGTACTTCATGTAATGTTCAGATAGATGAATAAGGTTTTGTTAATCATATGTAAAAATACTTGAAAATGAGTCAATTATCTTCAAATTAGTCCTGTCCAATAAAGATATCATAGCTTGTTTTAAACATCTGATTCAATCGAATTTCCATTGATTTGTCGTAGATTTTGAATCTAAAAACATACATTCAAAGATGTACTTACTGTTCGATGAAAGGGTTACACATCATTGTGGTATTAAATAAATCGGGAACAAAATTACTTTAAAGGGTTGATAAAGGTATCGATACAAAGTTGACATATATTCACATACAAAGTTGACAGATCCGCATTCACATGATGTAACATTCGAACATCTACCAATCAAAACCACGAATTATTATTGCATTTGGATCGCAAATGAGTAATCAAATCAATCAAATAACAGAAATGGGCAAATCACATATGAAAACACGATAATCATACATTGAGGTTATCAATTTTAATCAATGTGAGGTATTTATCACATATAAAATTTAACCTATTTCATACAATTTAACAGTCTTAATATGTTTGTTATGAAAACATTTGTATATTTGGGGTGTTTCATTGAAATATATCAGTCTTTGTTGAGAATTATATGAAGTTAAACATAAACCATCAAAACTTTTATTTTAAAATTATTGGAGGTTGAACTTTATTTTATAAAAAACTGTCGTAGCTTCCATCAAATTCAATTGGTAAAATAGAAAAATATATTTTTACTACATAGATATTTACAAAATAGTATTCTTCAATATTTAAATTTAAAAATTTCACATTTACGAGTAGTGGTTTTGAAACAAGAAGAACAAATAATTATATGTCCACAAGGTAAATATATGATGGATACTTTGTTAATCTGGCAAATTGAACATGTCAAAAACTCTTTTCTTGCATCGGACAGTTTTTCGATTATTTGTATTTCTATTTTATCGACATTATCCATGAAAGAGCGAATAAGGTTGTGATATTCTCCAAATCTAAAATCCATGAATGAACAGAAAACACTGAGTATATTAAATTCCGTAGGAACAATATCATTTAAAAATATTATCCAGATTGATAATTTCATCAGTAATTTGTTGAATTCAAACAAGTCTACAAAACATTCAACTAATTCATGTTTAAAGGATTTTTCCATTTTTGCTAGAAATATATCATCAAATTTTGATGCCAAAAGCCTATTAATTATTGAAAAGGTCTGACCCCATATAACACCTTATCTGTAACTTTAATTTAAATGATTAGTTTATTATATAAATATCAAACCAAACCTCTATATCCTTTATCTCCATTTATGTTTAATAATATAATAAAATATCATTGGTAATGTTGATATTTAGTTAATGAAAATATGGTCATACAATTTGATCATACAACATGTCCATACAACATTGAGCAAATCATATATATATTAGATAATACATAACCATTTAGTAAGTTCTTACTAATTTTACTAATATTAATTAGACAGTTCAGTATTTGTTACCAAATTGAAAGTCATACAGGCTTAGTCAATTTCTATACACATATATATATATATATATGTTTAGAAATAATGTTTATTTTTATATATTTATATATATTTAATGGATATATTGATAAGAAAACAAATAAATTATCAATATCTATGTACTAGCTATGTGCCAGTCTCAAATATTTTCTTTTGCAAATATTTTCCTGCCAAAACATTTAAAAATCTATTTAAACCGGTTTCATAGACGAAACTTATAACACAAAGAAAAATTCCGTTAAACTGTTATATTATTGTTTTCAAAGCGACTTTGTCCAATATGTCCGTTGCACCTGAATTGCAATGTCTTTGTTTTGGAATTGAACATAATATTGTTTTATTTAGTTTTACTATGTTTTTTATATTAATTATTAATGTTATTATGGTGGTTTATTATGCGTGTATTTATAATGTGCAATTAAACACTCTTTGTGTTACTTTTATCCAAATATTTTATATTTTTCTATGATTATTTAATGTTTTTTATTTGAATTATAAATATTTAGATATATATTTGAGTATCAATTCATTATTTTTATTTGAAAAATAATTAACAGTTATTTCCTACAAAATTTCGATGTAACATTTTATTGATGATATCGAAAGTACGACCATCTTTTACGCAAATTTAAAAATAATAATTATTATTATTAATTAATATGATTCTGAATGCATGTATAAAGTGAAATTAATTTTGTTGATTTTGAATGGTTTTTATTAAATATGGACAAATATTGCTTTGTTAAATATTTATTTATATTTTCTTTGAACTTTCTTAATTATTTATTAGTATGATAAGTGAAATATTTAAGTTTACATAAAGGTATATTTGCTGTCAGGTAGTAACTATTTGAAAATATATATTAGTTAGTGAATATATTTATTCAAATATATTGTCTTAAAAATATGGATTTTATCTTTACATTTGTTCATTGCACACACCAACTTTTTTCTATTCAGTACATACTATGGATCATCTTAGTAAACCTTCGAAAAACTATTGAAAACCATGTAAATGATACCTCACATGAACAAAATATTTTTAATTAAATTATATACATACACATATTCATTTTTCTATTCAATATTGAAATAATTTTATAACCTCTGCATCCCATAGTTTGTTGATAATTTATTTTATATAAAAATAATAATAAAAATAATAATAATAAAAACTTGTAATAATAATCATAATTTTAGTAATAATAATAGTAAAAATAATAATAATAAAAATATTAATAATAATAAAAATAGTAATAATAAAAATAACTTGAAATAATAATAATAATAATAATAAAATAATAATAATATTTAAAATAATAAGTAGTAAATTATATTTAAATTTTTTTTAAATTTGAATAACCTTGAGAAATATGATGACTCATCCAATGACCATGACCTACTTTTAAATGACCTTGAATGAGTCATTGTCTTTGTTTAAATGACATTGAAAAATATGGTGACCCATCAAATGGCCTTGAATGAGTCATGGTTTTTGTCTCAGGGAAAAATTTGTACTTTTGAACTTAGAAAAAAAGTTTACCCTGGGGTGTAGGGGGGTAGTGGTCCAGCGGTGACATGGTCTAGCGGTGACATAACCATCTACTTTGTATTCTCTAAATTATATAGACATTCAATGATACAAACAAATTCTTTTTAAATAATGGAAGCAACATGACACAGGGGTAAAATCGTAAAGTAAAGTAGAGATCAGTGAAGTGAATATTGCTCCCAAGTTGGAAGACAAGATGCTTTGCAAAATGATTAACGAAAACTATTTTAATAATTTGGAAATCAGTCGAAAACTGGTAAAAGAGGAAATTGTTATTATTATTGATTCAGGAATAAAAATAAAATAAAATAAAATATAAATTAATCAATTTGCCTAATTTTGGCATTAAATATTGTTTGATTAATTATATTGATTAAAATTAAGAATTTTTTTCGATAATCTTTGTTTCTTATTCACAGTTCTTATTATAAAAATATAATTAATATATATCAGTATTATTATAATAATATTTGATAATAGTAAGTGGCATAAGGTATTTTAATTCGCAACCAAAAATATTTTATGATAATTTTATATTCTTGATTAAGTATTTTATATTATAAATTTTCAAATTCTATGATAAATTTAAAATATTTTTTCTTTGTTTCTGGTATTAAAACATTATGTTAAATATTTATTTTATTGGTAGGGACAAATATGAATCTTTCAGCACAAGTTCACGACTAGAAATCAAGTGTTGCTTTTCTGCATAAACATGGAATATTACACAATCCTATAATGTGTTCAAATAGATCTCTGATGTTGCTGAGTTTGGAAGATATTCAAGATCGTTGGAGATGCAGATGACGTGAGTACCGCGAAGATTTCCGAGTACGAGATGGAACGTGGTTAAAAGATTATAAATTGAGTTACCACAGGATTATATACGGTTGGTCCAAGTAGAGGATAATAATAAAAATAATAAAAACCAAATAATATTAATATCATTATAATAAAATAATATAATAATTACTATTATTCGTCACTATTCTAACCATTTTATAAATAAAATGAGACTGATAATTGTGTAAATATTGTTTAAAGTGATAACATTGTTATCTTTAACACTATAATGGTTGTTAGTATACGCTATAAACTCGCCATTTGCCAATAAAATTGAATGTGGCCCTTTAATGAAAAAATTGAGGACTCTGTATGGTAGTCAAAAAATAAAATGACACATTAGATATGCAACAGGCCACTAACGATTAATGAAACTATACCACAAGTATTACGACCCGTCACGAGCGTTAGGACTAGCTAGAACAAACATGTTGTGTGTTCCGTCATTATAGGGTTGAAAAACGTTTTGTGTGTGAATTAAAAAAGAAGCAATAAGGTATAATTTTTATTTCTGGTGAAGGTTAATTTTGACACACTTGATCTGGCGTGATTGTGGATTGATTTATTAATTTTAAACTAATTTTAAATAATGTAAATGAGTAGGTAGATGTGAGTCTCCCGCACCACCCTTAGTTACCGCGCTCTGTTTAGCAACCAAACTTCCCACCTAGCGAAAATTCAACGGATATTATTGATTTATAACTATTTTTTATTTTTAATATTGATTTTTAAATAAACTTTTACTTTTTTGTTTTATCGCGCTATAGGGCTGGGATTATAGATTTTCAAAGAATTATTTCGGCAAAATTAAAGAAAATGACATTTTCTATATTTGCATTATCCCTAAAACTTTACTGACCATGACATGTTTGAAATTTCATTGGAAGATGGTCAAAATTTCGAAAAATCAAGATTTTGTATCTTAAATGGGTTAGACACCGGAACCTTAGAACGTGAAATTCTCTAAATAATTTTCTGTAAAATGATAGAGTTCTGTGAAAAGTATATTTTTGTTGAAGGAAACTCTTTTGTATCTTTTGAAAAAGTCTGTTAAAATCACGTTTGAAACTCAGAATAATTATTAAATTTCCGGAATATGATTTATTAGGATAACCCCTTTTAAGGTCAAACTCAAGGTCAAGGTCAAACTTTAAAATCGATTTTTAAATGCAACTATTGATTTTAGAATGAAATTTTTAAAAACACTCATAATTTTGAGACAACACATATTTTTTCTAGACATCATCATGAAAAAGATGTATTCTTTGGCGACAATCAAGATTATATACAGAAATCAAAGAAAATATTTCTTTTCGATACTCTTTTTGTGTTTTTGAAGGAACCATTTTTGGAACATTGGGAATGCGACATAATTAGTCGAGACAACATTCATGAAAATGTTGCATCTTCGTTCAACTAAGTAGAATCTGAAATAATATCAAAAAAATGTTTCTTGGTTCTTCCAGGAATTAAGAAAAAGTGAAATCAATCTATAATTCTCAGAAATTCGGCTATGTCCGAATGGACTACGAAAATGTTCAACGTAGTTATTTATGGCAATTCATCGAAAACTCAAGATATTTGAACGGACTTTCACCTTTCTGAAATAGAATTGAATAGAAATCTCGAATCTTTGTTCAATTGTCTAGTATTGTTGCGCGAAATGGGAATATTTGTTTATTTATATGCAGAGCGCACATGAATAGAAATATTAATACCAATCTTTCTGTTTTAGATGTAATTCATGACGAGGATTTCAAATCTTTGTTTAAAAATAAAATATTTGCGCGGGAAATTCAAATTCTCTGAAAATTAAAATTTTAATTTTTAGACTCAGTGATATATCCTTTAAAATCTATATCTATAAACAATGTTTGTAAAACATTAATGTAAATAGATTTACAAAATGAGGTGGTTTATCAAATTGTCAGTTCTAGTAATAAAACGCTTTTTGTATGTAAATTGTTGCAATCTAATTTGTTTGTTGAAAAATCAAAAAATATATAGTAGTATCGCGGTTTGGAAACTGAAAGTTCAAATGAAAATTATAAAAGTATTTGATAAAGATTGGACTAAACGTTTACAAGGCACGCTTAATGAAACTCGTCACGTGCTTTTTGTTAGGTTTTAAAGTATTTAGTCCACAAATATAACAGAATATGTCACGGTCGTTCAAACAACTTGATGAAGTCATGAAGGTGAAAATAAAAAATGTTTTAAATTATTATTTTGTAAATTTAAGTATCACTATATCTTTAATAAATCTTTAAAATTATAGTTTTATTATAAAACTTTAATAATTGGATCGTTTTCATTTTTAATAAAAAATATGTTAATTATAAATTTAATCATTTTTTAATTTGTTAAAAAAAAGTTGATTTTTTAAAAAATAAACTAATTAAAATAACGATGCATAATTGTTTTGAAATAAAATTAGTGCTTACCGTATTGGAAAGAATAGAAATCTAAAAATTAATTATTACTAATTATTATAATTCTTTATTAATTAACCATCATTTCAGTTTGAGAAGGCGAAAACAAAATTATACAGCCAATCAATTGAATGGAAGCATATATAATCCCAGTATAAAGAAAACAATACGGAACTTTTTCTAAAACTTTTTCGTCAGTAAAATATCTAAAAATAAATCTTATTATCATATATATATATATATATATATATATATATATATATATATATAAACAGAAACTAATTGTTATAAATCAGAGCTTCTTAAACTTTTGTAATTCACGACCCCATTTATGATTGCGAGTTTCTTGACGACAATATACAAATATAAAAGAAAAATAAATTTATATTTTTTTAAAATTCCTATAATATCTTCTAATTCTAATTCATAGTAAATGTTATTCAAATTATTACAATACTCTTAATAGAAATGCAGGTACAAACAATCTTTCAGAACTAGAAGATTTTATGATATATTTATCTACGATAATTGTTATTTTATCTTTATGACAATAATTTTACAAGTTAAAAAACATTTTCTGTTAAATTGTATTTTTATCTCTCCCGACCCCAGAATTTTGCTACGCGACCCCAAATGGAGTCGCGACCCATGGTTTAAGAAGCCCTGTTATAAATGATAATTATATAAATAGTATTATAGTTTGATTTGATTTGTAGTTATATTCCGCAAAAAAAACATCCTGATTCGCTTAATTCGAGTACATATTTACAGTTATAGTCAATGAACATTAAATGAGACCAAATGACAAACAATTCCCGTGAGTATGACATATGCTACATAATATTGTTTACAAGAAGTCATAGTGTAATGTTTCATAATAAACAGGAATAACCTGTATGACTGCACAGAAAAACAAAAATGTCACAAAAATTTGTCATAAGTGTTAACTTTACAAAGTGAATTGTATTGGTGGAAATTCATTTAACAAAATATAAATAAATACAAATTTTAAATACCTATCTGTGTCCCCTTTAGTAAAATTTGGTGATATATTCTGTGGATTAATGTAAAGTGTTTGAATTTGATTAAACGCTAGAGATCCAAGACCAAATCCAGCAACTACAACACCTATAACCAATCCTTTATTATTGGGAAACCACTGAAAAATATTCTTGAATTGGCTAGTGGAAAATATTTACTACTTTGATTGAAGCTGCCAAAACAACAGAATAAGCTATTCCAACTCCAAATCCAAATATTACTCCATATGTGAGAATTGTCACATATATATTGGCTTGAATCGTGAAGTAGGTTAGAATTACTGATGCACTGAAAAAGTTAATGAAAGTTAATAAAATATAATCACAAACTTTAATTTAGAATAATTTTATTTATATTTTACCATTTAAAAAAAAATATTTCATAATCCTATTTAGTCAATAATTATTAATATTATTAATATTATTATTATTATTATTATTATTATTATTATTATTATTATTATTATTATTATTATTATTATTATTATTATTACTATTATTATTATTATTATTATTATTATTATTATTATTATTATTATTATTATTTATTTTTATTATTATTTTTATTATTATTATCATTTTAATATTATTATTATTATTAGTAATAGTAGACACTTAACTTTTCAAAACTAAGTTGGTATGATCAAATTATAAACTTTTTCAATTTGGTTTTTATTAAAATGCAAATTGAAGTAATAAAATTTTTAAAATTAACCAATTTATCAATAAGTAAATTTGAAAAAATTATGTTTCACGTTATTTTTTGTCGCTTTTGTTCAATTAGATATTTTATTTTTGTTTTAATTATATATTTTTCGTAATGTTTTCTGTTTGATTTGATTTTTTTTACTTGTTGCATTATTGATGTGTTTAAACAAAACCTCAACAAAAATCAATTAAGGTTTTGTAAGATTTAAAACATTGAAATAATAGAATTTTCCTTCACTATATATTGTAATAAATTATTTTAGAGTAAAATTCCTCAACTAATTTATAAGTAAAGCAGCGTTAAGAGCTTTTGAGTGATAAAGTTTTTGAAGTTTAAAACGAAAAAATTCATGGCTGAAATTCTGTGTTTAAAAAAGAACTATACATTTGTAAGAATTGAAACTGTGGTAATTAATAAAGTGTACAAATTTAACTATTGATCCCTTAAATATCTTTTTTATCTAAAGATTTCAGTAGTATGATTGGTCACAGCTAACTCAGACGCCCCTGGAAAATATCTAGGTCGAATCCAAATTTTATGTAGGTCACTAAAATATATTTATATAAAATTTTTAACATGCATACTTTTCCATAGAGAGCCAATCAAAATTTAGTAGGTCACGAAAAATTTTGAAAATTTTTTTCTAAGTATTTGAAAACATACCCAAATTTTCGAAATGTTTTTAAAAACAGCCAAATTTTCGAAAAAATTTATGTAAGTCAATCAAAAATTTCAAAAAAAAGTATTTTTAAACATAGAAAATAATTATGTAGGTCAACTCAAATATTTCTAAGTTTATACCGCCAAATTTTTTGAAAAATTTATGTGGGTTAACACAGTTCAAATAAAGTTCTTTCCAAGTAATTTTTAACATAGAAAAATTTTATAGGTCAGCAAGAATACTTGGAAAATTTTATATATACATGGAAAAAATAATCCACAAATACACACACACACAAGATATTTTTAAATTTCCATTATTACTAGAGTATTTACTTTATCAACAAATAAACTTTATATATACATTAGGGTATTATCATATTTCAACTTTGCCATAGGAAAACTTCTCCAACTCAAAAATGTCCCAAAACTCAAAATCCCTTGAAATATTGTCCAAACACAAAATTTACCAAAACTTAATTTTTACTTTTACAAGCTTTTAAATATTTAGAAAATTTTTGTCAAATATTTATTTATATATAGAAAATAATAATACATACATATCAAAATACATACATCTTTTTATAAAAATATTTTATACATAAGAAATTTTATATTTTTATTATTATTACATGTACTTTTATGATGATTGTTGATGAATATAGAATATTTTGATACAGGTTAATGCCAGTTTTCGTGGGATTTTTTTATCAACAACAACTATACATTGAGGATATACATGGATAATATCATAGTACAACTTTCCCATGGGAAAGATATCTCAACCTAAAATTATCCCAAAACTCAAAAAACTCTAGAAAAACTTCCCAACTCAAAAATTTCTCAAAACTCAAAATTTCTTGAAATATTTTCCCACACAAAATTTACCAAAACTTAATTTTTTTTTACAAGTTTTTAAATACTTAGAAAAATTTAGAGATGTGTCATCATTTTAGGCAAATTTAATAAAAACATGGATAGTGATTAGAAATTTATTCTAGGGATTTTGATTTTTGGGAAATTTTGAGTTGGAAACTTTTTCTATATATTTTGAGCTTGGTGAAATTTTGAGTTGAGATGTTTCCCGTGGAAAAGACTTTTCTAGATAATAACCTTGCATATCCCCAATGTTTAGTTGTTGTAAATAAAACAGCCCCTTGAATATTGACATTAAACTATATCAAAATCATCTATATTCATCGATAATCTTCATAAAAATACATGTAATAATAATAAAAATATAAAATTTCTCACGTATAAAATATTTGTATAAAAAGATGTATGTATTATTATTTTCTATATATAAATAAATATTTGACAAAAATTTTCTAAATATTTAAAAGCTTGTAAAAGTAAAAATTAAGTTTTGGTAAATTTTGTGTTTGGACAATATTTCAAGGGATTTTGAGTTTTGGGACATTTTTGAGTTGGAGGAGTTTTCCTATGGCAAAGTTGAAATATGATAATACCCTAATGTATATATAAAGTTTATTTGTTGATAAAGTAAATACTCTAGTAATAATGGAAATTTAAAAATATCTTGTGTGTGTGTGTATTTGTGGATTATTTTTTCCATGTATATATAAAATTTTCCAAGTATCCTTGCTGACCTATAAAATATTTTTTTGTTAAAATATACTTGTAAAGAATTTTTTCGAACCTACATAAATTTTTCAAAAAATTTGGCTATGTTTTCAAATACTTAGAAAAATTTTGAAAATGTTTCTTGACCTACATAAATTTTGGATTCGACCTAGATATTTTCCAAGAGGTCTGAGTTAGCGGTGACCAGATTTATCGGTGACCAATCATACCAGTGATTTCTCAAAACTCCTAAGAACAGATTTAGAGTTTCTAAAGACCAATCTAAGAATCATCAAAGTAAATAATAAAAATATTTCACATTTTAGCATTCAAAAAATTCCATTTTTAGATTAATATATATAAATTTCCCCACCATAACTTTGGTTCTTTTAAAATATCACTTTCCAACATTTCTGATATGGTGACCCAATTGAAAATATTTGTCAAGTTTCAATAAAATAAATCGGGTTGCTTTTCCTTCAATACAGTTAACTATTGTATATTTGATTGCTAAAATATTAACACAACAATTTGCTACATTTTTTGGTCCATATTTTTAAAAATGAACTTGTAAAGGAGTAAAATGTTTATATTTTTAGTGTCTATTCTGCAATGTTTGTTGTAGAATTAAGAGTCACACATGGTCGAAAAATTGACTTTAATGTTGAAATTTGATAGGATTTTTTTAATTAAAAAATTTAATTTTTAGAAGGTTTCAAGCGACTCTTGTTTGGGTCGTTACCTACAGGTTGGCAACCACTGATTTAGAAGATAATATTGATAATAAAACCCTAAATTTACCATTTTGTTTGTCTATCAGTTTATAAAAATACCCCATAAAAAGGATGAGTCTCATGGTTCAAAAGTTAATATTTTTATCATTTGTACTCATAGGAATTATTATTATTATTTTTTTAAATATTCCTGAATTAAATTTGGAGTAATAATAAATTATTTGTATATGCTACACTTACCTCATTATACAGCACCCAATTAAAACTGTAAATCTTGATCCAACTTTTTTATCTAAGACACCTCCAAAACTCATTGTTAATCCTTGAGAAGCTAGAGCAAATGCAAAGATCCATACCATGTCAGAGTTTTTTACAGATTGAGTAATGGGTCTACTGCGCATGTATGAGGCAATGTAGGGGCTTATATTCCCTTTAAATGTATATTCTTTGTAATATAGTTATATTATAAAAGATTACCAAAAGTATAAATTGAACCGAGGGAGAAATGAATGAGGAACCCACCTAATATGCATAGATAACCTTTAAAGTTTCTAATCTAAAGAATTTTAAGTAAAGTTATATTGAAATCATAAATCTCATAAGTCTTACCATTAAAAATTTGAATAACATCATTTTAGAAAATGAATGATATTGATTGACTAAAACAAATGACTTAATTCAAAATGAAAATATTTTATTTATTTTCGACTTTAATTTTATTGAGTAAGACATATACGGTTTCTTGAAGTTTTAAAATCTAAATTTTGTGTGCAAGTTCATTTATAAATTGAAATATTTTAATCGTTATTTTTGTATACAATGTTGAATAACTTTTTATGACTAAAAAATAAACGATAACATTTGGATCAGATAAAAAAATCTCGATCAGCTTTTTTGAGGGATGATTTTTTTAGTTAATTTGTTTTGGTATTGTTTTATTTTTGAATCATTTTTAGTTGATTAATAATGGAATATTAACATAAAATAATGAATGTAAAGAAGTGTTGGGTTGTAAAATATTACACAAAATTCTAATAAAAAAATTAATTAATATTTTTCATGGTAAATGGGTATGTGCCGATGCCAATTGACGAGACGAGTATGAAAATAATAAATATTATAAAATTAATTTTGGACCCCTAAAAAAGTTATTGAGAAAATACAAATTAATTAATTAAAATGACGAAAATAAATGAATTAAATTTGGGAGAAATTCTCCAATTTTAATAAATTAAAATTATGTGAACTAATTATTTCCAAATTTAGTTTGTGTTGAAAATTTCTGCAGGGAACGACCGAAGCGGCTGAAACATAAAACAAACTAGTTCACTAGTTCCCCGGACCCCAATAAAAATTTGAATCAATCCAATAAGTTGTTGAGGAGAGATACCCTTTATAAGGAAATCTCGACTCAAAAACTTTGAATGATATTATTAAATTTTTTTTTCTCATAGATTTCTCGTATGTATCCCAAGGACACACCTGGACTCTAATGTCACAAAATAACCTGTACTGATTTGGGTTAAAAAGATTCTTTGAAATAACTCGACAACCTGCAGAATTTCAAGAAACGCTAACAAAAATTTTTCGTCTGTGGAATTGATTCCAAAATATGAAGAGATCGTTAGATTATATTTGTTAATAAGTCGTCTTTGCAAAGTTTTAAGCCAAAGAAGAATGAAGCCATCGGTTTGGATGCTGCATTATGATATCGAAAAGTAATTGAGGTGTGAACTGAAAATTTTGGAAAGATAAAGAATCTTTTTGACAAAATTCTGCGGCACAAATTAACGAACCCTGCGTTAATGATGTTTGTAATGCAACATACAAATGGAAATTTAGAAAGAAAATAAAAAATAAAATTGAGAGAAAATATGTGTCTTAAAATATTGAGTGTGTCATGAAGAAAAATACATTCTGGAAAAATGTTCGAATGTCAAATGCAGTCACTGTTAGAGAAATGACAATTTCAAATATCAATGTTGAAATTTTCATGAAAAGATCAAATACTGAAAAATAACATAACAAAATCAATAACCGTGGATGTCTGAGAAAATTCAGTAAGAAGTGGCAATATCAATATCAATGAATGCGATGTATAATATTGGTGTAAGTAAGTTTATTATTTATACAGAATGTCTGAATTTGAATGAATGTAAATTTAAAGTTTATTTTATATAGTTGGTTTTGTAATGAGGTTGCGCAATGATCAACTGAATATTCTAAGATGTATGTGGGGAGAACAAATATATTACGTCATATGTGGGAAATCGTCGTAATTGTTCCTACATGTTATGTTGCAATGATTTAGACAATAATATATGATTTGCATCAAATAAACTTATTGTCTTTGTCAATTTGAATGGATTAACAAGCTATCTCGGCCTTATTAAAAAATACCGACATCTTTCTGAAATATTCTAGAGAAAGAGATGTTATCAAATGGGCCGAAAAATTAGAACTCAAGACTCAGCTGTTGGGAGCCTCTAACTATCTGGATCAAATACTCCCCCTACCACCTGGTCCTGCTTTAGACATTTGGAGACATCAAGCAGAAACTGCAGGAACCTCTATAACAACTCAAAATCAGTAAAGCTTTTGGTTTAAGCCCGCACATAGCAAACAAAGCTTTCAAGTCGAGGAAATGGAAACCAGGTGAAACCGTCGTTTACAATCTAGGTTCTCTAAAACGTTTGGGGGAGCTGGCTAGAATGGGTGACTACGAAATTGCAATAGCTTTTGTCGTTGTCCTTAATCGAGAAAGCTCAAGTAATATTGGAAAGTGAGTTGTGTCGCGAAGCTCAAATTTGGAAAACTGAAGTGATGAGTGCCATTTCGGGTAACGAGAGAAAGAAGAATTAAGGCTCTTCATCTTTGAATCAAAAAACAAAGAGCTAAGATGTTCAAGAAGAAATCAACCTTGTCGAATTCAATGTTGAAGATCTGTGCTCTCGTCGAAAGCTTCTCCATTTGTGGGAAAATGGTTGGACATTATCCAGTTGCAAAGTGGCTTCGAGTAATTTGTTGCTATATCAAGCGTATGAGCGCGGGGAAGTATTGGGATGATGATGTTGGTCACGAATGTAAGTTATTGATTCACGAACTAATCAATCGCGTGAAAAACGAAGACCAAGTTGAAGGTGTTTGGCCAGTCAGTAAATTCGATAACGGAAAAATTTGGTGATACGCCAGTAACCTTTGCATTAAGAGTCTGCCTGGAAATTGATGAGAACATCGTTGAAGACGCATCGTGGCTACGAAAGAAAAACGATTATCTGCACATCAACGTTGCCGAGTTAGAGGCTGTTCTATGTGGTATCAATCTTGCAGTTAGATGGGGCTTAAAAAGGTTAATCATTATCACGAATTCCGCTACCACTTTCAAATGAGTCAACAATGTTCTTTCAGAAAAGAGAAAAACCAACACCAGCAGTAAATCTAAGATGCTGGTCAAGCGGTGACTTGGTATGATTAAACAGATGCAGGAGGTACTCGGTCGAGATTTGAGAATAGAATTTATTAGATCAGAGAAAAATCAGGCTGATACTCTAACACTTGAATGAGAGCACGCTCACCGCTCATCGTCGGAGCTTCAATATCTCTAGTAACAAGAATGCACGAAAAGTTCTACATGGGCATTAATCGAACCCTGAACTTGGTCAGGAAACTCGACCATTTGACCACATTTAAAATGGGGAAGAACATTATCAACTCTTTGGAAAAGGGTGCATTGAAAGTAGAGGATGAGATGTCTCGTATCGCCTTCAACTTCACTATAAACTGAGATATAAACGGAAATGAAGTCATTCGGCTCAAGGTTTTTTTTAAAAATGAGGGGGATAAAGAAGGTTGATAAATGGATATTGTACAATTAATTTAATTAACATATTGCTTAGTAATATGTAATAATTGGAGTTTCAAGATCAGACATATTTTAGGACGTCGGGTGATTGTGTTTAAATGTTTGTATTTTTGTTTCTATTGGTATTCTGTATTAATAATTAGTAAACCAATAAATTCCCTTTTCAGATGCTACAAAATGTAGATCTATGTCGTATTGTGTTTGAGATTTGTCGGGAGAATAAACTATTGTACATGTCTTTACGCGTTTTAAAAGAAATCAAAATATTTACAAAATTAAATAAGCAAATTTAATTTACATTGATTAAAACAAGTTTAAATTTACAAGAAATATAAATTATGAACAATACGAATAGAAATATACTAAACAAGTCTAAAGATTATTAATATTTTTGAATTAAACAACTAAAAATGAGTATTTATTTGCTTATACATTACAAAAACATGTAAAAATAGAATTATAAATATCAAATTGTGAAAATATTTTCTTCCCAACTGATAAATGTCAGTCTTCTATGCACGTCAATTATACTTTAGAGATCACTCTTTGCATGTGCAAAAGTCAATAAAAAAGCTGAAAAATAAATATATCCGTGAAAATTGCAATATACATTTGAAAGTCATGAAAAAGAAGATTATACCAGACTTTAACTAATAATTTTTAAATTATCCGCAAAATGCGTGTTTACGTGATAATCTAAAAAATATTATTTTATAATTAAAATTAATGCGCATTATAAAATTTAGGAGGGAAGATTATTTTGATTTCTGAATATATTTTTGAATAAATTCAGTGCTTTTAGTCGCAAGGTGGTTTTTGCACAATAAAAGGTAAAATTAATTTTTATGTGCTTGATGTGCTTTATGACATTGACTTCAAATATTATTATCTATGACTTTTAAATGACATTGAGCTTGACGGTGTAATGCATCACACTCGCATTGTATACTAATCTTTAAAGACGCTTCTGCACATATGAACCGGAAATATTTGTGTCTACTAAAAAATAAAAACCGCTGTGTAAAATGAGGAACATGGATTGAAAATGAGTTGTACTTGGTTTAAAACCTTTATATTATGAATGTATTCTAAATGAAATACAAAAAAAGATTTAGAAGCTTTGATTGGTTCAAGAAAACTTTAAATAGTGTAAACCAGTCTTTCTCCAAGTGGGCGATAACGCTCCCTTGTGGGCGTTTGAGACCTAGAGGGGGCTTTAAAGGGCCCAGAAAAAAATGGGGAGTGTTGACGTTGGTTAAGAGGGTTAAGTTTATATTTCTACCATGTATAATGGTATAAAACCTAAAAATACTTAACATAGATTTCGTAGGATAGCCCGCATGCCGTACGTAATCAAGTTGTAACAAGTTTCTGTTAAATAACGGTATTGGAGCAATCCGGTAGCAATTGTTCTGTACCATTAAAATTTATTATTTACATGTAATACATTTTGTATATTATACAATTAAATAATCTTTAGGGGACGGTGACAAATCCAATTGTGTCTTAAGGGAGCGATGGTTAAAAAAGCTTAAGAAACACTGGTGTAAACAATATCAATGGTTTGTTATTTACAATGTCTTAATCTTCAAAATTTGTTTTTATTTGTTTTTATTATTTCTTTTATTGTATTTAGAATATAAACTATGCGTATTAACACTATATTTCAAGTAACAAGAATTTTTGTTGAACACCTTATTGTCCCTCATAAATTTTACAAGCACCAAAGAATTTATCTATCCATATAAATGTCAACATTGTATTAATTATGAAATAAAAGAGACCATAAATAAAATCTCATTAATGAACTTAATACACATTAAAATGAATTATATTGAATCTTATTGGTTCATAAATGTTGTGGATGTATTTCTTCTATAAATCGCAATTATAATAAACCTGCTTTTCTTGTGGAAAATTTAATTTCAAGTCTAAATATATAAAAATAAATTTGTAAATAATTATTAGATGGATGTTATAAAGAATTTGATGGAAATTTATAATTTTGAAAATATGATGTCATCTTGTAAAGCTTCTGATAACAAGTCAAATGCCATAGAAAATACCTTGAAATATATTTCATTTACACGTAAAACCTTGAATCGCAAAATCTGGAAATATAAAAAACTGTTTCTTCAAAGTTCTTCTCAACTTTCCTTCGTGGTGCTTGTTTACTTTTAGACTCACACAAGTATTTAACAAGTATTTAATAAGAAACATACAAAAATGAAAAGCTGTAAAACAAATAAATTTAACCGGCATAAAATGACACCAGCGATAAAACCTAATATTATTTACAATATCGCAATTAATAATTTAATTAAATATTGTTTAAATGTATGTTGTTGGTTGATCCTGTTTGTTAAATTCTTTATTTATACCCCCTTTTCAATAAAAGTGCTGCAAAAAATTAAAATTATTAAGCTCTACCAATTATGGCCATTCCTGCGCCAATTTCGAAAATTCCTAAATATCCTACTTTTGAAAGTAAAATACTCGTACTTAATGCTCCGAATATACTAGCAATGGCCTAAAAAAGTAAACAATTAAAATATCATATAAAAATAATTACATTTGCTGAAAATAGCATTCCATAAATTGTAGCAACGTTTTTAACGCCAAACGCTTTAGAGCAAGCAGCCGGCAATATAGAAAACACTCCACATATATTGGCTAAAAGGGTGCAAACCCATACCGTAAGCATTATTTTCGATCCGTTTTCATGCATGACTAATTTACAACAGATGAATGTTCCAATAAAAACTGTTGTTATGATCGTAATACATCTCATTGCCACCTAAAATATATTAAAATAGAGAGAAATGAACAAACAAAAGTTGTTCGTAAATTTATCCCAAAAAATATGATTTTCCTAAAACAATGCAGTACTGATATTATTAAGGTTGTTCGAAGAAATTATAACCTAGTTTAACTTTAGTCATTTTAGTTATTGAGTAAATTACTTTCGTTTACTAATAATTTTTGGAAAACATTTGTGGTATTGTAGTAATTTTCCACCCGTTCCATGATTTCGAGTAATATTTTTTTCAATCTCTCGTTTTACAGTTATAACTTGGAAGTTTTTATTATATTATATAATCAATAATCTTCTTGATTTTGGGAATGAATCAACTCTTAATATGCCATTAAAAGATTACATAATATGTCTTGATAATATTCTTAGTACAGTACTAGTACTACTGATAATTTGCAATTTAATTAAGTTACAAAAAGGATACTAATGGAAGCTATTATAAAAGAAGACTTTGCTGAAACTGTTAAATACGTCATTATTACAGGATTAGAATAATATAATAATAATCATAGAGCTTATGACATAGAAATATGTCCAGTGCGCGTATACCATTACATGTATGCGTGAGTAGTTAACTTTTAAGTTAAGTACTGGAAACGGCTCTTTTCGAAGTTGGACCATGACGCGCCAGGTATAATTAGTCACGTAACATCACATAGTGTAAATGACATCATGCTTCGATGATGTAGCTATTGTAATGTTACAACGAAAACTATGATTATACCAGACACTTTGGGGATGGCACAGTCGTTATATTTTACTAATAAACGCAAGCTCTGCTCACCGCACATTGTTTCTGATAATAAATAAAGGCATTTTTCATCTTTTCTTCATAGAAATAATAATTAATAACAATTAAAACAAAAATAATAATTAAAGCAAAAATATTTTTAAAAATGGCGACCACTTCATTAAAACAAAAATTATCAATGACGCCATTTGACCTTGGTCTAGTACATGGAGAATACATGATGTGACCCGCTTGTAAAATTTTCGAACCCGCTTGAATTTTTAGATATGATTTATTTATAATTTAAATTTACAACTTTCTTTTTCATTTTATATTAATTTTTTTAATTTCTAAAGGAATTAATAAATTAATTTATAAATTTTGTATTTAATTTTATTACCTTTTATCTACTTTGATTGCACTTTAATTATATATTTTAATGTTTAATTGATATTTTTCTGAAAATAAGTCTTTTTATAATACTAAATTTTTTATTACAGTTAAATCCATCTCATTTTTAAAAATTTAATTCCATCAATATTTATTTTATAAAAGTGCCAAAATAACTAATTATTTAAACACAAGATAATTTAAATATCTTAACTCTCCCCTGCTTAAGATTTTCTCCACTTCTCCAGCCACTTGATTCTTCTTTCTTTCGTTCCGTCTTGGGAATGAAGTTCGACTCGGTGCGAAGATAAAAATCTGACGATTTTGAATGGGCCTTCGTACTACAAATCATTTTTTGTCTGTTATGCGATTCCTTGCACACTAATACCTCCTCCCCCACCTTAAAAACAAGAGTGCCTCTCTTTGACGTGTCCATAGCTCTCATATTATCTGCAGCTTTATCTGAGTTATGTTTCGCATTTTCTATCAATTCTCCTCTAGAGATATCTGCTTGCTTCAAATTTGAGTGTAAATTAACACTTTGCCCATAAATTATCTCAAATGGTGAAAAGTCCATCGCACTTTGCCGACTGCTATTTATGTTGAACTCAATTCTACATAAAAGTTCATGCTAGTTCTTCTCTTTACACTCGCCTGCTAATGTCGCTGTAATAAGATCTCTTACCATTCTTATGAGTCTTTCAGCTAATTCGTTTGATTGATGCTGGTAAGGTGAGCTGAATTCCTGATTGATACCTAGTTCCTGTAGTCTTTCCTTTAAAGGATTCCCTTCGAAATTCCGGCATCTGTCTGTCAATATGCTTTTTGGTTTTCCGAAACAATAGATCCAATTATTAAGTATTGCCTTGAAAATTGTTCCTTCGTTTTGCCTCGTTATTGCGGCAAAAGAAATCAGTTTAATAAAACGATCGACCATTACTAACATGCATTTTTTATTGTATTCCTCTCCTTAAAGGCTATATCCATAAAAATTTGTTCTAGGAATTCATAGCTTTTTCTGAGGATAAATATTTCCTTGGTTCTTGTCTGATCAATCTTCCTTTTAGAACAGATATCACAACATCATAGACAAAGCTGAATTGTCTCCTGTATCTTCGGCCAGTAAAATATATTTTTTGTATAATGGAATAGTTTCTTAACTCCAATATGGCATAATTCGTGGTTTAAGGTTGTTGTTAATAAGCCTGCAAAGGTTTCTGGGATTAAAATCAAGACATTGTTGTTATTTTCTACTGTTAATAATAGTCCATCAATTCGTATATTTTTTTACATTGAATGGAAAACAATTTTTATTCGTCTGTACATTTCCATTTTCAAACATATCTCGTAGCTCTTGAAATTTGATATCCTTTTTACTGCTGCTCCAATAAGTTTTCCATAGCCTCTGTTATTTGGATAGGGTATATATATATATCTGATCTTTGATTTTCTTTCTTTAGCCTCTTCATGCATGTTTGATTCTGGGTGCAAATCATACCTTTCAATCATGATAACCCATCTGCATTCAAGTGTTCTTTCCTTTTCCTGTATTTTAATTTTAAACCATATCAGCCAGATTAGCTAGCCATATTTGAAATTGTGGACTGATTGACGTTTTTGTTGTGTTCATGAACACTAATGCTTTGTGATCGGTACGAATTATGAACTTTTTTCGGTAAAGATATGTTCTAAAATGCATAACATATTCATGTATAGCGAGCATTTATTTCCTCGTTACACAGTAGCCTTTTTCATGCGCTGTCATATCTCAAACCATAAGCTATAACAGATTTCTCTCCATCTTCTTTAACTTGGATCAAAACAGACCCAATAGCTTCAAAGCTAGCGTCTGTGTCTAAGATAAATATTCTGCATTCTCTTAGATAATCGAGCATAGGTGCCTCGCACAACCTGTCCTTCAGTACTTGGAAACTTTCATTACATTCTTTAGTACAAATTATGTCTTTGTCACATCCAGATGTTGCTGCATATAACGGTTCTGCGATTCTGTCATAGTCTTTGATGAATGTTTTGTAGTAGTTCATTAATCCAAGAAATTATCTTAAATGTTTTGAACATTTTGGTACTTCTGCTTTCTCAATTTCTTCAACTTTCTTTCTATTTGTTTGAATAACCTCACCATTAACGGTATGCCCAAAAAAGCACAGTTCTGTTTTATTGAATATGCATTTTTCTGGATTTATCTTCAACCCTGCCATTTGAATTCTTTTAAATATTTCTTTTAGCAGGTCATCATGATCTTTTTTGCTTTTCTCATATATCAAAATATCATCTAAGTAAACAACTACTCCATTGAATAGCATTCCCTCCAATACTGTGTACACTAAACGCTGAAAAGTAGCAAGAGCTGTTGATAATCTAAACGGTAGCCTATTGAAACAGAATTGCCCTTCTCTTGTACTAAATGCAGTCATTTCTTGAATATCTGGAGCCAATTCTACTTGGAAATACGCTTGACCTAAATCAGCTGACGAGAATATTCTTGCATCTGCAAGACAGTCCAGTAAAAATTTGGTATTAGGTATAGGGAAAGATTCCTTTTCTGTTTTATCATTCAATTGACGATAATCTACACACATTCTGCTGAATCCATCTTTCTTTCCTACTATCACTAACGGACGATTCCAAGAACTCATAAACGCTGAATAACTTATGGCTTGATTAATTCTTTTATCAGGTCTTCAATTCTTTTCTCCATGTGCATTGGTTGACGCCGTGGATGTTGCATTATTGGAGCTCCTGACGTCCGCAACTCGTGTTGTACTAAATTAGTAAATCTCAGATCCAATTTTGATGCCATTAAAATTCCACCGTATTTCTTGATCATTTCTTCATTGTCTTTATTCTTCGCACCTGTCAACGCCATCAGAGCTTTGTTTATTCTTTCTTCATCGATATGAATTTTATTTATAAATGTAGTTTCTATATTATTGATCTTCATCAACTTTACTCTGAACTCTTCCATTGTATCAGTTCCACCTATGAATTCTGGCTTAATCACTTTTACAACAACTACTGTAATAATTTTGGTCACCTGATTCCATATGGCTGGTATAGTCATTGATCTCATTAATTCTTCTCCAGTTGAAAATACTCGCATAATAGTATAGCACTACGTTGAAGGTCTGGTTTGCCTATTTTCTCCCACAAACTCATGCTCATGACTGTTACTGATGCTCGCGAATCCCATCACATATCTACTCCTGTACTATTCAAAATTATTTTACTCCAACCTCTTCCATCTTTCATCTGATACATCTCTTCTTCTGTTTCTTCTCTTCAACGCTCATTTCTTAATCAACTCTTGACTCAATCCGACGAAATGAAACACATGGAGTCGCTGATGTTTTTTTCGTCTTCTTTCATCGTAGTATATTTCTCAGGAACAATGTATCTTTCTTCTTTTTCACTCTGAGTTTTTCTGATATCTTGATTGTTTTCAGTATAATCTTGTTTTCGAGAATTTGAATCTTCTTCTTCCCTGCATGCTATTCTTTGATATCGTCAGGGAATCTCTTTCCGTAATGAAAAACAGTCTCAGAACCCATGACTCTCTTTCCACATATTGGACATTTATTTCTAAGTGGACGCTCATATTTTTTATGTCCTCTTTCACCACAACAAAATAAATCACTTACTGTTAATTTTGGAACCGGTGAATGTGGAACTCCTCTACTTTCGTTAACTAATCTTGTTGCAATGTTCTTCATAGAAACTGTTGGCAGCTTTCTTTCAAATCCATTTGAAATTCTATCGTATCTAAAAGATTGATATGTTTAGTATTCTACTGGGGTCTCATCTGGCCTATCTCAGTCACGTTTGCATGTTCTGTTTTATTGCTTCCATTTTTGTTACTTTCAAAAATCTTTGCCAATGCTCTCGTTTCTTCAATTTTTGTTTCTGGCTTTGTCAGCAATATTTCTCTCAGTCTTGCATTGCGAGCTTTATTTGTAATGAGATCCTGAACAATATCTTCATATTTTGCTCTGAATTCAGAACTTCAGTTAAACATTTTCTTACTCGAATTTTAAATTCTGCGAATCTTTCATCATCTTGATCTGCCAACTCTCTGATTTTATCAGTCATTGATTTCTTTATGGTAAAAGTATTAAGAAACCACGTTTTGGCTTTGATATCTGTTGTTTCTGATTCTATGACGTTTCCCCACAATGTCTTTGCTTATGCTACTAATAACGCATCGAATGTGCTTGTCAATAGCTGTCCATTTTTCAACAGCTATTCTTTTATATCTCTGATCCAGTCTTCTGGTTCTTTTGATCCTCGTCCATCATAACGTCGAATATTTAGTGTAAGCATATCTTGACATGATTTAGGCAGATATTCCAGTAGTGATTTCGCATTTTTTGAAACTGCGTTGATGTTCTTATTTTCGGCGTGATCGCCAGTTAAATCCAACTTATTTTTAAAAGAATTTAATTTCATCAATATTTATTTTATAAGTGTCAAATTAACTAATTATTTAAACACAAGATAATTTAAATATCTTAACTATTATTTATATAAATATTTTGAAAACTCTTATAATATAAGACTTATATTAATAAATGTAACGAAACAATTAACAATAACCTCATCAATTGGTAGTGACCCACCACATGAATTTAATAAAAAAATATCAAATTTGACCCACTTTGGAAAGGAAAAAGTTTCGCCATCCCTGGTCTAGTACATCATTTGACCTTGTCCCTGTGTGACCTTGACATATGACACAATAGTGTGTCATTGCGTAATCGGGTATGATGTTTAAAACCCAGAGTATTATATAATCATTATGTAATCATACATACTACATAACACATATGGTTACATAACTACTACATGTGACAATGTCATCATATCCGACCCGAATGTTACGTATTACATACCCCTTACCCTTTGCGCTGGAAAGGATATAGTGTACTACTTGCACCCCTTCACAAGTCTAAAAATGTGAAATGAGGCCCATGGCATGGGTTTGGTTTGATAATCCTTGTTTAAACCATGGTAAATAACTAAATCTATAATAATATTAATTAAAATAATACACGTTTATTCTTAATATTAAAACAACATATTGTTGTCAAATAATATCGCATATTATCAGTAGATGCTTTATCAAAAAATTGAAAAAGATTTTATCAATTATTTTTATTATTGTTCAAATAAAATTATAAATTTATAATAAATAATATAATTTTAATATAAAATACAAACTTTATAAGAATATTTGTCCATTATTTGACCCCAAAAGATTCTGCCACTTGCATTAAAAAATGAAGCTATAGATCCGACAGTTGCCAGAAAGAAATCGTCATTTATAAATAATTGTCCGAAAGTCTTAAATGTGGTAACAAGAATAAATAAAATTATATAATAAAAATTATATTTATAATTATATTTTGCAATTAAAATAAGGTTAGAAAATTGCAATAACTCTGGTCTAAATTATTCATATTTCATGAAATTTCCACATTTAATTTAAACTAATTCATTTAATAATATATAAGTGTAATATTACAGTGTAATAATTAAACTCTAGTTAATTCAACTTTAGTTAGATTTAGAGCAGCACTCGGCAAACTATGACCAGTGGGTCACGGAGTGACCCAAAGCATCATTTCATGTTACCCGCTTCAAAATTATAAAGTATTTTCCAAAGCAATTAATATATATTTTGGTGACAACAATTCCATGCAAAATTAAAACATTTCCTAGCAATTGTTTTTGTAACGACTTTCCAATTTTTAAATACGTAGAAAAATTGATAAATTTTATGTTGCTTTGCTCAAAATGAATGTGAAGTTATGTTTCAATGTTTAATTCTAAATTTTCATTTCAAGAGCAAAGTTGAAGTAGGCAAAAATAAAAAAGGTTGAAATTTTTAAATTGAAGAAAAATATAAAAACACTGAATATCTGAACTTAATACATGTATTTGGGTTTTAATAAAAAATATTAAACATAAACAAAATAAATAAAAATTCAGTTTATAAAAAATAAAAATAACAAAACAAATAATAATTAAAAGTGAAAAATTAACAGTTTCTGAAAGGAGTCTTACGACTACTACGGATCAATTTCACTTGATGCTGTGAATATATATTACCGAGAGGGTAATTTCGAATGAGGAATGATGATATGATAACAGATGCACTAATGTTATGACCAATTAATGACCAATTAGTCGAAATCTTTCCGGCCCACAGTCAAGACCTATCGCAAGATATTAAAATATATATACAAGTCGAGATGTGCAAGTGCAGGTATATTCGCCAACTTCTCGCATCCGTGAAAATTCAGTCGTGCGTAATTACGGATCCAAACGTCAATTACGAAAACTTATAGGAGATTAGTCATCCCTATCCTGAAAAATCGACCTAAAATATTTTTGATTTATCGGCTAAAATCTATCACACCGAATAGTCCAGTGGGCACTCGTAAAATCTTAAAATCAATATGTTTAACCTTAGGATCAAATATCCAAAGGGGTGAGTGGGGAAAACGAGCGAATTTGTTGCAATGGTAAAAGTAAAAAATATAACTTAATCAAAATATGAAAACCTTAAACTAATTATTTGTTAATAGGCAAATCATAAATAAAATGAAAGGTAGAAATATAAATTAAATCAAGATGTTCAGTGACTTTAATGACTTGCAAACCGTGGACGAATTATTTGGTATTAGACAAATTATAAATAAGATAAGAAATACAAATTCAAATTAATCAACACAGTTAGTAAATAGCATAAAATATAAACTGTGATCGGGATAGAAAATTTAGCAATAGAAACATCAAAAACAGAATAAAAATAGAAGCGTAAAGTAATAGAAAATTAAAAATTTCGGAGTAGTTAGAATTAATTAGTAACCGTAAAAAAGGGTGAAATAGAACCAAAAAAATCCATATTAATTCGATATTCGAAAACTTCAGCTAGAATGTATATAAGCGAACGAGGGTTAACGGTAGTAATCGAATAATTTAGTGGATAGGAGAAAATGAAAATTTAAATTTATTATTAATAACATAAAACGTCACAGATCCATTGATCATAAGACACGAACGATGACCTTTAACGCGGCATGAAAACAAAATGATTCTTAAATCCAATACTATAAAGTAGATTTAAATTAATCAACCCAAATTGATCCATTGATGAAATGATACATCTATAATTCCCGAGGTGGAAAATAATTAACCCAAGAGTTTTTGTTTCTTAACATCAAAGAACTCCATGGGTTAATTGACCATACTAAATAGTCTCTAGGAATCAAATGAAACAATCGTTAAGCTAAGAAACAATATTCTGGTATAAAAACAAAACACTAATATCGACAATAATAAAATTGATAAAGGTTTAATAGAAATCAAGCTATAGAGAACACACTGCCCGATCTGAAAGAGTGAGACTCCGATCCGCCTCATTCGTCTTTTACAGTCCCGAGACTTAAATGACCCCCAACTGCCCAAAAATACGTCACTAGCACCAATCACCAATCATCTCGTAGTTACCAGAATTTCCCAACTAAATTGCGATTCGTGGAATACATTTATTTACGCCACGGGGACAATACTTGATCCATAACGGGAATAAACCTAAAATGTAAATGAATAGAGAAAGAACAAAGGTAAACGTATTACTAATGGCGAATCCAATTATGCCGAGTATAATTAAAAATCATGTCATCCTCTAAGGAATAAAAATTTCCAACTGTGAAATAATCTAATAAATGAACCACCTAAGTCCGAAAAACAACCTCCGAGAATTCAGAATATCTAAAAATTAATAGCTTCTAGCCTAGCCAATTATCACGACCCACTTCACTAGCGAGAAGAAAATAAACCTGCTGTGAATAATAATTTCCATGAAAAATGCTACTGCTAGATCAGTGTGCAAAATGACTCATCGAGTTTCTCCGTAAATCAAATAAATTTTTCTCGGAAATCCGAACAGTGAAAATGTCAAGTATATCCTGGGAAAGAGAAAATTGATTATTTCAAGATAAAATTACTGGAATTAAATGCTAAGATGTTGAAAGTGTGCCTGATTACTATATAAATCGAAGTAACAAGATGACGGTATTAGTAGTACATATAAACCGTTATTAATGACCAACTAACAAGAAAAATCAAGTTCTCTCCACGCCTTCGACTATAAATCATAACGATGGAAGATCCACACGCCTCAGAAGTCCAAGCAGATTGAGATATAAAACTATGACCGATAATTCAGTAATATCTGGTAAGAAAAATGCTTAATTTTCATAATGATTTAAATCTTACTACATGCAACCGCGTAATGACTGAGGATCTTGACCCGGAAGATCGAATGCTACTCAGGAGATTATAGAGTTACAAGATTTCAGGTCGAAACTCTGCGCGAGAAGCTCGGCAAAAGGCTGAGTTTAAATTGGCCAAACTGAAGGAACATCAACAACAAACGCAAGTGCAGATAGTTACGGCTCACCATCACTTAAACCAAGTCAATACGGACATAGCCGCAGGCCGGATCCCAAGTACCGATAGCTACGCACCAAGCTACGGGATATCCTACAAGTTGGATGACCAAACCCTAGAAGAAATGGAAGCGCCTGATTCGAACAACGGCGCTAGACCGTATCGGAGTGCCGCACCACAACGAGGGACACGCGTACGTCAGTTACAAGCCGAAGAAAAACTCGATATTACGATTTTATGATGGTCAGGGAAGATATGGCCACCCATGAGAAAAAATTCGAAACCAAAAAGAATGAATGTATTGTCGATAAAATAAATTTTCTAAGTTTTGAGTTCGTATTGAATTAGATTAATTTTCAATCCGCAATAAATGAATGAGATAAAAATGATTAGGACACTAAAAATCATGCGAGTAAAGTTGGCGACCCAAGATTAAGAGCCTATCGACAATCTATAAATTCAGAACCCCGAAAAATTAAGCCAATCTTTACCTAATGGTACAGCCAGTTGCATGAACGAACCTTTTATTAAACTAATATGATGTACTGAAAAATTTGGCCAATAATTCTTTTATAGATATGGATACTCTCCGAGCACTGAGCAGAGAACTAATAAAATCTAGATGAGAAAACACGGACTTGCACGCTCAGTTACTCCAAATGAGTCGAGAAATGCAAAAGATCAAAGCGGCGTGGATGGAACCTTCGCGGGCCAAATTGACCTATCAGCGCCTAACTCCGCCCAAAGAGGGTGGGCAGAAGAAAAACAGATGGTCCAAAATCTAAAAATTCAAATCAGAAGCTTGGAGGTAGCACTGTCGGCTTGTCAAGAAGAATTTACCTTTAAACCTCAATATTATAAAACAAGAGCTTACGTTACTGGTCACTACTGTTCGCAAAAACTAAACTGAATACTAAATAAAAGAATATCGACATGTGACTATTCATTCACTCGTTATATTTCTTGCAGAGCCTACTTTCTTTTTACTTTACTGAATTTTCAACTTATTATACTTAATTGAAAAAAATAATAATATGTTAATTATTTAATATTAGTAATAATATTAGTCGAACAATATTTATCACTTCATAGATAATTTGTAAGAAAATTTTAAAAAATCTACAATTTTCCTACGGCGCATCGCAAATGTTTCACGGCACACCAGTGGGCCGCGGCACACTGGTTGGAAAGCTCTGATTTAGATATCCTCAACATAATTCAAGGTTCAAAAAATTAAACTACTGTTCTGATTAGGTGCAAAAATAAGATCTAATAAATTACGAATTTCTTTCTTTCAAGTTGAAAATCACTAAATACATTTACTACATGATTATTTGGAACGCACTGAAAGAAGTTACAAGGTTTGTAAACGGCTACCTGTTTTTAAGATATTTAATGATTCGATTTCTTTCCTAAAATATAGCCTTTTAATGTATGTATAGTGAAATATTTCAAATTCTAAGCAAATTTTTAGCAAACCTTATATAAAGTTGTTGAAAAGACATTCACAATTCCAGCAAACATTAAAGTGAGCCATAGAATCCAAAAATCTCTTTTTTTGAGAGCGTCTATAGACTTCACATCGTTTTGAATTTGATTGTTATATTCACACTCAATAATCCTGAAAAATATACAAAAAAATAAATGGTAAACGAAATAAAACAAATACGAAATATTTATGAAATATTATACTAAATATTTACTTTAAGTTAAAATAACATTTTAATTTAATTTTAAGTCATTAAAATTTATTTCAATTTTATCAATTTTCAGTATTCAAACACTTAAAATATAATTTTTATATCAATCTGTGAATAAAACTGCACAAATTCTTAAATATTCAGTAAAATATTTTTTCATTCTTTTGTAAAAGTTCTTATTTTATTTATTTCAAAGTTCATAAATTTTATTATATTTTCGAATGGAATAATGCTGAGAGGTTTGAGATTTAAAATTAGTAAATTCAGTTGTCAGTAATTTCAGTCATTTTGATATTAAAATTAATAGAACCGATGGTTAAAATGCAATAAACTACGCAATATAATTTTTTCTACAAAATTTGACTATGAATCAACGAATTTTCAGAACACAGCCTTTTTCATATGATTTCCCATTTCACTTTTTCAAGTGATCACTTGAAAAAGGCTGTGTAGAAAATTTGTGAATACCTTAAATAAATTTGATTCATAGTCAAATTTTGTAGAAAATATTATATTGCTTAGTTTATTGCATTTATATTGAAACTTTATTTCTAGAATATTTTATTTTAATTTTTGTTTATTTTATTTATTTTATGTTGTAAATATCATATTCCTAAAGTTTAATCTAAAAATTGTCATTTTGTATGTGTGAAAATAATTAAATAGAAGAGTTAATTCTTATGTAAAAAGTATCTGAAGAACTAAAATTATAATTATAAATTTAAAAAGAACATAAATAAGTTTACGGTTAAATTATAGAATAAAGTTGCTAGCTTGTAAAACTTAATATTTAGGAATGTTTGAAATTTAAAAACATAAAATATTTATTGAATGCTTGTGTATTAATGTATACAATTGTTATTTTATGCTTGCTAAAATATCCTCAAAATAAATACTAAAAATATTTATTATAAAAAACAAAAACTTGATCATGACCAAGAAAATAGTGAGCTCTGCTATCAATGTCCACCAGTTCAGATGTTCCACAATTATAAAATGTCTTTCTTAACCGAGCCTATCAATATGCAATTGTCAAATCCAGTCAAACTCCATAGAATTCAATTTCAATCTCTCGCTGGGACACTCTCAATGATAGATATCAAAGATATTAATACGGTCTTCAAAAAGATCAATTCGAATTTAAAATGTTATGAAAATGCATTCTTCACCAGTCAATATACCAGATATTATGATGCATTTACAGAAATAGGTTTCAAAGAACAGGAAAATTGGTAGTTAACAATAGCAATACAAGGATATAAAGCTGATCAAAATGATGTGCTTTCTCCAATATTGAAAATTGTTACTGCTAGACTTTCACAATTATTTTAATGTATATTTTAGTGTTTAATGAGGATGTTAATAAATGTATTTAAACAGATTTTGTTTGTTTTCTTTACAACATATTCTATAAACAAAACTATAATTAGTTTACAAATTATTTAAAAATGATGTCTGAAAAAGGTAAAATATAAAATAATAAATTAATTTTCGTTTAGAATATTTAATAAACTTTTTGTGTGAAAAACTCGAAGAAGTAACCTGTGTAAAAATTAGAGATATGTTGACTCTAGTTGAAGTATTAGGTAAAGAAAATTCATGTTGTGATTCAGAATGTCAGAGAGATGATGATGAAGAAATTGTTAATGATGGAGAAATTATTAATAATGATGAAATTATTAATGATTCTGAAATTATTAATGATGAAGAAACCCCAGTTGAGCTTAACGAATTTAAGACTTATGTTGACCATGTTATAGAAAATATTATGATAGAATATTGTGGTGATGAAGCATGTACATTTAATAATCAATAAATATTTAAAAATGTAGTTTTTTAATAATAATAATAACAAAGAAATATTTATTAAAATTTATGATAAATTTTATTATATATATATGTATATATATATATATATATATATATATATATATATATATATATATATATAAAACCGATGCTCCAGTTAATCGTTTTAATAAAAATTTGCAATTTGAAATTTAAATATCGGAACGTTTGACTTCTGCGGCAACTTGAATAATTGTTATCCATCCACCGTTTGCTTCTACCCATGTATCAATTTTTGTTTCTATTACCTAAATAATGATAAATTAATAATAATATAAAGTAATATACCTCTATAGACCATTGGAAATAATTTTTATAGTCGGATCCAGATTTTAATAACATGTGTTTCACATACATTAATCCTACTATTATTCGCATCCATTTATTATTTTCATCAAACATATAACTAAATATCGATTGGAATGAATTTTCCTTTTTCTCCAATGTTAGCAAATTGAGAATTTTTCATGATCAAATGGGATGTCTTCTACGATTTTCTCGGTACGTTTTACCATGAATTTTATGTTTTTAATGATATCATCTTCTTCTCCATTATTAGAAACCAGCTCATTCAACAAATTTATAAAAAATTTAATTTCTGGCATTTTATTAAAATATTTGAAAGTGTAAGCTTATTTATACTATATTGGACCAATCAGAATCATGCATGGATATTGCATTTAAGTTGCAATGTGTTTATTTAAGAATTTAGGTAAAAATATATAATGGAAATGGCAATGATGATTTGTTGCCATTGTTAACCGTGTGTTGAACTTCTTTCATTATACGATTGAACTTATCAGTTGTTTTATTAGAATAAAATTTTATACAATATTGAACTTGATTCATCATTTTTTCAATAAGTTTACGATTTTCATTCACTTCGAATATTGATTTTCTTAATTAATTTTTGATAATACTTATGGTCCGATTTAGATGTAGAATATCATTATATATTGCGTTCCGAGCTCTTTTTAAAGTTTCATATGTGAGTTTAAATCGGACTTCTAAATTACTCATTCTTTCAGATAATCGTTTGACCGGCATTTTCTATCATATACAAAATATCCATCAACACAGCGGTATCAGGACATACGCATCTTGTTTAATTGTTACCTTGAACGGTTACAACAATTGAGTTATACATTTTAAAATAACTAACAACTAATATTATTATTAAAATTTCTTTAATCATTTTTAAATCTATATAAATTAAAATTTATTGTTTATAGCTAAATGTTTGTGTGTGTTTAACTTCTCATTGGTTTAAATTAGTACAAAAGGTTTGTTATTTCAATTTTTATCATTAAAATGGATGTACAAAGCGCAGTTCAAGCTATGAACGAATTTGAACATTATGGTAATTAATAATAATTATTATTATTTTTAATTGTTTTATAGATGATTATTTTAAAGTTATCAAAGAACGTTTGGGCTTCTATTATCCAGATATACGTAAAATATTGAAGGATAAGCCAGCATCAATAATTCCAGACTTGGTCTTCAATTATACGTCTATATGGATATTTTCTGTAATCGATGAGTTCCTATGGGATATCGAACAAAACAAAATGTTAAAGGATATGAAACCCGAATATCCATGTGGTGATGGATGTCATTGCTGCGCTGTCCGATATCAAAAGTATGTAGAATGGGCTTTGAATAAAGCTCTTCGACAATATTATTATAGTCGAATTATTTCTTTATAATAAAAATTTTTGTTGTTGATTTGTTTTTATTATATATTATTAATAACTTTTAATGATAATTATAATAATAATAATAATAAAAATAATAAAAAATAATCATTATTATAACACTACTTATAATATTAAGTAGTAAAATATATCCAAGGGCACCCTTGCGATACATACCTTGAATCATTATCATAAACCCTCGAAAAGCCTTTTATAATCCACTCAAAATGAACCATTGTTCGCCAAAATATAAGGTTAGGAGATGTCAGAATAATTGTTGAAAATTTCGGATAAAGATGCTATTAAATGTCTAATATATATAAAGGTGTGTTTGACCTAAATGTTATATATACTGTTTTAAGTATTTTTTTAAAGTAAATATATGATTGTGACCTACTTACTTTATATACTGTTCTAGCGGGGACACTGTTTTTAAATTGACGACCTACATAAAATATTTATAAATTAAATTTGACCTTAAGACAACCTAATGTTGTTATTGCCATGGTAACCATATAGTAGCCTTGATAACATGACCTTCTTTCGTGACCTACATAAAAAATTTCCGGGGGTTACTGTGCTAGCGAGAACGTGTTCCAGTGAGACATAACCCACTACTAACCTTTTGTGAATTCTACGAAGGAAGAAAATGAACAGAAAATGATTACTAGATATTCATTTCTCCTGAGAATCTTACCTCTTTATGTCAGAATTTTTTGCTTTTTTGTCACTGGCTATGGTTTGTATTGATATTTTCCTTTTTTGGTAGACATGGTTGAAGTTGTGTGTATAACAAAAACTTTCCCGGCAGAATTCAGGTGTTTCTAAGTTCATAATACAAATTACAGAGTGTATTTTCAATGTGAGCATCGCCGCTAATTAAATAAACAACTTTCTAGCAGGATATATATATATATATATATATATATATATATATATATATATATTTCTGTTTTGCACATATGTTTTGTCTTGTTTGGAGATAATATATCTTTAAAAAACAAAAGCATGAATTAGAGTGGAAAGAATTTCTTACGAAGTAAAAGTTTTCATCTAATAAAAAGGCCTATCTTGACATTATAATTGTTTTACATTTAATTTACACTTGATGCATGTCGGAATAATTTCTTTTTTTCTAAAATTTAAAAAACTAAAAAAAAGCCAGCAGAAAAAAAATTTGTCAATCTAACAGTTGAGTAAATTACTAAATTGTGGAAAAAATTAAATCTTAGTAACCTGGATTTAAAAATAGAATTGTCAAAAATATTTCAAATAAATTACTTACTCACTATTCACAACTTCTTCAATGCAAACATTTAAAGATGATTCCTTTTCTAATTCCTAAAACAATAATTTATAATTATTTCGGAACCGCTAGAAACAACTTCATAATTATCGGAATTTTAATTGAATTTCAACCAATAAAATAATTAATTTATTATTTTAATAAAAAAGATTGGCATCGAAAGAAATAAGAATGTCTTATTCTTCAGTAAAAAACCTTGAAATAGTTCACCATGGAGAAATTTCCGGAAATCGTGAAGCAGGACCGGGGTATTCTTTGGGAACGATGAAGCCTAATAATGATACACATAAATTGAAATGGAATTTAAATTAAAGGCTGAGATTTTGGAGTTAAGACGAGATTGTAGAAGTGTCTCCATAACGTCAATAAAATTGAAAGCCATTTCATTAGTAATAATTGGGAACTTAAAAAGAAAGAGCCAAGAGTTACAATATATGCTTATGCATTGAAATCAGTTTTAAGCTGGAAAACTAAATTGAAAAAGATAACAAATTCAAATTAGAATACCTTTATTAACGTTTATCAATTGAAAAAAGGCATTCTAATTTGAATATGTTTTCTTTTCAACTTTGTTTTCATCAGAAATAAATCAATTCAAAATTTGAATTTATTGATTTATATTTTCATGAAAATTAATTGAAAATATTAATAGTGAAGATAAAATATTATACTGGCACTTCAAAGTTTAAATTAATCAATTAATTTATGTTACTTAATTAAATCAAAATTAAAATAACACAAATTTGTGGATTTTATAAAAGTTGATTAACGATAGCAGAAATCATTTAACTTTATTTAACTTTTTATTTAATACTTAATTAAATAACAATTATTAATATATATATATATATATATATATATATATACTAATACGTCTATTTTCAATGAGTCCAAAGTTTCACAATTAATATTTTGAAATTATTTTTTAAGTATACTTAGATTCAATATATAAATTACAATTATTATTATTATTATTATTATTATTATTATTATTATTATTATTATTATTATTATTATTATTATTATTATTATTATTATTATTATTATTATTATTAATATTATTATTATTATTATTATTATTATTATTATGATTATTATTATTATTAATAATGATTTTATTATTATTTCTTTTTAAATTAAACATTGTTTGTTTATAAAAATAACAAATGTTTAGTTGTATTATTAGAGTCCAAGAGTCACTCCCTTCACCATGATAAAAAATATTTTGTGGATCGGGTCAATAGGACGACTTTGTGAATCTTTTATTATAGTTAAACTATAAAAAATTGAAATATTGATTTTTGAATGAAAAATTTTCACAAGTGTTTTTTTGTGTTATCTTTATAATTTTCCAAAGGAAAATGATGGTTATCCTTGACATATATATTTGTAGACAATTTTGTTGAGGATACCTAAATAATAGAGTAAAATAATAAATAAACATGTAAAATGATTGGGGGAAACAATCATAAGTGATTAAGATGTGGTTCTGGAGCTTAATAAAAAGGAAATGAAAAAGAAATCTCGAATAACGAGAAGGGAATAAGAGAAAATCAATAAAAACAGACAAAATAAATAAAAGAAGGTCATTTATAATTAACAAGTGCAAATTTAGGAAAACAAAAACAAAAGGAAAATTTGAACGTTATTTCGAAAGCTCTTTCAAGATAAGGGAAGAAATGTTGTTTGGGAATCCGGGAAAGGGCATCTCTAAAAAATGATTTATCTGGACAGCTGTCAGTGATTATAGAGGCTCAAATGGAATTAGCGGTAAAAGATATCAGAAATTTTATTCGACATCAGTAAATGTTATTTGATTATGGAGTATAAAAAGGAAGCGCAATTGAAATCAAAATACAAAAAATAAGACAAAAATTGCAGAAGACAAAGAAAGGCAAAAAAGAAAATAAAGAGAAATTTGAAACAGAAATTAAGCAAGGTCAAAGCAAAGCAAGGCAACTAAATCAGAGTTACCGATCTCAGAAACCCACCGCAGTTGTCAAGTGATTGTAAATCCAATTGATCCGAAAAGTGCTATTCTTCCCGAAGGGTCGTAATAAGCACCAAATTGTGATTGATTGATAATTCGTTGTGTCCTTTTAAAGTGGAGATAAAGTGTATTAATCAATAAAGTTTATATCGTTTGGAGTTCGTTACTGTTGTTTAAAAGCACGCTTGGAGTCAGATTGACAATAATTCCTATTCAAATTCAATTTATAAACCCCAACAATTTTATCGTTTTCTTGGCGAATTGTATGGCTAGAAATTTCAATTTTTCTAGGTCAAGATTCTTTGAATAAAAATATTCTACCTGTAGAGTGGAGTAATCTTGTGGATCATGACTCTTTTATATTTCCATAAGTCACTAAGTGGCAATCATAAAAAATGATGCAAGTCACTTCCATTTTCGTAAATTTTTATAAATTTTTTTTTAAAATAAAACACTGCCCTCTTTTGGGCAACCTTTTACAAATGCACATTTAATATTAAATCAAATTTTCTTAAAAACTCAATAAGACCGAGAAAATTCCCATAATGCGGAACAAATAGCTTATCATACGAACCCAAAATTCTAAAATAGTTTTGTCAAAAATAATGTTACGTTTTATCATTTTAGCACGTTTTCCAATTATATTGGCTGGCTTTCTAAATATTTTTTTAATTCTAAATCAAAAACAAATAACAGAAAATTCTGATCAAATACATGTTGTACTGTACAATTTATACAGTGTAAAACAACGGAAATTACTCATAAAGAATATGTCTATGAATCAGATCGTAAGTTTTCTAATTCGTACTATTATAGAATGCTGAAAAACATTCTAATCTTGATTCTATCACGTAATAACTAAATATTTGTCAAACAGACCAGCATTTTCAAGACATTGTTATATCTTCACAAAAAATAGCAAATTATCTTGAGATTAGTTTAAGGTTGCCATAATTCTCAGACTACAGACCGAGGCAATCTCCCCTCCTTTCTCGTTACGCTTCACTACCCCCTCCCCCCAAAAAAGCAACAACAAAACTTTTATCGACAATCATACATTTATTATGAAAAATTGCAATCTTATAAAAATTAATATAAAATATTTGAAAGACAAAAAACAAGAACACTGTAAGGTTTCACGAAGTAGACACTTATTCTCCAACCAGAGGTACATTTGATGGTTGTTCATGTGGTTGTTCTAGTCAAGTGTGCTCTCAAAATTTGTCATGGACGTTAGAATTTTATTTTATAAATAATTGACTCAAATTAATATCATATAAAAAATGGCTTTAATAAAGAATCATGTAAAAATAGTTTTCTTTTTCTGATAACTGGTGTAGGGGGATGGAAGAGTGAGGAAGTGTAGCTTCGAATGTCGGTTTTGCTACGTGCGCGTATCAATACTAGGTTTTTGCTGACCCGTACCCAGCTTCGCTCGTAAACAATTTTGTTATTTTTCACTTTAATGTTTAAAAATATATATATATATATTTATTCGTAAATTTTAAATCGATCGGGACAAATAAATCTTGGACCGGGGCACCGGAACGTATGGTAACCCTAGATTAGTTGATCTTTCCAGCAATTCAAAAAATAAAAGAACAAAAATGCTTTATTACGAATCATCAAATGAAATAATGCAAGATCATAAGGACAATTTTAAAATATTTTTCCATAGAAAACAGTATCAGATAAAAATATCAAAAAAAGGTTGACGCAAAAATTTATAAAATAAAAAATATATGTTTATGCTTATCATTTTAATTTTTTTGGTAAATTTGAATAATCTTTTTCTTGTATTATTTTTGTTGTTTTATATTTTTATTCGTATTATTTCGTATAATAAAAGAAATGAACTTCGATGAATTGAAATGAAATTAAATAAAGTGAGCTGAAAAAAAATGTAATTCAATGTTCTACTATCATTATTTTTTGCATATTTAAATATTAAATGTATTTTTATGCTTAAAATAACCCGCTTTAAAATTCTAAAATTTTACTTTACTTAATTTAGACAAAAAAGCGCGGTACTGATTTTAGTATAAGTTTAGAGTTACTTTAAATTTCTTAATTTTGTAATAACAATCAGGGGCGACTCAAAGCGATAAGCATCGCATGGGGGCACATACTAGGATGGGGCTCCAACGTTGAGACAAATTTTAAAAATTATAATGAATAAAAAACATGAACATGAAAAACAAAAACATAAAATAAATATCAACAAAAACTAATAAATATCACATTTTTATTATCTGGACCGCTTATCTCAGGTACCATCGCTATCGTACACACTGGCTCATAGCGAGAATACACGGAAATTCATTCGGTACGACATCGAATAATTACTTGATTTAAAATTATATTATACATGTATTATTAGTTGTTACGAAAGGTATACTTTATTTTGAAGGGGTGCATATTTTAGTTTGCATAGGGGCGCCAAAGCAGTTTGCGCCGCCCCTGATAACAATTTACTAAAATGTATATGATAATAAAATGAAAATTAGTTTACATGTCAATTTTTCATTTATTTAAAGCTTAAGTTACTTCTTTAGGCAATTAAATTAAAATAAATTTAACTTACTTCAGTTACTACAATTTCACCCTAAATAAAATTATTCATTTACATCAAACAATAATCTAGTTAACTGTAATTTCAAATATAGAAGGCGTAAATTGCAGCATGCAACCAATAAACTGAAGGCTCGCATATATTCCACCAATAAGAAGAAAGCAAATCGGAACTCTTTCAAGCATTTTCTTATCACCAAAATATCTGAGCATATAAATGAAAGTATAATTCATATCATAAAATACAGACGAAGTTGGTCAGTTTGTCCGTGCTTTGTGTGAAAATTAGATACTAAATTATTCCACACCACTGGGGCTACTTTATGTCAGGTTAGTTTATTTATGCGTATTGGCTAAAAAAGTATGGCGATAAAATTTGTAAACTTCCTGTTTTTAATGTAATTTTGATAGGTGTAAAGAATGTCAGTTTTCTAAATTTCTGCTGCTTTTCATGAGTTACTTTTCTGACTTTGTAGAGCACCAATGGCAGGTAGTGTTATGGAATACTAAATGTTTTATTGATTTTTTATTCATTTATTTTTATTATCATTGTGATATTACATACGAAAATGCACAAGAAAATAAACTGACCGGCTTCTCGCAGAAAAGGAACTGCAGGTTATTATTAGCTGTGTGAGCTTATGAATCACCATCAAAATCTTGCGATGAGAAATCCAGAAGTCTTATCTGCGGCACGAGCTATTGTCATAGCTAAATGGTTCGGAGATTTTTTGTGGAGTGAAAATTAAAGACAGACCAGCAAATATTTTGAATGTAGATGAAACAGGTGTTCAATACCATTTTATACCAATGGTTAGGATTGCTACCAAGTAACACATAACAAGAAAGGTGAAACCACTGCAGTTATTACTGGATTTAATGCACTTGGCACCAACACTTCAATTGTTATCTTTTTCAAAGAAAACCGTTGTTAAGCAAGTTTCTTGACAATGTTTCTCAAAATGCCATGATTCTTATTAGCGATTCTTGCTCAGTTTCCAACAGATGATTATGCATTCCGTCTTCTGCTGTCAGATGGGTATGTAAGTCATCTCTACAACCCAGAGTTCCTCCAGATAATGCGAGACAACAAACTAAAGGTTGAAGTGTGATGCTATCAACATCATAGCATGCATGTATTACAGTCAGGCGATTTAAGTTACGTCAGGAGTTTAAAACAACGTTGGTTTGATCTTAATTTGGGATAATGAAGAAAAGATGTAGTTCCGAGTGGAATTCTTTTCAATTTATACACCAGCATATGGTGTTACAACAACGGTGAATGCACAATCTGGATTCCGTAAGACCAGCATTTCTCTCATTAATGCTAATGAAGTGAAGAATTCTGGTTTTGGACGACAGAAAAAGTTCTCACAGGAAGTGTAACAGCACAGAAGTTACCAAATCATGAACTACATGTTAATGAAGTGGATTTTAGCACTCCGTGTTAAACACATTTTGTTGTTCAGATCAATGGACAATCGGCTCGTATGATAATATCAAACATTTTCTATTTATTTCTCTATCTTAATTTTTTTATTTATTATATAAACCAGTGGTTCCCTACCTTTAACAACTGTCGGTCATTTTCAAATAACCAGGATGTTCGTGGGCCACGAGATTTTTAAAATGTATCATAAATCTTACCATTTTGTTATTTACTCAAATTACAATAAAAAAATAATCAATAAAAATACATTCAATAATTAAAATAAATAGTCTATTCAAAGGAAAACATTGAGTTAATCCCCTTATCCCAATAGCTCCACAGCAAGCGGATCACCGACGCTGTAACAGTAAGTGAAATGATAAGCCATAATAAAATAAGGTGGCTGTAACGGCATTACGGGTATATGTCAAAGACTACCTTGGCTATAATGGCTTTACGGGAACAAGTTAATTAATTATTTGGGTAATTAAATGATTGTATACCAATAAAGTTTTATATATAAATATGTATAAGTAGTGGCATGTGTCCTATCTGGTGCACTTTTTGCTACACCCCCCTATACTACTTATTAGATTGTAAAGATTAATATTATGTATTTAATTTATTGACTTATTTTTTATTATTATTTTATTATTTAATTTATTTTTAATTAATTATATATTTATTTATTTTAAATTTAATTAATCCATTTTTGATTTTAATATTTTTAATTTAATTTATTATTTTTAATATTATTATTATTATTATTATTATTATTATTATTATTATTATTTTTATTATTGTTATTATTTTTATTTATCTTGCACATACTTTATATACAAAATTTTCTTTACGAATATAACAATAATCAACATCAGAAACCAATATACATCTATTAAATAGATACAACAATGCTAATCACAAATATGTCAATGAAAAGTTTGATAAATATGAGAAATTTGATGAACAGTTTGAATGAATATCAAAAGGCAAAGGAAACATGGCAAGAAACACACTGTAACACCTTATTGGATTACATGATGAACGTTTATTTGAAATTGGATGTTTTCTTGCTTGCCGACTTTTTTCAACAATTTCGGGTGAAATCTATAGCTCATAATAGATTAGAACATTTGAATTTCTTTGGTATTCCAGGTATGTCATGGAATTCGGTTTTAATGATACTGAATGAACCCACTGAATTATTACAAGACATGATGATTTATAATTTCTATGAAGGAGGAATTCATAGTGGTTTGACAATTGTTAATAAGCATCACGTGGAAACTACTGAAGATACAAAGTTATTGTATATCGACATCAATAACCTATATGGATGGGCTTTAAGTCAAAGTTTACCCTATGGAAAATTTAGTTGGATTCATGATAACCTTGATAGTATTTTAGAAGATTGCAAGAATTTAGACTTAGTAAAGCAGTCGTATGGATATACTTTGGAGGTGAATTTGAAAATTCCGAATGAAATTCATGATTTATTGGATGATTTCACAATCGCAGCAGAAAAGAAATGTATTTGAAAAGCAGAGAAATTACTCTTAATCCAAAGCATTATTATGTAGTGCATTGGCGATTGCTCAAAATGTTTTTATTATTATGTGTGCAAGTTGTCAATATTCATCGTACTATCAGATTTAAACAAGAACCTATTTTCAAAAACTATGCCGATACTAACACCAAACTCAGAGCTGAATCAACAAACACACTTGATAAAAATTATTATAAGTTGCTCAACAATAGTCTATATGGTAAGACTATAGAAAACTTAAAGAAAAGAATGAATTTAAGATTGTGTAATAATCAGCAAAAAATGATTACATATGCATCGAAGCCAACTTGCCGAAAAAGCATCAAGATTGCGGATGATTTGATTGCAGACATACTGGATAAAGAATCAATATGTTTAGATAGGCCAGGTTTCATTGGTCAAACAGTTTTGGATTTATCAAAACTTCGAATGTATGAGCTTCAATATGTAGAATTAACAAAATATCGAAATCAGTTCAATTGCAGTATCAACGTTGTTGCAGGAGATACAGATTCCTTCTTCTTAGAAATTAAAAATTGAAAATTAGATAACCTGGAATGTTTTAGATAATCTACTATATACGTCTAATTATGATATAAATCACACGTGGTATAGTAAAAAGTTAAACTCTGTCTTTGGAAAATTTAAAGACGAGAGTAAGGGTATAGGATACAAAGAGTAGATATTTCTCATACCAAAATGTCACAGTTTATTAGGTAATACTTGTACAACAAAAGCAAAAGAGGTAACATTGAAAGATACCGACATAAAACACCAGTCTTATCTCGATTGTCTCAATTTCGAATAGATACCAGCAACCATCATTTGTATAGTTTCAAAACAACTAAAGTCGCATTTACAATTAATGACGATAAAAGAGTTTGGGTTGGAAAGAATGAAATTCTGGCACATGGTCATTATATAATAGAGAATATCAATCAGTTTACAGAATAATATTCTGACTGCGCATGATCTGCTCTTCAAATAGACCAGCAAGCTACCAATCAAACGGATCACCAAACTGTTCATCAAATTTCTCATATTTATCAAACTTTTCATTGACATATTTGTGATTAGCATTGTAGTATCTATTTAATAAATGTATATTGGTTTCTGATGTTGATTATTGTTATATTCGTAAAGAAAATTTTGTATATAAAGTATGTGCAAGATAAATAAAAATAATAACAAGAATAAAAATAATAATACTTGTAATAAAATGATAATAATAATAAAAATAGTAATGATACAAAAAGAATTAAATAAATAAAAATTAATAATAAGTAATTAAATAAATAAATAAAAATAATAATAAAAATAATAAATTAAATTAAAGATATTAAAATCAAAAATAAATTAATTAAATAAAAATAAATTAATTAATAAAATAATAATAAAAAATAAGTCAATAAATTAAATACATAATATTAATCTTTACAATCTAATAAGTAGTATAGGGGGGGGTGGGGGTACCAAAAAGTGTGCCAGGTAGAACACATGTCACAACTTGTATATAAAAAACAAAATATTTTAAAATTCGAGTATAATTGATTGTGGACCGTTCTGTGAGGAGAGACAGGTCTGATTTGGCCCATGCACCGTAAAGTTCAATTTTTAAAAAAGCATTATAAAAGTTTTTTTTTCAAATTTAATTCCCAAATGCGTAACAAAAGATAAAATTACTTATCTGTTCCAATTGTGATATTTGGCGATTCATTGTGAGGATTAATGAAAAATGTTTGGACTTGATTAAAAACTAAAGATCCAAGACCAAAACCTCCAACTACGATCCCGATAACTAAACCTCGTCTAGCTGGATACCACTAATTGAAAGTATCAAAATTATAAAGTTTGCGAAGATAATAAACTTTCATTGCAGTAGCTATAGCAACAGAATAAGCAATACCGATTCCTGCTCCAAATAATGCTCCGTAAGTGAAAATAGTGATATATATATTTTCTTTAATCGTAAAATATGTGAGCATTACCGAAATGCTTTTGGAAAAAAATTTATCTTCAACATATAATATAAAGATAATATCTTTACCTCATTATCCAACATCCTATTAAAGTTGTAAATCTGGGGCCTATTTTTTTATTAAGAATACCACCAAATGTCATTGTTAAACCCTGAAATGCAAAGGCACAAGCAAATACCCATACCATATCTCCATTTGATATATCTTGATTTTTACTCATAAACTTCAAGTAAGAAGCCATGTATGGACTTATATTTCCTATTTAAATCAGATTTATTTTTTATCTTAAATAAAATTATAAGGTTTACCGAATGTATAAATTGTTCCAAGGGAAAAGTGTATTAAAAATCCACCAAACACGCATAATAATCCTTTAGATTTTGTAAACTATTGTAAAAACAATCACATAAGTATAATTATGTAAATTAAAATTTTAATACCATATTAAAATGAATAATCTTATAAATTTGATGATGATGATAAATACAAACAAATATTATTATTATTATTATTATCATCATTATTATTATTATTATTATTATTATTATTATTATTATTATTATTATTATTATTATTATTATTATTATTATTATTATTATTATTATTATTATTATTATTATTATTATTATTATTATTATTATTATTATTATTATTATTATTCACTGTCACGATCAGGTAAAAAACAAATCAAAAAATTATATGGATTTTAATATGGATATTCAAAAAAATTATTTATTTTTTAAGATAAATAAGCATATGGGAATTATAGATCGTTTCTAATTTGAGTATGGTATGTAAAATGTTTATTAATAAGTCAAAAACTCCAATTGGATTGTGTTTGAATCTCTTTTATAAATTAACATGTAACGGGTGTAATGCCACATACATTTAAGAGACTTCCCGTATACTCTGTACTCGAATTCTTAAAAATTTAAGACTTAAAAGATTCACCAATATTAGTGACTACAGTAGAACCTGTATGAGAAAAATAGATATTTCTGATTTGAATACTTTATTTAAAAATTTAGTTATAATTCAAAACTTGTTATATTATATAAATATAAACTTTTAATGACTTTTGTTGGGCTCAGAGCCGCAATTTAAACAAAAATGTTAATAAAAACTAAAACCAAAACTAAAGGTAATGAAATAAGTCACTGAACATAAGCACGCACCACAAGAAGATACTAAAAATCAATAAAAACATATTAATTAAAACAAATTAAAAATATATCAAAATTAAATAAAAACAAATAATTAATTAAAATCATTAGAAAAGCCTACAGCTGCAGAGAGAGACATATGAAAAATAAAATAAACTGCCAAAACCTTGCAAAATAAGGTTTAGAAAAAACACAGGCAGAAGTGGCGAACAGAAAACAAATAATAAAGGCTAAAAATAATATTATAAGAAAATAATAATAAAAATAAAATTCAACTATAATATAAATTATATATCAGAAAATAGAGGAAAATGCACAAAAAATAATAAAAATAGCTTAAAATTAATAAAATAATTAAAAAGCCCTAAAAATGGCGAAAAATCGCTCATTGGTCGCACACACGCACGAAAATAGTATATATACAGTGACAAATTTCATTGAAACAACACACCTTAACTTTAACAAAAAAAACTAACTCATATTTTTACTACTTTGAAATCATTCACGACGAATTTTTGGAAGTAAGGATCTTTTTATGTGTAAATTTTCTTTTATGTTAATGTAATTTTATATGTTTATAAAAATTTGTTCATAATGTTTTGCTTAATTCTCTTTTAACTCTATACATATGTATTATCTCATCTATACGAGGCCCCTTTAAAATCAGTATTTATATATAGTATTTAAATAGCTTTCAATGAGGCAGATCTAGGGCCGGCTGGAGGATTAAGTTCCCCAGTTGTGCTCGTGGGTCGCGCCTCATTGAAACCTCGGTAGTACACAGTAGGGTCTGGCAATTGCACAGGACCTCCACGCAGTGCATCGTTGAACGCCTCGTAGCGGCTACTGAAAAGTGGCCGGAACGAGCAGAAATTAAAATTACGGGAAGTCCGACTACAGTTAGGGGAACTAGAAAAGGTTGCGTGGCGATCTCATAGGATGATTTTTCTTTGCCTAGAATGATAACACGAGTAAAACCGGGCAGAAGGGATAGGCATAGACTAGAAGTAATTAATAACGAAGTAAACTAATAAAAAGGAAAGTGTCAGATATTTGTTCGAAATAATATAAGAAAATAAGCATTTATTACCATCAACAACCGCACATGCATAGACACAAATTGCCGCTAAGCAAAATATCCGTATTTTCTCCTCATAAGTAGAGCATGATCATCATGGAATCTTGAATTTTGACCATCCAGATATCTGTCTGCTTTCGAACATCACAGCGATAATACACGAATCCAGCGAAGTAGAGACATAGATGGAGAGATTCCACTAGCATATTAGGGCCAGGTAACGACACCAATGATCCTGAATTGTCTAATCGTCCGGGAAAATGAAATACCGATCCAAACGGAGAGGGAATAACGTTGAAAAGCCATGTTAAAGTCCCTCGGTTAACTAATAAGAAATAAATCTCCAGCAGCGTTGACATTCATCACTTAGAAACTGTAGCACTATAACTTTTATTCCGTGAAAATGCATAGAATTCCCACTGATACCAATACGGTAAAACAATTTCATCACTATTGACAACACAACATTACTGATACTATTTTCTTTAGTTATACATCTTATCTAGATGACCAGTCCTACTACTGTGCCAAGAATCCCACGACTATCCCCATCAATCATTGCAACTCGGCAACGATTGGAACAGTTGGAGAAGGACCACGCAGTTCTCCAGGACACGTAACGAAAGGTGTAAGGAACATGGCTCACGCCAGATGCAGCTAGGAAATTATATCAAAAGATATCTCGCCTGCGACAGGCGAGAGACGAACTGATTTTCGAATCTCGCAGTCAGCGAGTTCTGAGAAAAGAACAGGGGACAACGCTTCGACAAATTTTCACAGACGCCGAACTGCGGGCTCGCATTCCTGGGAGTATCTGGGCCCGGAATCTGAACATCATTCCGGCGCAACATCTCCCCCTAGAGGTATCTTTCCTTGTTCATTCGGTACCGGCTTCTGCGGTCACGGAACTTTCGCAAACTCCCGTGGTCGAACCACGTACAGGAGCACCAAGACGACGGCCCAATCGAAATCGTCACTGTCTAGAACGACGCCGTAGAGAAACCAACCTCTTCAGCTCGACGGAGCCAATCAGTGCTCCTTATTCTATCCAGGATCTTCCGCCTCCGTATCAGGAGTTCGAGTTCCCTGATCTTGAGGCAGATATGCTTTATGCCCCCAGTGTCACATTTCACTCGTCGGCCAGATCCATCTACATTAACTTAGTGGATGATGAAAACGAAGCTCCAATGGCAAACCAATCTCTAGAGCGGTTCGGTCTAGATCCCAGCGAAATTGCTACTCTAACGGGCAGGTACCTGGGTGTCTACCTCTTCCCGATGAACCAGGACCCTCCACTCGTGTGGACTTTAACATCACTGAATATCCACCTCCGTATCGACCAGCTAAACGTCGATGTTTTCCAACGGACATCGATGCAGATGAGTGAAACCCATTTCCTAGCCAATCGGACCCCATCTTCACACCAGTTATCCAAATACTATCATCGAAGTGATGACATTTTTTCCGAAATTTGCGTTAATCAATGTATGGCCCCTCTCTATTCTGGCCTAAATTTGTGTTTTTAACTATCTTATATATGTCTCTTTAACTATATCAATAAATCTTAGAATTTTGAATTTTCTTTTACCATCATTATTTAATTGTAAATATTGTTAATTAACGTTAGTGAGATAATAGTAATAATCCAGAGAAGGGGTTGTAAGAAACGGTGTAGTACGGATGATAGAAGGGATTACAAAAGGAACTCTCACGATTGTCGGCTCCGCAAAGAGGTAAGACCTGGGTTCACGGATGTTGCGACTTCAGAGTAAAATGCGTAAGACCTTCCATCGGCAGCAAGTGACTGGGAAACGAAGGTCATTCGAGGAGTAGTATTATTGATAGTGCTCACCTGCTCGAATGGCGTTCGGCTGTTGCGTACAGTTCCAACATGATTTCAGTAATGGGTACGTGGCAGTTTATCCAAATCGTGCGTTGTATGGGGGGAGAAACAACCCTAGGAACTAGAGAGGATAGATACATCACCATGGCATGAATATTCTGAAAAATATGTTCCCCCGGACGACCTACACTTTTTTGTTTTTCACCTCTTATTTCTTTATAAGTGACATAATATTTTCTACAAAATTTGACTATGAATCAGATTTATTTAAGATATTCACATTTTTTCACTTGAAAAAGGCTGTGCTGAAAATTTGTGAATACCTTAAATAAATTTGATTCATAGTCAAGTCTTGTAGAAAATATTATGTTATATTATATAAATTTCAATATTATTTAAATTCAAAAACTTGTATAATATATAATTTATTTAACTAATTAACAATAATTTTAAAAGTTAATTTATATGATTTAACACTTTTTTAACAGATATTAAAAAATTATTTATTTGTTTGAATATATAAATTAAAGTCAATATTATTTTTTATTCGTGTTTTACCAAATGAAATTTGTGAATCTGTCGAAATACACCGTAAAACGCGTGGTTTTAATGGAGTAGTCTTGTAATTAAACAATTGCCATGTTTATTTAATTATCTAATTATTATTGATTAAATAAATATTTTTAAGAAAAAATTAGTGTAGAATTGAACAATTTTTTCTTTTTTTACGTAACTATTAATAAAAATTTACATTTCTACTGGCAATTTCTTTAAAACTATGTAACTATTTTTCAAAGCTATTGTTATTTTCTAATTTTTAAAATAATGCAAAATATCTTTCATACTTTTGTATCTAAACAAAAATTTTAATATTCATGATTTAATTTTTTCAAAATCCTTTAAAAAGAGTTTTATTTTCAAAAGATTTATTCAAAAATTTAAAAATCATATCCTTCATTCTGCCACTAGGATCTAATCTGTCGTGGATTGTTTATCATCTTTTACCGTATTCCGATAACTACTTGCACGATTAATTAGTTCACGTCGTTCAAAATGTAATTTGAGTTCTCTTTCTAATTTTTCAACTACAAATCGAATATGTAATTTAGCAGTCAAAAATGGTGTCACGTCGTCTTCACTTCTTTTCAGATTTCTCAATTGATTAGCTCTTTTTCGAATGACTTTTATTTGTCTCAAAATAATTCTGTCAGACAAAAAAGTTGTAAGGCCTACATCAAATTTTTCACAAGCATGTTTGAACAATTCCAATGTCGACTAGTTTAAATAATTTTTTTATAGTTATAATTAAAACAAAATATTTACTTGATGAATTTTCTTTTCCAAGTCCAAAAGAATTGTTATCATGTCACTGGGTTTCCTATTTTCTATTTTTTCTAAATGTTTCAGGTCACTCCAAATAATCTTTTGACCACGACTTATTTGAAATCTAATCATTTCTTCAATTTCTTCACATTCCAGTTCACGAATTAACTCAAATAATCTTCCGTAAACGGGAAGATTAATTTCGTCAGTTAAAAATTCCGTTTGAACTTGACGATAGCTCTGGCATAAATGTAATCTTTTGTTGACTAAATTACTGACTTCGACTTCAATTTCAGTATTATCTACCATTCTTATTAAAGACATTTTTCAAAACTTTTATGAATGAATCAATGTGATTTTTTTTCTGATTGTGCGCTCTTTAATAACGGATGAATTTGATTGAAGTTGACCGACAAAAATTGTTAAACAGAGATTAGAGATAAAATATCGCATAAAAGATTAACTTTGAATACCATATTTTGTATTTTAATTTTAGAATTAGATTTTTTTTAATTAAATATATTTTAATTTTATTTCTTAAAAAAATCAGTTTTCTTTTTAACAAATTTTATATCGACATTATAAATGTTAGTAATTTTAATGTCGTATATTTATAACAAAAATAAATGAATGGTTTTTATATAAATAAAAATTTTGTTTCTTTTAAATGTACATTATGCACATTAAAGTATTCACTAAAATTGCTAAAGTTAATTTAAAACAAAATAATACAACTTGCGAAAGAATTATTTAAACAAATCATTTCTACTTTAGAAATGTATATTTAAATAATGAATATTTGTTTACTACTATGTATATCACCTTAAGCATGTATTTTGTCATGGAGTACCAAGAGTTAAGAAGTTTTAGCTAAAACTAAAAACATATTAATATCATAAAGCTTTTCTGGTTTTCGGATGACTGACTGAATAAATTAAATTTTTCCAATCATTGAAGCCTCCACAAGTTAAATTATTTATTTTATGAGAATGAAACTTACATACATAATAGTACTGTACTTGATGATTAGATAAGGAACTTAAGATGAATATCGTCTCCATTATCCATTATGCGGGAAAAGAATTTTACGCTGAGAGACCGTTTCTTATCGAGATATTGGCGAACAAAATTTGATAAATAATTAATATTTTGGCAAGCTTTATTTCTCAGGAAATCTTCTCTAGGGTTATAAGAAATTTTCCAAGAATGAGTGACAATATTAAATATACTGTCTATAAATTTTTCATAAGTATGTTGAGTATTGTTAACTATATAATGGTGGAAGCCATAAATATATATAATTGTCTAAAACTCTGAAATGAAATCAAAATTTAAAATTTTTCAAAAATGAAAATGTATAGAAAATGTAGAAGAAAATAATGAAAAACGTATATTATCATTTGACTAATTAAATTTTAAGTTAATTTTTTAGGTATTCAAAAGTTGATTAAAAATTATAATCGAATCCAGAGAAAAAATACTATAAAAAATACTACTAAAAAATAATACATAATATTATTTCCGGAATTATTAGTTAAGGAAACTTTAAAAAACATGTTATAAATTCAATAAGATGTCGCTTAACGCTAGTACACTTAGCACTGTTTCGGTTTAACGAGGTTTTTTGAAATAGTGGTATTTTTCGGAAATTTCACGCAGCATTGGGCTTCACCGAAATTCAAAGTAATTAAGCTGCATTGCTTCTTCTCTGTGATATTAGACAAACGTATTATTATTGTTTCAAATATTTGTTACCGTTATTGTATTTATTATTATTATTAGTATTATTATTATTATTATTATTATTATTATTATTATTATTATTATTATTATTATTTTTATTATTTTTATTATTATTATTATTATTATTATTATTATTATTATTATTATACTTGACAGATGGAATGCTGAAGAATATGTTAAAACTTAGTTAAGGAATCATAATTCAGCTGATGATACCAGGGTTCTAAATAAAGCAAAAAAAATATTAATGAAAATAATGAACTTATTTTGAAATTGTTATAATAATATAAATTTCAGCAAAGGCTAATCAAATAAATAAAAAAATTAATTCTATTCAAATAAAACGATTTTCTATTAAAAAAAATTTTTGATAGTTTTTAGTTTTGAGAGAACCGGGTGTTAAAATTTTGGCAGCTCATCACTGATATAAACTAATACTAATGAGATACTTGCGCTTGTTTCAGTGAACACCAATATTTTATATTTGGTTCGATATTTGTAAGCACAACTCGAAGTTCTTGGTCAAGGCCCTTCAAGCATGATTGCTTATCATTTTTAATTAAAACTAGAGTTGAAAAACTTAGTTCACAGAGGTACGTTGTAGAAAATGGAAGCAGAAATGTGATAGCTTTGTCGGAAATCTTAGGATATTCCTTCTTGTTTGCAATCCAGAACACATCCAACGGAACTTCGGTGAATCTCATTTCTAGCACCCCATTAGTCCTCAATTCCACAAAGTCCTCGCAAATTTGTAGAAAAAGTACTTCAATAGTATTTTCAGCATCTTTTGCAAAAGGATTTCGAATCCAATTATATTGCTCTGTATTCATTGTGTGAAAGTAGTGTTCAAATTTTTGTTGCAGCAATGTTAAATGTTCATGAGCCAAATTCAAAATTATCTGCATGTTCTCAATTGTGGTCTGGTTGGTCCTTTTTAACATTTCAAGCGACACTCGTTGCAACACTGTCTACCAAAGTTCTAGTTTCGTTTTGAATCCGTTTAATTTGTCTGAGCTTGTTAACAAATTTTCATTTCGACCTTGTATTTTTTTATTCAGTTCGTTCAGATGCTCAAAAATATCTGCCATATACGCAAGTTTGGCCACCCAGTAATTATCTTTGAACATTTGGTAAAGCTTCGTCATTTGTTGATCTAGAAAAAACTGACTAACCTCGCGTCGAAGCTCAAATAATCTGGCTAGAACTTTTCCTCAAGGTACCTAGCGTACTTCTGTGTAATATAATAAGAATTGGTGTTCTGATCCCATTTCTGTGCAGATTATTTCAAAAATTCGCGAACTTAGGGCCTTTGATTTGATGATGTTGACGATTTTGACACATTCGCTCATAGTTTGTAAGAGCTGTTTGGGTAGGTTTTCGGCCATTAACGCTTCGCGATGTATGCTGCAATGTGTGATCTCTATTGCATGATTTTGTCGTTTTACGCACGAGACAAAACCCTCTTTACTTCCCATCATAGCCGTTGCGACATCTGTGCAAACACTAGTACAATTACTTCATTGAATGCCATAAGTTTTGAAGAAATCATCAGTTGCTCGGAAAATTTCCTTGCCAGAAGTTCTCTCTGAAAGCTCTTTGCAATAAAAACAGTGCTCTTTAATGGAGTCCTCATCAGCGAAATTTTTTAATATCTGTTGATTCGTCGATTTGAAGAGTAAATTTCCCGCCGGTTTTTAATTTTGTAATCAGTGTTTCCAGAATATTTCACGACATATCGCCAGTACGTCTTCTAACAGTATCAGCTGATAGCGAAACCTTACTCACTTACTTAACTTCATTAGGTCGATGTATGAATTAGGTCAATTTCCATGCATGCTGGATTAATACGTTTTTCACCGATAGTATGTGGTTTTTTCTGACGTGCAATTAATTTTGTAACATGATAACTTGCTTCTAATGCTTTGTCAGAAACTGTGACAGAAGATTTCATGAATTTCTTTTGTTTTACACTTTAGCTTAATAACCGCTAAAAATATTGTTTGTCCTTTTTGGGGCAACTGGAATGTTTTGAATTTAGATGGCGAATCAGCTTACTTGGTACCATTCACTCGTTTGAAAGCTGTTCTCTGCAAATTACACATTCTGGTTTCTGAGCTGTTTCTTCACCACACCACGTAAATCCATATTATATGTATTCTGCCTTGGACTGCCTGTTCAAAATCTTCTGTTTTTTTATTATATGCCTTGGTTCATCATCAGAACGTAAATCATCATCTCTTTGTAAAAACTTGTCCATATTCAAAATGGTATAAATTTTTAAAATATTTTAATAATGCACAACGAAATTATTTATAATCTACACAGTACAATTTAAACACAATATTAAACTTACATAACACATAACTTGCATTATATTGTCGCAACAGGTAAAAAAATAATATTACAGAAAATTAGTAATATTTAAAATATTTTTTAAAAAAAACCTAAAATAAATTTCCAGATAAAAAATTAAACAAAAAAAGAGGCGGAACAGTTAATGATAACAAATACAATAAGAAAAGATTTAAAACATATTTTATTTTTACAAAAATAATATAACAGCAAATTAGTAAAAAAATACACCCTCAGATAAATATTTTTAAAAAGTCAGAACAAGTAATGATAACAAATACAATTAGAAAAAGATTTTGTTTCGCAAAGATATTGTCTTCGAAAAGATTTTGTCCTAAAAAATATAATAAGTACCTAAATATAACTGAAAAAAATTAGTTTCAGGCTAATTAAATGGTTCGGCATACTGTAAAGTAAATGTACGTGCATACACATTTAAAGAGGCATTTCACCGCGGCATACCTAACATCGCTTGACGGCACACCGGTTGCGGAGCACTGGTTAACACTAATGAAATGTTTGGAAAAAGACTGCAAACGTCGAGACCATAAATTCATCTGCATTCTTTTTTTCAGCTGTGCTATAAACGTATAAAATTCAAAACTATCCTTAAATTATAGGTTTTAATAACCCATCCAAAAATTTTGCGATTTTGTATTGAGCAGTTGCTACCATCGATAAGACAAGTCTCATGGATATACCCTCTTTATTTACTTTAGGTAGTCCATAAAGTTTTGCTGACTGAAAGCCTTTCGGATGATAGACTTAGCCAGGTCTCCTTGAATGTTTTTTATCTGCTAGTTCCTTCAATATTTTTAACAAAAGCAAATTCGTCCTTAATCTGAAGTAACTTTTATTACTACGGGTGATTTATTACTGAGATAATAAAACATAATTTTTTTGTTAACATAAACATGATGGTCCAACATTACCAAACCGTTTCCTTTATCATACTTACAGACATTATTGTCTTTTATAGAAAGATTACTTTATTGAAAAACTTATTCATGTTGAATCGTATTGTTTCAATTTATAAAACATGCTGAGTCAAATTATAAGTTGTTTCCTATAGAATTTATTTAATAATAAATCCAATTCAATTTTTATCTTTTAATTACTACTTAGCCATTGATTTGTCAATTTTGATTTTTATTTCCTTATATATTATTTTGAAAATTAATTTTAACGTGTATTTATTTATAACTTGTAATTTCTTTTGGTAACTTTAATTTTTGTGCTTCCTTGTTTAAATTGGTAATTTTACATTTTCTCTTGAAATAATAATAAATAAATGTGGTACTGTAACAAATGTTGCAATTTAGCACTTATAAATGCTTCAAATAAAATAGGTTTATGAAACACAAAATATTGAAAATGAGACTTCCACAACATTTTAGTAACCTTTAGAAAAAATGAGGTGATTCGGATTAATAGATTTATGACTATGAACCAATTATAAAATTTTAAATGAGTCCAATAATATTTTAAAAAAATATTTCTTTTTAAAATAAATCCAATTCAATTTTTATCTTTTATAAAATTATTTAATTTGGTAAAATATTTAATTGTAACTTTAATTTTTTACCGTGGCAATGCGATTAATAAATTTTATAACTATGAACCAATTCCGAAATTTTAAATACGATTGTCCAATATTTTTTTATAAAATATTTTTATAATAAATCTTATTCAATTTTTAAAAATATTTTTTTATAATAAATCCAATGCAAATTTTAAATATTATTGTCCAATATTTTTTTATAAAATTCTTTTTATAATAAATCTAATTTAATTTTTAAAAATATTTTTTTATAAAATTTTTTTTATAATAAATCTAATTCAATTTTTATCTTTTATAAAATTATTTAATTTGGTAAAATATTTAATTGTAACTTTAATTTTTCATCGTGGCAATCCGGATTAATAAATTTTATAACTGTGAACCAATTATAAAATTTTAAATATGATTGTCCAATATTTTTTTATAATAAATCTAATTCAATTTTTAAAAATATTTTTTTTATAAAAATTTTTTATAATAAATCCAATTCAATTTTTATCTTTTATAAAATTATTTAATTTGGTAAAATATTTAATGGTAACTTTAATTTTTCATCGTGGCAATCCGGACAAATAAATTTTATAACTATGAACCAATTATAAAATTTTAAATATGATTGTCCAATATTTTTTTATAATAAATCTAATTCAATTTTTAAAAATATTTTTTTTATAAAAATTTTTTATAATAAATCCAATTCAATTTTTATCTTTTATAAAATTATTTAATTTGGTAAAATATTTAATTGTAACTTTAATTTTTTATCGTGGCAATCCGGATTAATAAATTTTATAACTATGAACCAATTATAAAATTTTAAATATGATTGTCCAATATTTTTTTAATAAATCCAATTATAAAATTTTAAATGAATGTACAAAATTTTTTTATAAAAATATTTTTAAATATGAGTCCAATATGTTTTTATAAAAATTTTTTTTTTTAAATAAATCCAATTCAATTTTTATCTTTTATAAAATTATTTAATTTGGTAAAATATTTAATGGTAACTTTAATTTTTTATCGTGGCAATCCGGATTAATAAATTTTATAACTATGAACAAATTATAAAATTTTAAATATGATTGTCTAATACTTTTTTTATAATAAATCAAATTATAAAATTTTAAATGATTGTCCAATATTTTTTTATAATAAATCTAATTCATTTTTTAAAAATATTTTTTTTATAAAAATATCTAAACACAATTGCATTCTTTACAAAAAAAAACCATCACGATTTTTATTAAATACTCAATTCCAAAACATCTAATTAAACGGTAGTAGAAAATATCAAATATAAAGCTTATCACTTAACTATCAATTCTTTTGATGGTGGATAGAAATGACAATTATAAATAAAATCTCATTCAACAGAATTAAACCAGTAATTTATCCAAAACCAACATAATACCATCAAATTTGACTCTGGTAAAAACAACCAATGCCAGGCAACATTATATATTCATACGATTTCGATTAATAGAAAACAAAAAAAAATTGAAATATGATTAATCTAGATAACACTTTACAAATGTTGAACATATTTTATATATTATTACTACTCGTTTCGAAAAGTCAAAACACAACATAACGGTTTCGGTGTTCGGTTTTCATTTATTGCAAAACTATACAAAAAATTATAAATCACAGAAAAATAATTGGGAGATAATCATTTCGGAATAAAATGTGCGCGCATATTTTGATATCATCATGTAGGATCTAGAGGTGAGTTCAAATACTTTTGAAAATCCGATATATAGCTTAAAAATCCATCTAGATATCTGATAACAAATGGCATAGATTCATCGATGCCATTGATTGTGATTCCTCCAGTCTTTTCAATGATTTTCCATTCCATTTCTTTCCAAGCTTCTTCGTGTTTTTGACTTCTCTTGCAAAATTTAGCTGTCTGTACTTCTGCCATCGTCCAATCGGCATAGGAGTTATTCACAATTTTCGTTTTATCGATATATTTTTGTAATTGTGATCTCATTTCCGTAGTTAGAGTTAATGATCCATTAACGAGAGAGTTATTATTATTGGTAGTACTTCGGTTATTTATCGGCGTTGTTACACGAGGACTCGAATTGCGATTTGAATTCCGGCCTGGACTATATGAAGATACAACAGAAAAGGGGCTTATATTTTGGTTAGATTCATTTAATAATGCACTTGTACGACCGTCGTTATCGATTACACCGTGATTTATCAACTAGAATTTCAATTTAGAAGGAAAACTGGAAATTGAAATATTTACCACATTATGAAGTTCTTTGCAATAGGAAGCGACGTTTCTATATGCTCGATATTGCAAAATAGCTTTCAGTTTCGTAAACATTGAATGAGAAAACCATCTTACCAAGTCTAAATTCCAATAGATTGGACTATTTTGATCTATAATAAAGATTATTTACAACTGGATTATTTTTCATTTATTAATGCTGAAAAGCAACAGAACTAGGTAATAAGCAATCGAGGATAAATATTAACCCGTATGTAACCACCAAAACCAATTGAATTTTTCTTAAATGCTCTTATGACTTTTCCTGTGTTTGCCTGCGCTACAAGTGGATGCAAAATTTATATATATACATGGATGCGTTTGTTGAGTAATCCCAGTGTAATCATGTCACGGTAACCGGAAAGTATATATCTAGAAATGTTACTGGTAATTTGCTGATGTATGTGCTAAGTATTCAAGTAACTTTCAGTTCTATTTTTACTAACTGCAACTTATACTCTTATTTATTTATTTCTTTGTTTATTTATTCTTTGCATGACGTCATTGCCACCATTTGTAAAAAACAAAATTGTTGTAATTATTTCATTGTAAAACAGATATACATCCATCCTGCAGGTTAAATTATGATTGTTAATCTGTAATAAATGTTGTCTTTTGATTTTTATGCTCTTGGTATAATGTATTAAGTATATGCGTTAATAACTGTCCCTTCTCTTCCTACCCCAGTGCCCATTATATTACTGATAATGATAGGCAAAATAAAAGATACAAACTGTAAATTATTCATGGATGCAACTCCATTTTATATATTTTAGTATAAAAAGTATAGTTATCACAACAACAATTTATGCATGATATGCTTGATATCCAATGGGGGTAATTTTACCCCCCCCCCGGTGGTTACAAATGTAGGCAAAAAATCGTGGGTATTTGAGGAATAACGTAGCTGATAGAACAGTTCTTAATAGGTTATGAATTAAAAACTAAAATCCATTGCGAAATCCATTCGATTACAATCTAAACTTGAAAAATTTTCGGTTTACGAAACAAAAACTGCTTCACAATACATATATAACAAAAACTGATATGCCCATGAACAACTATTATTAAAAGCGATTCAGGAGAACAGAGAAAGAAAAACATTACAGCAGCTAGTATTTATAAAGTGTGCAATGAACTAGTCGGGCACCGTTGCTAAGAGATAATAAAACATAATTAAAATTTAATTTTGGTAAACATACAAAAAATTCCTGTATTATATTCGGTTTTATCTGGAAATTAAATTGCACATAAAGTAAAATCAATAAATAACAAGTTAATGTAATAAAAATAATAAACTAAGTTGTTTTGAGTTTTTAGTAGTAAATTCAACTAACAGCCGTAATATCATACAGTATTGAACCGGCAAATGTTTGATAAACATATTTTAAAACGCTACGACCACTGACCAATGGCAGCATATGCGTTACACGTATGTGCACTGAATTAGGTTTGTGTCTGCAAAGCTGTGCTGCTGCGTAATTCACAGTAAATAACATGTCAACTCGACTCCATTCACTTAAATTTGAGAACAAGTACGAATTAGACACAACTTATTAGGCCATAGTAAAGAATATATTGGTAAAGAATATATATATATACTCTTCAATGAAGCTACCAACTGTTTTTTGAATCTATATTATAAGACTGACAACTCCATTCATTTATAAGAGTGTATAAATCTTTATAGTCTCGCAAAATAGTTAAATTTTTTTTAAATTTCTGTCATTTATAATGGTAAATCAAGAAAGTTCATAATAAGATCTAAAAATAATTTTTTATAATTATCTATTTTCGATTAAATTTATATCTATAATTAATTAAAAAACCAATAATTCATAGGTTAAGTTTTAATTCGAATTATGAACAATATTCACGTTTTAATTTAACTTTTTCAATTTAACTACGAAAAGTTTGATGAAGAAGTTGTTATGATTACCGAAAACCCACAAGAACTGAGGCCAGTTAGAGACGAAGATAAGGATGATAATGAAGAAGTTGAAGACGAAGACGAGGATGATGATGAGAAAGTTGAAGATAGGGACGGGTGGAAGTTGATGAGCTAGTTGAGTTTATCAAATCAAATGAAGTTATACGCAATTATAAAATTCCGATTTCGTACTCTCAAATTGATTTAGCTCGTGGGGAAATGGCTTCAACTAGAATATAACAAAAATGCGAAAAAAGAGTAGTCGAAGAGTTTGACTCAACCACAACCATCCAAAAAAGTGAAGATAACTTCAGGTTCAAAAAAGCAGCAACACAGTCCTCAATATCATCATAATCTTCAACTTAAGCTATAAAAAGACCCGTTGGTCGTCCAAGAAACGCTTCGAGAAATCCATTGAGCACAAAATAGATTTATATTCTATATTTTTTATAAAATTATGTTTATTGTGTCTTTTTATTGATATTTTTAGAATTATCTATGACATTTTTTTATCTTTGAAATCTCAATTTATTATCTTTATTCTCATAAAAAATTATCTAATAAGCAATTCAATAATATAAAAGTGTGAAAATCTATAAAACCAACCTGTAATTTTGACCATATAACTTTTATAAATCTGATTCAAGTTCAATCCGATGTTTTGCATTAAATCCGCATTGTGTAAATAAGTTTCATGGCATTTTTTATTTTGCTCTTTAACATCGAGGGAATAATTATAAATGAGATATTTTTTAGCTGTTATAATAATCTGATTGACATAATCCAGCTGTCCCTTGATTCCATCCGCTATGACTTTATGCCCGTCGGCGTCTCGTAGCCATGAATCTGTATCTAGATTTCTCATTCTATAAAGGTTTTCTTTGAAAATGAAATCAAAAACAATTTCTCTTTATACCGATTCATATATTCATTCTTGACATTTGTCCTCAATTTTTCTATCGCCATCAAACCTTCAACAACTTTTTGCTCGTCTTCTTCATTTACATTGGCATTAATAATTCGTTGGTTAAAACTTTTCGCTGGCGCTAGCTTTTCAATTTGTACATTCGGTGTCGTTGTGTTGCAAGGATTTGTGTTTGAAGGATTCTTATTTATTCCTGCAATTACGGCTATGTTTCTATTGTTGTGAAAGTTAGAGTAATTTGTTGTTTGAGGAATAATTTGTTTAGCTGCCGCTTGAGGTTTCTTTGTTCCGGTTGGATCATCGGTTACAGTTGGATTACAGAACAGCTGATGTTTTGATTGGCTGTTGTTCTTTTCAATTATTTTCGCCTCTTTTTTTATTGAGCTAAAAACGATATTATAATTGTTTGATATGAAAAAATTTCAAATCAATAAAATCAATCTTAAATATTGTTAAATTTAATTATATATATATATATATATATATATATATATATATATATATATATATATATATATATATATTTATTGAAACTGCAATACATAATACTTACATGTCTGATTTTGAAAATGGCAAACTTTCTTGCGCAACATAGTTCGGTCTCGTAGAACTAATTGTTTTAGAACTTTCTTGTATCAATTGGCGAGTTTTGGCAGAATCAGATTCTCCGGCTATATCTTTCCCACATTGAGTTTGTGATGTAACAACCATTGATATACGCATGACATCATTTTCTACATTTCCAAATAAGCGTTTGATTTTTTTAGCCGGTTGTACATAATCATCTTTCGCCACTTTAAGCGCTTTTCGTTTACGTATTATTTCATTATAAACTGGCTCAAAAGCTGATACGTTCACTTGGGGCTTTGAAGATGTTAATAGCTCAATTAATTTCATTACATCCTGTGGATTGTGTTTAACCGATTCGTTAGAATCTTCGAAAGGCTCTGTATCACCGGTGCATGAGGCATCGTCGGGGGGCTCTTTTTTACTGATAATCGGTTACGTATTTCAATATTATGCAAATTATTACTTATTCTGATTTTTTTCCACAACGTTTTCCTCAGATCTGTTATTTGCGTAATGTTTTCGAAATATATTCAAAGATTCAACTTTCGGTATTTTACTGGAACATTTATTTAATGTTTCAAAAATTTTCCCATTATCCTTCAAATTATCACTATAATCTTCATCTTCACTGGATAATTTTAGATCTTGAGAAACTCTAAAAACAGAATATTGAGATAACATTCGGAAAATTAGACCAATTTGTTTCCACACAATAATTCAGTCTGAAAAACTGCAATTTATAATTATTTCAGTCAATCCTCTAATTATTCAACATATATTGAAGTGGATTGTACTTTCTATAACAAAAACTATTACTCCAATTGATATATTTGATGAATTTTTATCAAACAACCAAATAAAATTATTTGGTCATTTTCTAAGTAAAATTACCAACACCCAATTTCTTAATAGCAGACAAACGATACAATGTCGAAAATTCTCATATAAGATGTAATTAACATTCGCTTAATTTATAAATTATTTAAAAAAATTTGTGTTAAAGAAAAATATGAAAGAAGTTTGATTGTAACTACTTCAAATGAACTCAGTAATTGATTATAACGTGGAAATTATTGTAAAATAAACTAACATGTCTATTGCTGTACTTTTTTTCTTATCGACAGAACCTGTAAATGAATAATGAGAGAAACATATGAAAAATTATACTTTTATTGTTATCAATTTTTAAAGAAATTGAAGATTTTTGATTAATAATGTTGTTTTTGTTATCTTTATAATCATAATTTGAAGATTTTGTATTCGTAGTCTTATTTTTTCCAAAATCATAACCATATGGGAGTTTGCATTTTGGAACAACTCCATGGATTTTACTAAAATTGTCGCCACCTTTGCATATATTTTTTAGAAGTTCAATTGAAATTTCCAACATGCTATTAACGTACATACATTCTGGATCATCTTTCGAAAGCTGTGTTGAAAAATAAATAAATTCATATTCATAATTTGAAAATAAATTCTTACTTTATTTACAAGTTTGGATTTCTCTAAATGTTTACTCATCTAAATATTTAATTAATATTATCAGCTGAGAAAATCACATAGATCATTGATAAACATCATTCGAAGTTAAGGAACATAATTTTAATAAAGCAAGTTTATTTTTAAATTTTAATAAAGCTAAAACAATTAATAGTTCAACGAAAAAATGTATTTAATAACTTAAACATTTATACTTCGAATTATCTTTAAACATATGTCTAATAAATTAAAGTCTACAAAAAAATTACTTAATCTAAGATTTTAAGGCTAAATTTTTTAGAAAATAAATCTTTTTTAAAACAAATATATTTTTAATTAAAATCATGAAATCAGATGAAATACAAATGAAAAAAATTTGCAAAAAATTTATTGTATAATATTTTCAATACACGCTAAGTATTCTTTTGAATTTGTATGAATAATTTAAACGTTGAGAATTATAAAGTTTTGTTGAGCGAAAATTAGGTTATAGGCTCAAATCTAAATGTTGTTTTTCCGAAGTAATAACGTAGCAAGTAACCAGCATAAGAAGTTCAATTAAACTGTAACACAAAACACCATGTAAATCCAATATAATCTATTTATAAACAATATCGAAATAAATATAAATAATATATAAAATATAAAATGAACAAAAAGCACGAAGAACAGCGAGAAACTGCAAAACAACAAAACAAAAGCTATAATACACAGCACAGATTTGAGATGCAAATTGGTGTCAAAAAATTCGTGATTCTTAAATAAAAATATAGAAAAGAATTTAGCAAAGGCTAAAATACCCACTTAAAGGAAGAAATCTAACACTTTCCATGCAATAAAATGATCAAATTCAACATATAGAGAATTTAAATTTCTGGATATTGCTTTTAAAACTATATAGATATTACCCAGGCAACCTCATATAATTATTTTTGCTTACCGCTGGGCATACATTGTTACGCAACATGAGAAATGTGTCCGAGTGGTTGGTCGTCCTCAAAAGTTGAGCGCTATCCCTAATGCTATAATTGACCGAAAATCTATGCTCGATTTCGGCTTTGGTTGCGTCTTGTTTTTTATCGATGACAGTTAATTAAACTATAAAAACAATATCTTACAACATTCACTACACCTAATCCAAATTATATATTTAGATGTTAATTATGAAAAATTTGTGTGAGATGTGAGGAACATAAGCGTCCACAGAAGAAGGTGATGGGGCTCAGCTGCCTCCCTGGAATTTCCAAGTTTATCTAGTGGTGGGTTTCTGGGTGTTGAGATTTTGGAGCTATATTGTTGTTATCCAAACAACCCCGTACAAATATTTTCGCTTACCACTCAGCATCCGTTGCTAAGCAATGTTGGAACTGTATTCGAGTGGGTAGATCGTCCTCAAAAAGTGAGCGCTATTGCTAATGCTATAATTGACCGAACGATCCATGGGTCCAACGAGCTGTCGATAGAAGACCTGGGCTCGATTTCAATTTGTAGGTCTCATCCTTCTCTTATTTCTTTCAAATGTTAATCTATACCGCTATATCATTCATTGTTATGACCATTTCAATAGTCCTTCTTATAGTTGTTCGTGTTATCGATTTTTATCATGGCCTGTAAACCCTTTGTTATGTTAAATATCCTCACAGTACCTCTCTTAACTTTATCATTATTATAGCTACAATGTTCCATATTGTCGTTACTAGTATTATCATCGTTACTATTATATGTATTGTTCTTATCAATTTTTACTGCTATTACTATTATTATTATTATTATTATTACTACCATTACCATTATATTTATTATTATTATTATTTTTATTATTATTATTATTATTATTATTATTATTATTATTATTATTATTATTATTATTATTATTTTTTTTTATTATTATTATTATTATTATTATTATTATTATTATTATTATTATTATTATTATTATTATTATTATTATTATTATTATTATTATTATTATTATTATTATTATTATTATTATTATTATTATTATTATTATTATTATTATTATTATTATTATTATTATTATTATTATTATTATTATTATTATTATTATTATTATTATTATATTATTATTATTATTATTATTATTATTATTATTATTATTATTATTATTATTATTATTATTATTATTATTATTATTATTATTATTATTATTATTATTATTATTATTATTATTATTATTATTATTATATTATTATTATTATTATTATTATTATTATTATTATTATTATTATTATTATTATTATTATTATTATTATTATTATTATTATTATTATTATTATTATTATATTATTATTATTATTATTATTATTATTATTATTATTATTATATTATTATTATTATTATTATTATTATTATTATTATTATTATTATTATTATTATTTATTATTATTATTATTATTATTATTATTATTATTTATTATTATTATTATTATTATTATTATTATTATTATTATTATTATTATTATTATTATTATTATTATTATTATTATTATTATTATTATTATTATTATTATTATTATTATTATTATTATTATTATTGTTATTATTATTATAAATACCACTGTCCTTACTATTATCATTATTATTATTAAATTTTTAGTAGGGATCTGCCCTTATTTCTCAGTTTTATCAGAATATTATACAAGCAATTGTGCCGCGCTCCACTTTTACTTTACAATTTTCGATAAAGTATTTTAATTAATTTGGAAAATTTGCGCAGCGTTCCGCCCATATTTTACAGATTTTTGATAAATATTTTAATTATTTCCGAAAATTTGTGCAGCCCATACTTTCGGTCTCAACTCAAAATAATTTATTTAGTTTTTAAATATTATTTAATTATCCCTTTTCATTTTAACTGTTGCATTCATTTATATAATTAACAACGTTTGTCAATTTCCGCAATGCTTATTCATAAAATAAAATATTTCGACAAGTCCTGATCACTCATAGACAAATTTAACAACCCTTTCGCTTTAACCTCTTCATAATTTATAATTGTAATTATTTTAATAAATATTTTAAAATTTTTACTATAGAACAGTGGTTCTTATACTTTGTTGTACCCACCCCCTCAACAGTTTATTTGTGTTAGTTCCCATAGAATAAAAAATTATTTTTAAAAATAATCATTTTAGTTAATAAGAGATTTGGTCATGTATAGGAGGGTTTATAATATGAATATTTATTAAAATTGTTACGTTCAAATAAATCTATTTAGAATAACATCACTAATAAAAGATATAAATTTGAGATTTATTCAGTTTAAAGGTCTTTCTTAAGTCTTCAATTTCAGGATTAATAATTGTTAATTTTTTGAAGAAAAATATTTTTGTTATAATACTTTCATGGTTTACCTCTTGGCAACAAGTTCGTACTAACAAGAGAACACATACCACATTTTGAAAAAAGCTGCTATAGAGTATTGTAAAACAAATAATGATAATAATATTCACATTTTATAGAAATAATTATTTCCTTTTCTTGTAATGTTATATTGTGTACCTCTAGAGGTAAATTCACCACAGATTAGGAAACCATTCAGGATATCTAAAATTAAATTTCTATAATATTTAAATGAAATGATTAAATTAATTTTTTTTTCAAAGTACATTATACCCAAACTATTGCAATGAATCCATACAAGGTATGAATTACCATAACATTATGGAAATTTATTACTATAAAACATTTCCAAAAGGAATATTATGTATGTCCGTTCTGCTTGACCCTGAGTTCTGAATCCTACATAACCTTTTACAAAAATCATCATAGACATTTGACACAACATCAAATATCTAAAAAAGGTATTTTAAAAAGAAAACCGTCTAAGATTTTCAGTAGGAATAAAATATTCCGTAACGTCGATATCGGCTATTGTGCATCCGACTACATAATAGCTGATGAAATTTCTAATTCAAGAGGGGAAACATCTAATGGCGCTCAAGTAAATGATGCAATAATCGAAATACAGGACTCAGACAAAGAACAACATATCATAATTGAAATCAGTGATTCTGAAGATTCAGTTCAACAATAAATTTTAGATAATCCAATTCAAGAACAAATTCCAGAAGATTCATTCCAAGCAGATCAATGAAATTCAATCCAGGAAGATCAAATCCTAGATTATGATTTATTTGAAATAATTGATGAAATCCAAGAAGATCAAAGAGATTCAATTCATGGAGATCCAATTCAAAATTATGATTTATTTGAAGTTGTTGATGAAATCCAAGAAGATGCAAACCGTGAAGATCAAATAGTTGATGTATTGTTCGACTATGAAGTAGTTGATGAACTTTCAGATAATAGTAGCGAAAGTACTGATTATGCAGTTCAGTACTCTATAGTTGATGAAGATGACTATTTAGAACCACTACAAACCGGAGCTGGAATAATTGAAGATCCTGAAATTGAATGTGATTTATACAAATCACATAGAATAATTTCTTTGGACATTTCAAGGTATAATGTTCAAGAAATAGTTATTCCAAATTCATTGAAGGACAAATTACAAGAATGTTTGGCTGAAATGAAAAATTTAAAAGAACAATTTAGTGTCAACGCAGAATTCGTTAAAGATGGTGAAATCAAAACTGCAAGACTTTCAAATTCAGCTATAAAGTTGACACAAACACGTTCAAAACCTTAAATGAAAAGATTGTAATACGAACTGAAATGGGAAGCAGTTGGTATCTAAATAGAATTCTTGAAATAAATTCCAAGGTCACAAAGATATCAGAAATAAGCAGGTTGGCAGGACATAGATTTATTGAAACCCCATTAAAGTTGAAAGGAAAAGTAATCAATGTCAGAAATAATGAAAATCTCTGTTTTATATACGACGTTTTATCACTTTTAAGATACAACGAAATCCAAGACCATCGTAATAGACCCACGCAATATTACCAGTACATGAAAGAATTAAATTTTTAAAAGGTGCCTACAAAATTAAAAGACATTAGAAAATTCGAAGATCAAAATCCTGGTATTGCAATAAACGTTCTTTCATATGACCCAATTAATTTCTCGTTAGAAGAAGATGTGGTTATGAAACATCCGCATCTAAATATCATACGAAGAACAAAAGTAAAGAATGTTACGCCTATATATTTACTTCTGTTGCAAGAAAAGGAGGAATCCCATTACACCGCTGTTCCTAACCTAAACAGATTAATCAATCGCCATATATCGGAAGATTGTTCAATAACAATACAGTGTACACGGTGCCCAATTGTTTAAACGGTTTTCGAAGAGATTTAGCATATGAAATACATGTAGACTTATTTAAAAAATCAATTAGGGACTACTTTATATGTAATTCCCATAGAGAATTACTCCACCATATGTTATATATGCCGATTTTGAGTTCATCTTACCAGAGGATGAACAACATTTTCAAAAGCATTTACCGATTACAGCCGGACTCTTATTAGTTAATAATATACTGGAGCCAAACAATAACACCAATTCATTGGCGAAGATTGTGTTTTAAATTTTCTAAAGAAAGTTGAAGAATTTGCAAGTTTCATTTAATCTGGCAACATCATGTTATATTTGTAATAAAACTGATATAAATCTAGTCAGAGATCATGATCGTTTTAGTGGGAAATACTTAGGAGCAGCCGGCTCAAAGTGTAATTTATCTAGACAAATTAGATGTTCGTTTCCTGTTGTATTTCATAACCTACGAGATTATGACATGCACCATATATTAAAATATGGAATAAACAGATTTCCTAATTGGAATATTAATTGTATTCCAACAAAATCCGAAAAATTTCTCACATTGATTGCCCATTGTAAGAAGATAACTATAAAATTCATTGATTCTTATCAGTTCATCAATGATTCGTTGGTCGGAGCAGTGAAGACTTTAACCAACTTACCTTTAACAAATTCAGCTTTCCAAGGATCAATGATTGACTCAAAGGGTATTTTTCCTTACGATTATGCTGAAAGCTTAGAGGATCTAGAAGAAACCCATGAATTGCCACAAATATGGAATAATCAATGAAGATGAATATGAAAAAGCCAAAAATAAATGGAGTGAAACAAATTGCGAAACATTATTAAACTATAAGTTCATATATTTAAAACTTAATGATTATCTTTTGGCTGATTATTTTCAACAATTTCGCAGTAAGTCAATATAACACAATGGACTGGAACCTTTAAATTTCTTCGGGATTCCAGGTATGTCATGGGCATCAACGCTCATGATATTGGATATGGAGATATACAATTTTTATGAAGGTGGAATCAGAGGTGGGTGTTGACATTTGTCAACAAAAGTAATAGAATGTGAGCCCGTCAGATACAACCCTCCAGGCTTACGTAATATTACATAACATCTGACCTTTGTCAACGCTGTTACTACCTGGAGATTGACCTCTATCCACTAAGTTGCTACCTAGTAATTGACTTTTGCCCACTGTTAGCAGATGACCCCATGGTTATGTCACATGCCCACTGGTCAGTCGCTACCGGAGACACGCTTATTATGTCACGCAGTTGTGGACCAACATACCGATTACCTAACTCTTATTATGCCACACAGTTATGAACCAACACACCGATTACCTAACTCTTATTATGTCACGCAATTGTGGACCAACACACCAACCTTCGAGAAACTTCTACACCCCTAGCACCTACCACACACCTACCGTCTAGAACTTTCCACACACACCTACCTTCTAGAACCTTCCACACACTTAGATTCCGTTCTTAAACCGTTCACACGCACCAACCAACGATCACCGATCAACACCCATCATCGCCTAACACGCCTACAACTACGTCTACGACTAGGTCATAGATTTAACAAAATCACTCACTAGTACTATACATATTATTATTATTCTGCTTAATTCATATAAAAGAGTTTCGTTTACCTCATTGATTTATGTTACTTGCATGTGATATATTAAAAAATTATAATTACATGAAATTTTCAATTGTTAATTATATTATTACATAAAAAATTATAAAATAATAATTACACATAATAAATAAACATCAAACTCGTGTTAAAATAAATATTCAATCTTAAATTATTTAGCTTACTGGCTATTTTGTTAGTGGTATGTTATGCAATAATTATATCAAAATAATCATAAAACTTTAATAATTTTCATGAAAATTTAAGTTTACAACAATTAAAGTATATTGATAGTTTATTTAATTAAAAATAAGTCACTCAAAACTTTAATTTGAACACTGGATTTAAAAAATTCAATATTTTAAAAAAATAATTCACAACGTTTAAAATTTCAACTTAGCTAAATGTAAAAAACTAAATTATACAAGATTTACTTTACCAATTTCTATAAAATTTGAAATTTACAGCAATTAAAATATACTGATTTATATTCTATTAAAAAATTTAATTTTGAAAATAAAAAGTAATTCGCCCACACTAGATTTAACGAATTATTACCGACACCACTGATGTAAGAATTTTGAAAATAACTCATTCAAGATATGATTTAAACATTGGATTTATAAATTTTATGAAAATAACCCATCATAGGATTATTTACATGTAAATACTTGACCAAATTCTATAATTTTATACCTAATATACTGATTCTATTAAAAATTCAATATTTTGATAATAATTCACCAAGTTAAGATTTGAAAATACTAATTTACAAGTTCATCCCACTCTATAAATTATAAGCGATACCATCAACTAAATTCGTTGTAACAACAATTTTAGATTTAGTGTTTTTATGAAAATAAGTCACTGGGTTTACAAATGAAAGTCACTGGACTCACTATATAAATTGATAAAGAATAATCGATCCATGAGTTTTATATCAATATTTTTTAAAAATTCACGCATACTGAATTAATTAATGCTAACAAAATTCATACAGTTATGGTAATAATAATGCTATTGATAATAATAATTTAACTTTCACAACAATAAAAAAGACAAGCAATTTTTCACACGTAAATTTATTACAAACTCGTATTTGGTAAACATCGTCAATATCAGTCAAGTGGATACCAATAATATCTAAATAAACTTTTGTTTTTAATAAGAGCTTTGAAAATATCTAAATACTAATTAAAACTCATCATTTTTAGTGTTTATACCAAAACGTGTAAAATTAGATTTACATTCATTAACAACTTGCTAATTAACCGATAATTTCGGACATTAAAGCTTTATGTAACCAAACATTGATTAAATAACCATTAAAAATTCATCAGATCTTATGTGATACCTATTAAATATTTCAATAATTTATGATTCAAACTAGGTATATTATAATACTTTTCGATAAATTTATGAATAAACTATTAAATGATTTGTTATAATGTTATATAAAAGGTTAAGAATTTTAACCCTATGTGAAGAAATAGTTAATAATTTTAACCCTAATTATTGAAAGAAATAACAGTTTTAGTGAAGTAACCCTAAGTTCGCTAAGATCGATGACTCCAGGCCTCTACTATCGCCACTGGCCTGCCGCTATGGCTAGCTTGAAGTTTTCGGGAAAATTCATATTCAGCTGGTCCATGGTCAGACGAATATTTAATGCCAACTCATAATGGGCAGTTGATGAATTTATGGGATTTTAATCTTCCCGTTGTGGTGGACGAGTGTTTTCTGGGATAGACATCGAGGGAACTGGTGTCGTAGTTGTCATATTGGTTTGTTCCAGATAACCTAATAATAGAGCGTGTTTCGCAAGTTGTCGGCGATTCTTGTTTGGCTTATGCTTGGGGATCGTGACCCGCGGTATTGAAATGTTGACCGGGAGAGGGATCGGTTCCAAAGACATTTTGGTAAATTTCAATGATCCCGATGAACCATCATGAGGAACGTGCTGGCTTGGCACGATGTCGATGTCTTGTGCCCAATCGTGGTTGAGCAGTAAGAACTGTACCTCGGCCTCAGTGAAAGCTCTTCGCACCAGCGTTGTGAGGCTGGAAATTAGCACTCGTTGTGCTCGGCTCTCCACTATTAAGTCATTACTGCAACGAGAAAGTCGGTGGATTTTCTGGTGCAGTTCTTTGGCCTTTATTTTATTGTATCTAGCGTATAAGACGAGATATTCTTCCTCCAGCGGAAACACGACGGAAGTTAGCTCGCTTACGGGGGCACTCCTCACGCTTTTGGAATTTTTGGAAGCTTATACATCTAAAGTTAAAGATTGTTTAAGTATCCTAATTTTTATAATTTATAGTTATTTTGTTAGCATATAATTAAAAAAATATTACTTCTGCTAGAGAAAAACGAATTGTTTATTTTAATTTGAGAAAAACTTGGAATTAGGTGCAGTTGGAGGAGTTTTTTGGACTTTAAAAGATCTCTCAAGCATGCATACTCGGCAATACTAACACGGATGGCTCTCGCATTTTGGGTTTAGTTATCCCCTTACACCACCCGGAAAGGTTTTCCCCCATCAGTCTCCACCTGCACGCTTAGATTACTTCCCGTCTATTTTCATCGAAGTATGTCACGTGGTCATCATTTTAGTTTCCATCCTCATTTCCATTCACTCTGCACCGTCGTTTAATTTTCACTATTATTTCATAACGCCCAACTACTGTCACTCTCCACATTTCACTCGGTCGGATTCAACACACTGCCGGGAGATGCTAAAGCCTTGTTGAATTTAATATCAAGTCTCAAATTTCCATTCTGAGGTAATTAACTTTGATTCCAATAAAAACCGCGAGCTAAAATGAATGTAAAGAAAGGATATTTCTTTTTAAAATCCACAATGTCAATTCTGCAATTCAAATTCTTGTCTAAATAACTCACATTTCGAATAATAGATTGCATATAAGTCGGTGATAAACAAGAATATTCTTTGTTATGCTTTACTTAATTCTAATATGTAACTAAACAATTTGTTGACTGGTTGTGATTGTTTAACTATAAGTTACATATATTTATATATATAATTGTATAATTATTGTTTAAATAATAGAACCAAATTATTGTTAGGCAACTGTAAATAATTATTGTTTTGTTTGTCAACATTAAACAAATTCAGTTAAAGTTGATAAATTTATATGAATATATTCATAGGTTACATGAAATATTCTTACCTTTATATATATTGTTTAAATAATATAATCAAATTATTGTCAGGCAACTGTAAATAAATATTGTTTTGATATTCAGCATTATATAAATTCAGAGTTGATAAATTTTTAATAAATAAGAAATGAATAAAACCAAATATTTAATTACGAATTTTATTAAACTTTGTTTTTGTAATTTCACTAAATGTTCCCAGTTTCCGTTTTCTTTGATCCAAGGATAAATTTTAGATATTTCTTCTGCTGACCACTTTAAATATTTTTGGTGTTTATTTGGACGTAAAATAAGAATTTTTCTAATATACATCTAACTAACGTTAATTTTAGGTCAACAAATACCCTCCTCAAACATTGAAACCAACATCCTTGAATGTTTTTTTCTTTTTCCGTATCAGTACCAGGAGATAAAATAGGTGAGAAATCAATGAAACATTGAGAGTCTACTTTTTGGATAATTTCTTTTAAATATTGTACTATGTGATCATCACTTCCGTAAACCACCCAATCTAGAATTGTGATTATACAATCATTCATTGTAAATTTTAAGTAATAATATAATGAAATACATATTTTTATGCAAGACTGATGCATAATTTGATTAGTCAATGTAAGATAAATATATATTTTGATTGGTTATTAAGCGTTGGTTATTATAGATAAAATTAATGATTATACAATAATATTTTTCAAGGCAAGGAAATGTCGGATAATGGGTTGTAAAACGCCTTTTGAAACCATACATTATGATATTAAAGATGTTTAACTTCAATCATGTACAATCACTATCGATATCAAACAAAGAAGTAACTTGCAACATTTTTCTAACAAAGCAAATTGTATATATAAACCAGAAATATTCCCTGGTTTGATACTTGAAACTTATAAGCCCTTGTGTGTCAATTTATTTTCCAGCGGGAAAATAGTTGTACTTGGATTAAAAACTCTAAATTATGATTGGATGATCTACAAAATTGTAAATTATGTAAAAGATTTAATTGGTTCACTGAAACTATAAATATTTCAAACTTAAACAATCTCTTCATTTACAATGATTCAAATTCCAAAAATCGGTAAAATCTGTTTGTTTTTTATCATTTTTAATTATGTTTAGATTATCAAATAGAATTTCTTATTAAAAAAGTGGTTGAGATTTATCCGGAAATCAAAGTTGATATTATGAATTGTGCTCCGGAAATTGCGCCCACAAAAATGTTTCAGGCAACAGGAATTAATATAGAATATATCATTTTTCATCATAAAATTTTTAATGCATAGATATGATCACCAAACGCAAATACTAAAAACTTTGAGTTGTCCTTATAAATTTTAAGAATGTATTAATTACAAAAGAAAACAAAAAATAAATAATCTAGTTAACGAGTTGTATAAATATCAAAAACAATTATAGTTTTGATTTTAATAAATGTTTCATTGTTACTCCGTTGACGTTAATTGTTAATCACCTTATTACAAATTTTCAAAGAATTTGAATTTCCCGTGCATATATTTTATTTTTAAACAAAGATTTGAGATCCTCGTCATGAAATACATCTAAAACAGAAAAATTTGTATTAATATCTCTATTCATGTGGACTATAAATATAAATAATATTTATATAAATAAATAAAATATATAAATAAAATAAGTATATTTAAACAAATATTCATATTTCGCGCAATAATACTAGACAACTGAACAAAGATTCGAGAAATTTCAAAAATGTCAAAGATTCTTTTCCTAGACAATTTTTCTCATTGAAAAATTTATATTTTTAGCTAGAAAAATCTAGAAAAGATATGAAAAGAATGTGGTCAGCAATTATATAGACAACGTCATTCTCTTTATTTTTGCCGAAATAGAATTTTGAAAATCTCAAATCCTCGCGCTATAGCGCGATAAAACAAAAAGGTAAAATTTCACTTAAAAATCAATATTTGCACTTTTTAATCAATAATTGCACTTTAAATCAATTCTTGAATTATTTTTAAAAAGATTTGCACTTAAAAATCAATAAAAATAAAAAATCGTTAAAAATCAATAATCTCAGTTATGTATTTTCGCTAAGGGGGGGTTGGTTTCTAACTAGTGCGCGGGGGCTCACATCTACCTACTAGCCGTATATTTACAGAAGAGTTAATGGGATATCTTCAGGGGCCGAAAAGTGGGATAATGTAGGAAGGGTAAGCGAGAAAATGAACAGATTCCTAAGGAGAGAAAGATTTGAAGTAGGCTTGAATAGAGATCCTCTCAGAAGTCGAATTCACATTAAATGCTACCAAACAGAAAATGACAGGAAAAACCCCGTATATATGGTTTTTGGGGAAAAGATTAACAGTGAAAGATGGTATAAGTCCGATTAAAGACAGATAAAATAAGAACCGGAAGAAAAAACAAGAAGAGAGTTCAAGGTTGGAGAAGACGTATTAATAAAAGTAGAAACACGCAATAAAAGCCAAGGGAGATATGAGGGACCTTACAAAGTGATCGAGAAAGTCAATGACAGACTGTATATCTTTAAGAAACAAACATAGTAAAAAGATAGAAAGAAACGAGGAGAAACTTAAAAATTTCTTAAGTAGGGGGATTATTTTTATACGCAATAACATAAGATCAAATTAGGGTAAGCACGTTTATTGATTAAATACAATTTTTAATTTTTGTGTTCCTTTCTTGTAGACCACTACAAATTTTGAAAGATGCTATTCCGCTTCGTCGATTTTCATCTTCTTTTTGACTGATAACCCTTCCTTCTTTGTTTGTGTTTCCTTCTCCATGTTACATTTCGGTTTTATTGCTTTTTAAACATTAATTGAACAACCCATCACTCTATGTTCAATTGATTTTCCATCACTAACATTGGCTTTTGTCTCACCAATATTGTTACCTCATCCACTACTTCCATGCGCTGTTTTATTGTTCTTTTATTGTTATTATTGAATTTCTTTTATAGTATTCTTCTTTCCTGGGTGGTGTTTTACAGGAACTAATATCATATTGCTATTCATTTTCAATTGCCAAATATACTCTTCTTATAGCTTCTATATCTTCACGAGCAGAGCGACTTCCTTGCTGCATCTTAATTCCGCATACTTCTTCTGTCACAAACGCCAATTTAAACCATTCCCCATTTATTGTTATTTTCTTTTATTAACAATCCCTGAGCCCTTGCCAAATCGCGTACTCCCCCCAAATCTTCAATTTTAACACCACTATACAGCAATTCACTTCTTAAGTCGTGCCCAACTAAACTTTTTCTTGTTGGCAATTGATGAACTTTCATCATACTTTCATATTGATTCGTTTGGTTCTTTGCTATTTTTTCTGTGATCCCATGGATATATGTAACGTAATTTTTCAATTGTTCTCTCGGGGTTATAAGTGAAATGTATATGATTTACCCATTTTATTCCATCAAACATACAGATAATGAGACCATTTTATTTTTTTCCTCTATCCCGTATTCGGCATCCATAAAAATTATATTTTTTCGAATTTCCTCCTTCGACATTTTCTTTCTCAAAAATGACTGGTAGTAGATTGCTATCTTCATCTGCTGACAAAATTCTTTTTATTATTGGCTTCACCACCTTTGTTATTCGACATTCCAAGGCTATCCAAGCGATTTAATTCGCGGCTCTCATTTCCTTGTGCCATATTTCTTTCAAAATTTTCCACGACTATTTATTGGATAATTCCTTCCATATTGTTCCATCTTCTTCTACAATTTAAATTACTTCTTTGAGTACATGGAGTTCCTAACACTCTTCGTTTTTTCTCACCAATAATTCTGAGAACTTCATATTGGATCTTCGTTCCACTTCGACAATGCATATTCTCATTCTCTCATCACCTGTACTTGCCCAATTTGGTATTTTTAAATTATGTTCTATTACGGTATTTTTCTCTGTCAGAATTTTCTTTTCTTAATAATAATTTTAATACAATTTTGCTGCTTTGATAATCTTCTCCATTTTCTTTAATTAATTTTCGTTTTGAGTACTATTTTATCCCCTCTCTTTTTTTTCCAAGTAAAAAAACAACTATATCTCTTATACCAACTGTTACATCCACCAGCAGTCGCGTGATCCTTTATCCAACCAGATTACATAAATAAGAATAAATTCCAAACAATGTTTAAATCATAATGAAAGAGTATTAATAAATCACTAAACTTAAAATAAAGTTCTACTATATAATCTAGTATCATGCTTAATAAAGATTATCTTACACAAATGTCTCCAGTCACGGAATAGTTTTAAGTTCAGCATACCAAAAACGTTCAACATGATTGTCATTTTCCCAAGTTTTTGAAGTAATGATTATGTAAAAGAGTACGCTACTTGGGATTGTCATCATCACACATGTGAAAAATGTTTCAATACAATTATTAGAAAATGAGTTCGTACCGAGAATCAATGAACGATTTTTAGTTTTTATAGATGATTAAGTTAAATTTAAAGTCAGAATATGAACATTAGTTATTACTTTTTACGATTTATTGTTTATATGAATGGATTTCGCTTCAAAAAATATGGCTTGCTAACGCCTTAGATTGATTTTATAATAGCAGTATTGGATTTTTATTACAATCTCCCGTTTTCGAATTTTGAAAACTGAATTTAGCACTCGCATGATACTTATCCAGCATTGCCTGAATATCTTTATTAATATAAATTTTTACCTTTTCTCCGATTCGTGCCTCATATATTGCCATTTTTTCATTATTTTGAAATTCTATTTTTGCTCGCTTTGTTTTGTTTGTAAGGTAGATTACCTCGTGATGGACCATAACTTGAGCCCATTGATTATCTACATACGTCTCATTTTTACACAAAAGTTTGTCGTAATAATATACTGAAAAACTGTAAGTGAAATTCTTTTGTAATTTCTCATACTTGAAAGGATCTTCTGTTGTTTTGTGTATTTACTTTATGACTTTGAAAAATAACTCGAACTTTCTGATGCTCTTTTAATTTTTAATACACGTAAATTTTGTTCGCCATTGGTTCAATTTTAACTAAATTTCTCCATTCTTTCGTCCAGATATGAATTTGTATTAAGTTGTAAATTTTGTTAATCGTTTTCGTTTGAAGATTATATTGTCTAATTATCCAAGGATATTTATAATTTGTTGTTAATTGTTGAGCAACACATACATCCTTCTCATAATTTATCGTAATAAATGGTCTAGATCAAAGCTTCTTAAGCTATGGGTCGCGACCCTAAATGGGGTCACTTAGCGAACTCTTGGAGTCACGAGATTTTAATGTAAAATATTTAAATACATGAACTTGTATAATTGTCATATGTTTTCATATCCATTGAGCAAAATGAGAATTTACCAGTTATAACCAATATAAAGTCAGTTACAAAATTAACAATCAATTTAGTGATTTCCAGTACTTATATTTCTTTAAAATATAATAATACATGTTTACAACAGAGTAAAATTAATTGTCATAACCATTATTGAGTAGTAGTCTAGTAAAGTTTGTCTCTGCCCGCGAGATAATGTCATTTCTTGGAATTGATGTGGCATTGATGGTTTGCATTTTCATTGTGTGAACTAGTGTTATGTTGTCGCTTTTCCAGTGTAGTCCGTTCTCTCTGTTCCATAGCAACCCAAGAGTTGACATCGCAAGAATAATATAGTTTTTTATTTATTTGGTAATTAATTAATTATTATATGCAATGGATTATTTTTATATAGGTGGTATATAATTTTTACCACTAAAATATTTATTTATTCCGAAAAATATTTAAATTTTCATCAAAATATCATAAATTTCCACCAAAAAGGTAAATTTAGTCTCTCATTTCTTCTTTCACAATATATTGTCTTGATTCCACTGACGAAATGGAATCCACAAAGTCGTTTATGGATTTCTGTTTTCTCTCATAGCAGTATACTTTTCAGGAACATTGTATCTTTCTTCTAATTCTTCGTGAGCTATCTTGAAATCTTGACTGTCACTGTTGTTGTTGTACTGAGTGAAATTAGTTTCGTTTAAATATGTGCGCATTTTTACTCAACCTATTTCGCTTCATCAAAACCTTGCTTTCGTAGGGTCATGCTATCTCACCCAAACGCCCCACAATTTTGACCTTACTAATACATACCCATGAGCAAGCTCATGTTGGTACTGTATATAGTAGCCGAGGATCCACGAGCAGGTGAGCCCCATTTCTAAGACTGCTCCTCGTGATATTTTCGCTTTCGGGTTCCTGACTGCCGTTAGACGGACTTACGTCTACTAAACTTCTCTGACTTCCTCGATATTACTATTCGCTTTTTCCAATCCTTTATTATGTTGGGTCAGAACACAAATAGCCTTGAGAATTGTTTAAATGCATCAGTAATACAGCACGAAAACCCAGCACCAAGATAACTTAAAATATAACATACAACACCAACTAAACATTTTAAAATCTGAGAGAATATAAATAAATATAAAATCAAAAACATAAAAATAAAATAAAATAAATACAAAATGCATCAAGAACCGCACGAAATCTACATAAAAAATAACATAATAACAAGAAAATTTGACCGTACAATGACCATTTATATAAAAGTAAAAATTAATGAATTAAATGAATAAAAATAAAATATTTTTGGCTGAATAAATTTAATTAAAAATATTAAAAATAAATTACCAATTTAAATTAAGAAATTAATAAAAATTTAATTTAGATAACACAAATAATTTCAAGGTCGAATTTTGTTTAATCGCAATAAAATTAACACGCAAGGTTAAGGCCAAATGATAGGTATATATACTGATGTGTTTTGACAAAATTTCAGTCTTATTTTTCAGAGAAAACTTTTCTAGTATACATCGAGTTAGTGTGCATAACTAGCTGAGAGCCGTGCATTCAGCCAATTAACACTGATAAGTGTTTTGACTGAACACGTTAACTCACAGATAGTGCACGGGTATTGATTTATATGATGTTTTGAATTAATAACAAGATGATTTTATGCCAATTTATTTGATTGCTACGACGCGAATTTACGAAGTGTTATGAATTATTGACAAGATGATTTTATGCCAATTTATGATTGCTACTATGCGAATTTACGAAGTGTTATGAATTAATGACATGAGTTGTGATCAAGATGATTTTATGCCAATTTGCAGGATGAATTTATGGACGATGTATGCCAAATAAATATTTTAAAGCCACAATTTTGTGCATTGAAACTTTTACTCAACTGATACGGTAAAACTTATTTATTATTTCTTTTTTCGGCCCACAGCCAAAAAATATCGCAAGACAGTAAAATAAAACACACTATCGAACTGTGTAAGTGCGGTGTCTGCCAATAGTTCGTGCCTGTGAAGGCTACGGCGTGAGAACGCAGTAGCTGGAACGTCAATATTATCCGTATGTAGGGGAAATTGGAAGGTAAGGGAGTAGTCTTGTGGCTGCTTCTTCATCATCCGTTTCCTGAAAAATAGACCTAAAAATCACTAATAACAATCGGCTAAAAATCACTAACACTGAGTAGTCCAGTGGGCACTCATTAAGTATGAAATGAAAATACATAGATCTTAAGGGCAAAGAGAGGGAATGAGTAGCGGGGAAAATTGCGAAATCGTTGCAACAGTTAAAATGAATAGCCATCGAAAAAATATTAATCCGAACGACTAAAATCATGTAAAATAATGTTTTAAAAATTAAATAAATTATGTTGAATTGAAACGGGAAATATGGGCAGAACGCTGCGCAAATTTTCGGAAATTATTAAAACATTCATCATGAAACTATAAAATAAGGGCGGATCGCTGCTCAAATTTTCCGAATTAATTAAAATACTTATCGAAAATAGTAAAGTAAAAGTGGAATGTTGTTCAATTGTTAGTATAATATTCTCTTGGAATCACAAAATAAGAGCAGATCGCTGCTCAAATTTTCCGAATTAATTAAAACACTTATCGAAAATAGTAAAGTAAAAGTGGAATGTTGTTCAATTGTTAGTATAATATCCTTATAAAACTGTAAAATAAGGGCGGTACGCTGCTAAAATTTTTCGACTCAAGGAAAATACTTTGTTGAAAACTGTAAAATAAGGATGGATTACGGCTAAATTTTTATATAAGCAAAGCATATATTTTTTTTAAGCCGAGAAATAAGGTCGAATCCCTACACAAAATTTTGATAATAATAATGATAATAGTAAGGATAATGGTAATTATAATAATAATAATAATAATAATTATTATTATTATTATAATAATAGTAATAATAATAAAAGTAGTAATAATAATAATAATAATAATTATTATTATTATAATAATAGTAATAATAATAAAAGTAGTAATAATAATAAATATAATGGTAATTATAGTAATAAGAATAATAATAAATGTAATAGTAGTAACAATTAATAAAGGTAATACATATAATAGTAACAACGACAATGCTAATATCAATAATAGAGAACATTGTAGTTTTAATAGGGATAAGGGTAAGAGAGCTAGTGTGCGAATATTTAACATAACAAAAGGTGTACGGGCCATAGAATAATCATCAACACGGACGACGATAAGAAGGACTATGAGAATGGACATAACAACGAATGACATGAAAGTAACTTCTGATAACTTATTGAATAAATGTCAGTCGACATTCTATTAATAATATTATTGGTTTTTCAACCTAAGACATTCCGCGGACTATTAAGAAAATTTTAAGAAATCCTATCATTATTGTTTTATATCTCAAAAAGAAGCGCTATAAATCAACTTTTAAATCCATAGAAATGGGAAAAAATCAATTAATAGTAAATGATTAATTAATTAATTATTATTATTACTATTAATGTTATCATTATTAGTATTATTATTGTTATTGCTATTATGGTATTGTTGAGAATTTATTATTATTGGTATTAAAATAATATAATTTAAAGAAAAGAGGCATACAACACTATATTTAAAATAAAATAATTATAAATAATGATAAGATTATTAAGGGCCACTGTTGTTTTATATTATCGGAGTAAGATATAAAATTAAAATATACATATTATAGACTAACTCAAAAGCTAATTCGATGATGAATTTTTTTTAATAGGAGGAGATATGTTGAGGATACCTAAATAATAGCATAAAATAATTAATAAAGATGTAAAATGATTGGGGGAAACAGGGATACGTGATTAAGATGTGGTTCTGGAGCTTAATAAAAAGGGAATGAAAAAGAAATTTCGAACAACGAAAAAGGAATAAGAGAAAATCAATAAAAATTGACAATTAAATTAAAGAAGGTCATTTATAATTAACAAGTGTAAATTTAGGAAAACAAAAACAAAACCAAAATTTGCACGTTATCTCGAAAGCCCTTTCAAGATAAGGGAAGTAATGTTGTTTGAGAATCCTGGAAAGGGCATCTCTAAAAATTATTTATCTGGACAGCTGTCAGTGAATATATAGAGGCCCAAATGGAATTAGAGTAGTGGGATTGTGGTCCGCTAAACCAATGGCCAGCTAAACCGGCTGGGACAAAAACATATATACCCCTTTCCCCCGCAAAAATTTTTTTATAAGTTTAAAAGTACAAATTTTTGTAGGACAAAGACAATGACTAATCAAAATTTTCTCAAGGTCATTGAAACAAAAACCATGACTCATTCAAGGTCATTGGATGACTCATCATATTTCTCAGGTCATTTACACAAAGACAATGACTGATCAAAATTTTCTCAAGGTCATTCAAGAGCAGGTCAATGTCATTGGATGACTTATCATATTTTTCAAGGTCGTTGTATGAGTCATAATGTTTTTTCAAGGCCATTTAAACAAAGACCATGATTTATCAAATTTTCTCAAGGTCATTCAAAAGTATGCCAAGGTCATTGGATGATTCATCATATTTTTTCAAGGTCATTCAAAAGTATGTCAATGTCATTGTATGAGTCATAATAATTTCTCAAGGTCATTGAAACAAAGACCATGACTCATTCAAGTTCATTGGATGACTAATCATATTTTTTCCAGGTCATTCAAAAGTATTCCAAAGACATTGGATGACTCATAATAATTTCTCAAGGTCATTCAAAAGTAGGTCAAGGTCATTAGATGACTCATCATAATTTCTCAAGGTCATTCAGAAGTAGGTCAAGGTCACTTTATTTTTAAAATTTAAAATTACTACTTATAAAAATAAGTAGTATTTTAATTATTAATATTTTTTAATTTTAATTTTTATGCTATTACTTATTTTTATAAGTAATGTTTTAACTATTATTATTATTATTATTATTAATATTAATATATAATAAAAACAACTACATAAAACTTTTATTATAAAGAAATGCTTTTATTATTATTATTTTTATTATTATTATTATTATTTTTATTATTATTATTAATACTATTATTATTATTAATATATAATAAAAACAACTACATAAAACTTTAATTATAAAGAAATAATTTTATTATTATTATTATTATTATTATTATTTTGAGTCATCATAATTTTTCTCAAGGTCATTCAAATTTTTTTCAAAGTCATTTTAAAAAAGACAATGACTCATTCAAGGTCATTCGATGAGTCATCATATTTTTTCAAGGTCATAATATTAAAAAATTTGTTTTTTTAAATTTACTATTTGTTTGTATAAGTAGTGTTTAAATTATTAATATTTTTAAATTTTATTCTATTATTAATATTATTATTATTATTATTATTACAAGTTTTAGTAATATTATTATTATTATTATTGTTATAAGTTTTTATTAATATTATTAATAATATTATTATTATTACAAGTTTTATTTTTATCATTTTTTTAATATTATTAATATTATTATTATAATTATTATTATTATTATTATTATTACAAGATTTTTTTAATAATTTCCTATGGCTCATGTGCTTGTTACTCGAGCTCTTATATTGATCATATCCCTATTATTCATGCATTCCTATTGATCATATCTTTTTAAGTCATGTGCGTGCAATGTTTAATAATATTATTGATGTGTAACAAAGACATTGAAAACACACACACACACATATATATATAGTGTTAAATAATATTTACTCTCATAAAATGACATTAGATATTTCAGAATCACCTTTAAATCATACAGAGGTTTTATTTTATTTTTATTAATTGTATTAATCTTCTAAATTAAGATACCAGAATTCAATATTGAATGGAATCAGACATTTTTAATGGAATAGACTGTTGACAGAAACCTATGATTATTTATTACTTTCAAAAATAAATATGTCCCTTAAACATCAAAATATTCAAATTCTCGTAGAATTATTCGGTTTCAACAAGTCAATAATAAAATTATCTAGCTGTATATTATTTCTAAATAATATAAATCCTACAGAAATTAATATGCTTTATATATTCTGGGTATGCATGGATTTCAGTTTTGGCAAATATCGAGATGTTATTCAACCCTAGTGATAATGCAGATAAAATCGAAATAAAAATCAAGGATAAACTGGATGAAGTACAAAAAAAATATCATACATGCTCAAGTTGTTTAATTAATAAAGTCAATATTTTATATTTGCCATGTGGACATATCATTATTTGTTCATCTTGTTTTAAAAACTCTAATAGGTGTGAAAGTTGTGGTATAATTATTGATGAGAACCATTCTGTGCACATGTAATAAATGTTATTTTGTTTCTAAAGAAATATTATTCAAGTTACTTTTAACTATTGTGAACATGATCTCAAAACCTAATTTATAAAAGCAACTAATAATAAAATAATCAAAACATAATAAAATAAGTAAATGAAAATGTACAAGTTTAGTTTTCTATAATATACAAATTTTTATCACATAATTGTTCGAAATTGTCTGATAAATCCTTTTATTGATGATGATCATTCAGAAGCTAAAATTTCATTGAAAATATCTTGAAATGGCTTGGATCTAATATATTGTTAAAAACACAATTAAAATTTACGATAAGAGAGGACAATATGAAGTTTATGCTTTATTATGGACAGACCAAGTAAGGTCAAAAAGTACCTAGACTTCATTGCACAAATTAAGCCTAGCTTGTCGGGTAGTTACATATTACACAACTTTCATGCGCGGACACTAAAAAGCGTCATAGGCACTAAATTAATTAATTAATTTATGTTTATTACTACCATAATAATTATTTGCAGACTAGGAAGATTACAACCGCCTACGACCAGCTTGTAAATAAAATGTAATAAAGTGTAAAGATATTATTATATTTAAAAATACAAACAAATAATTCATCCATTTAAACTCATCAGAATCGAATGATGGGAGTGAAAATAATGTTATTATTTAGTCAAAACTTGATATATTAAAGGCGCGCGGGTATACGTTTAATCAATATAATTTGTAAAGTTTTTTTTATAACTTTATTTCTAAAATCAATTAATAAAACCATAGTTTTTAATATATATATTCATTAGTCAAGTCTTTGTTAAACATGCACTTGTATTGCATCTACATTGTGGACTAACATAATCCATGTATATTGAAAATTTGCGATATTCATATTTGCTATAAAGAGTTTAAAAATATGTTGAAATTAAAAGTGTGAAAACTGAAAATACTCAGAAAGCAGAAAAATGATAATTGATATTAGTAATTCTGTGTTTATCAAATCTATTTGTAATAAGATATGTTTTATAAGTAATACAACTGTAAAATAAAATATCTGTAATATTCAACAGATTTCTATTAACATTGTTAATTATTATTATTATTATTATTATTATTATTATTATTATTATTATTATTATTATTATTATTATTATTATTATTATTATTATTATTATTGTTATTATTATACTTTAACTTTTTATTATTATTACCATTTCATTACCATTATTTTCGTCTATTATAATTTTATTATCAACCATTTTGTCATCATGTGTATCATCAACAATTTTATTTAAAGATCTAAAATTTATAATTGAATAATATTAAAATGTTTACTATTAAATTATCAAAAGTGGATAACATAACTAATTAATGATAATATTAAGTTTATTTATAAAGTTTTTACTTAAATTTTGGACTCAAATATATTTTATAAGCTAATTTTAACTTAAAGTATATATTTTATTTGTAAATATCTAATTGTGGTTTGAGTGAGTAAATTGATGCACTATGTGTAAATTAGTAACATATGGGTATCAGGTGGGTACAATGTGAGTAAAGAGGGAGTTAACACATAATAAATCAATAAAAAGAAAACTAATTCACCCAATAAATCAATAAAAAAGCATATGGAAACCAATCTACACAATAAAACCCCAGATATGTTATGAAAATATTTATTAAAATGACATTCTAGCACTATTGACTTTCCAAATTGGAGTCATGACATCATCTGAATTGATCTTGTATCCTTGGATAATGACAATTGTATACCAATGAAAGTTTTCAATAAAATTTACTTCTTTATTAGCAATATAAAACTTTGCATTCTCATGACCAAGATATATGTGGTTATTGCTTCTTAACTTGATATTCATTGTATTTAGAATTTCGTTTACTAAATTACAACCTGTATCCGATATTATTGCAAGTAAGCATGAAAATTGGGTATTGATTAATTTGATTGGCATTGAAAATTTGTAAGTGATAGAAAATCTGAGAAAATGTAAAGTATGGCTATAATTCTTCACTATCATAAATTCGGTTTGTATGTCGAAATAATGATTATAGTTGTCATCGTATTTATACTATGTATATAACCAATGCAATGGCAATATATAATTTTACTATAAAGATTCTAAAAATATGTTTAAATTAAAAATGTGAAAACTGAAGATACTTAGAAAGCTGAAAACTAGCTATGATGTATATAACCTTAATGTGTGCATGACCTCTTCATAATCTCGATGTTTGAGTAATAAATTGCATCGATATTGCATTTTAAATGAATGGATATTGCAATAAAATATAATAAAAATCATACGGAAACAAGTGATCAAAACAATATTAGACCAAAATTTATCTATTTTTTTATGATGGAATAATACCTGTTTGGGTTCAAACGATCTATGTAGAAATGTTTTGTAATCAAGTAATTCTAAAACAAATTGAATAGTCTTACATGTTTTTGTTACAAATTAATAAATTTTATCATAATTCATTAAAATATTTAAGTAAAACAATATAAAAAAGTTTCATGTAAATTGTTACATTGTTGTATTAACTTAATATTGAATCGAAGTAATGAACCAGCAAAATTTATTTAAATATTGCCATCAAATAATAAATTATTTATGATAATTATAGTAAAGATAATAAATGTTTTAAGTAAATTATTACAAAATCATAAAATAACACAACTTGCAAATACTGCGATAAATTATTTCAACAAAATAGTTAATAAATAATAATAATAATAATAATAATACCACTAATAATCATAGTCATAATAATCATAAATTTTAATAATTTGACAGATAAAAATAGTTCTGATACTAGATGCTAACTAAATATTAACAAAATATTTTAATGGGGATACATAACTTGAGTACTTAATGTAATGTTCAGATGGATGAATAAGGTTTTGTTAATCATATACGATTCACGGCTTTTTATGTAAAAATAATTGAAAATGAGTCAATTATCATCAAATTAATACTGTCCAATAAAGATATCATAGGTTGTTTTAAATATCTGATTTAATCTAATTTCCATTGATTTGTCGTAGATTTTGAATTTAAAAAACATACATTCAAAGATGTACTCACTGTTCGATGAATGGGTTACATATCATTTTGGTATTAAATAAATCGGGAACAAAATTACTTTAAAGGGTTGATAAAGCTATCGATACAAAGTTGACATATATGCACATACAAGGTTAACACAACTGCATTCACATGATATAACATTCACACCTATCAATTACAATCATGCATTTGGGTCGCAGATGAGTAATAAAATCAATCAAAATGCAAAAATGGGCAAATCACATATTAAAACACGATAATCATACATTGAGGTTATCAATTTTAATCAATGTGAGGTATTTATCACATATAAAATCTAACCTATTTGATACAATTTAACAGTCTTAATGTGTTTGTTATGAAAACATGGGTATATTTGGGGTACTTCATTGAAATATATCAGTCACTGTTGAGAATTATTTTAAGTTAGATATAAACCATCAAAACATTTATTTTAGAACTATTGGAAGTTGAACTTTGTTTTATAAAACTGTCGTAACTTTTATCAAATTTAATTGGTAAAACAGAAAATATATTTTTACTACATTACATATATACAAAATGATATTCTTCAATAATTATACCACAACTTTCACATTTACGAGTAGTGATTTTGAAACAAGAAGAACAAATAATTATATGTCCACAAGATAAATATATGGTGGGTGCTTTGTTAAACTGAGAAATTGAACATGCCAGAAAATCTTTTCTTGCATCGGACAGTTTTTCGATTATTTATATTTCTATTTTATCGACATTATCCATGAAAGAGCGAATAAGGTTGTGATATTCTCCAAATCTAAAATTCATGCATGATCAGAAAACACTGAGTATATAAAATTCCGTAGGATCAATATCATTTAAAAATATTATCCAGATCGATAATTTCATCAGTGATTTGTTGAATCCAAACAAGTCTACACAACATTCAACTAATTCTTGTTTAAAGGATTTATTCCAATTTTGCTAGAAATATATCATCAAATTTTGATGCCAAAAGCCTATTAATTATTGAAAAGGTCTGACCCCATATAACACCTAATCTAAATGGTTAGTTTATTCAATAAATATCAAACCAAACTTCTGTATCCTTTATCTCTATTTATGAAAATAAAATCTAAATTAATTTATTAATGAATGTTTAATAAATGTTTAATAAAATATAAACTTTTGTTATTCAGTGATATTCATGATAAAATATCCATGGCAATGTTGATATTTGGTTAATGAAAATATGGTCATACAATTTGATTATACAACATAGTCATACAACATTGAGCGAATCATATATATGTATATTAGTTAATACATAACCATTTAGTAAGATCTTAATAATTTTACTAATATTAATTATATAATTGAGTATTTGTTACCAAATTGGAAGTCATACAGGCTTAGTCAATTTCTATATATATGCTTAGAAATAATGTTTATTTTTATATATTTATATATATTTAATGGATATTTTGGTAAGAAAACATATAAATTATGTAAAAGTATGTGTCATTCTCAAAAATTTTCCTTTGCAAATATTTTTCCGCCAAAACATTTAAAAATCTATTAAACCGGTTTCATAGACGAAACTTATAATCCAAAGAAAAAATTTCCAGTTAAACTGTTATATTATTGTTTTTAAAGCGACTTTTTCCAATCAGATTAATATATGCTCGTTGCACCTAAATTGGAATGTCTTTGTTTTGGAATTGAACATAATATTGTTTTACTTAGTTTTACTATGTTTTTTTATATTATTTATTAATGTCATTATGGTTCTTTTTATGTGTGTATTTAAAATGTGCAATTAAACTTTCATCCAAAATTTTATACATTTTTTTATGATGCTTTCGAATTCATTTACGAAATGGTAAATTAAATATTTTATTTAGATTATTTAATGTTTTTTATTATTTGAATTTTAAATATTTAGATATATATTTGAGTATTAATTCATCATTTTTATTTGAAAAATAATTAACAGTTATTTTCTACAAATTTGATGATATCGAAAGTCGATCATCATTACAAAAATTTAAAAATAATCATTATTATTATTATAAAAATAATAATAACAATAATAATAATAATAATAACAACAACAATAATAATAATAATAATAATAATAATAATAATAATAATAATAATAATAATAATAATAGTAATAATAATAATAATATTAATAATAATAATAATAATATTAATAATTAAAACATTACTTATAAAAATAAGTAATAGCATAAAAATTAAAATTTAAAAATATTAATAATTAAAATACTACTTATTTTTATAAGTATTAATTTTAAATTTTAAAATTTTAAAAATAAAGTGACCTTGACCTACTTTTGAATGACCTTGAGAAATTAGGATGAATCATCCAATGACCTTGAATGAGTCATGGTCTTTGTTTCAATGACCTTGAGAAATTATGATGACTCATACAATGACCTTAACATACTTTTGAATGACCTTGAAAAAATATAATGAGTCGTCCAAAGACCTTGACATACTTTTGAATGACCTTGAGAAAATTTTTGATGAGTCATTGTCTTTGTTTAAATGACATTGAATTTTTTCTGATGAGTCATTGTCTTTGTCCTACAAAAAAGTTCTACTTTTAAACTTAGAAAAAAATTTCTTGCTGGGAGGAGAGGGGGTATATGTCTTTGTCCCAGCTGGCCACTGGTTTAGCAGGCCACAATACCACTACTAATTAGCGGTAAAAGATATCAGAAATTCTATTTGGCATCAGTAAGTATTATTGGATGACGGAGTATTAAAAAAGAAGCGCAATTGGAATCGAGGGACAAAAAAGAAATTAAAGAGAAATTTGAAACCGAAATTAAGCGAGGGCAAAGCAAAGCAACTAAATCACAGTTACCGATATCAGAAACCCGTCACAGTAGTCAAGTGATTGTGAAATCCAATTGATCCGAAAAGTGCTATTCTTTACGAAGGGTCGGAATAGCATCAACTTGTGATTGATAGATAATTCGTTGTGTCATTTTAAAGTGGAGATAAAGTTTATTAATCAATAAAGTTTATATCGTTTGGAGTTCATTACTGTTGTTTAAAAGTACGGTTGGAGTCAGATTGACAATAAATCCTATTCGAATTCACCGATAACCCCAACAGTATAAAGAATTTCCATACCATATCAATCCATATCATACATTCATTTATTCATTTATTTAATTATTATTTATTTTATTAATTAATTAAATTATATTCTTGGACCAATTATATTAAAGTTAAATAAATAAAAATAATAAAGTATTCCTATTTATTGAATAAAATATATTTGATTATAAAACTGCAAAATGTCATTGTACACTAAATATCCTCTTATTAAAAATATATCATCAGTTGCTAAAGGTTCAGTTTTTGTTGCTTTAAACAATTCTGGACTCAATCCGAATTATAAAATTGTTCTTATTAAAACAACAAACAAATCAGAGCAAGAGTATTTCCTAAAAATTGATAAAAAATATACAAATATTCCAAACGAATTACATTTCAATAACCTCATCATTGATAAGAGTATTTCTCCTTTAATATTAGACAGTTTTGAAACAGAAACTGCTGTGATTATTGTTATGGAATATTTGTCAGATGATTGGAAAAGTCTCGGAAAATTCACTCGGAATACCAGAGCTGAACATTCACTTAAACAAATATTTATTAATGTCATAATTTCCCTACAAAAACTATCCAAACAAGGCATTTATCATTGTGATATAAAGCCAGATAATGTTATGGTTAATAAATGGACTTTTGAGGTAAAGATCTTAGATTATGAAGATGTAGTATATGACAATAAGAATTATTATCCTAAATCAAAAGAATTATATGGGACAGATGGATTTATTGGTCCGGAATTGTATTTAGACAAAGAATGTGATGTTAAGAAGAGTATTGTTTACACTTTAGGATGTTTCCTTTACAGCTGTTTAGAATCGAAATATCCAAACGAGAATAGCAATTTATTTAAATATAGAAAATCATCTTTAGCTGCCAAAATATTTATTTGTAGTTGTATTCGAAAACGACCGGAAGAACGAATTGATATGTGACGATATTCTTATGAATACTTATTTAAAATATTTATCTTAAAATATTAATTTGCTCTCAAGTTAAATCTAATTGGTTTAATTAACTATTTATTTTAAAAATTCAGTTAAAAATTAGTTGTCAGTTTAAATATTTTCTAAATATTATATTATTTTACTTGGTTTTTAATATATAAAAAGTCTAAATATATATTATTTTATTGACATATAAATTTAATTTTTATTAATTGAACTAAAATATTACCTTACTTTCAATTATTTATCTTATATTTTTGAATAAAGTTTTACTTTATTTGTGATCAAAATAATCAAAAATATTGAAAATAGAAATAAAATATAACTTAATCATAAATTGATGCTTGTGTATTGTTTTTAAAAATGGTTAAAATTTTTAATATTATTAAAATAATTTAATTTAATTGATAAATTATTTCATTTTTATTTTAAAATTATAATATAGATAAATATTTATGATATGTATTTAAAAATTTTTTAAAAATTAGTTAAAAGTATTTAAATAATTTTTTAAGTGTTTTTTTATTAAAATATTAAATTAATATAATATAAAAAAATAATTTGTAATATTTTCATAATATTTTCAGTTGGTTTTTTGTGCCTGAAAATGATAGTTATGCTGTCGAAATATGTAGTAGGAAGAGTCTTTTATTATGAAATATAACTTGTTTATTTTTTCAATAACTTTTTAATTTCATTAATTTTTATATTTTTAAACAAATTAATTTGTATTTTTGTAATAATATATTGTAATAACTAAAGTAATTTTAAACTTATCATGATTAGGTTGGCTTTATTTATTGTTTCGATGAGAACAGAAAATTAATGAGGCCTCTCGTATTATTTAATCAAATTGCAACTTTAATTATTCTGATGAAGTGCCTGCTTACGTATTCAATCTACTTGTATGAGTTTTATTCCATTGACCAATTACTAGCTTCGTTGCTTTTGGATTTTTGTTTTTTCCATTAGACAAACCGCATCAAACAACAACTCACACAATCTGAAATTAATTTATTATTCATTTAATTGCTAACATTGGCAACAATGTTTTGTTGTAAACTATTTACGAAAAATAGCCTTAACAATTCATTTGGTTCTCTCTTAGCGAATTCCATCAATGTTCTGAGATTTTCGAAGTGCACGTCTAGGTTTTCATTAAATTTCCAGTGAAGTTTCTTAAATTCGGCTACTGTCATTCAAAGCTTTTTACTAAAGGTTTTCCCAATGTTAAGAGCACATTTTCTAATGACATATTGTTTCCCAAATTCTCTTCTAGAATATCAAATGCTGAATATGCATTCCCAGCCATAACCAACAGTAGAATATCCAAAACGTTTGCTTTCACAAACAGCCTAGCAGCTCTTCTGCATTTCTTTATAAATTCTGACATTTGCTTTATCATCCCCACTGCAAATTCCGAGAAGCTAGATCAACTTTTGTCGACGCTATAACTTGTGGCTTTCCATCAAAATAACTAAGAAATAAAATTTGTATACTTTAAAAGAATCTGCTAATTTAATTATTATCATTTATTAAAACAATATTATTTTTAATTTAGTATGTTAATGTCAATTGAATGTATAAAGAATGAAATATATACTTCTGTAAATATCAATATTTAACAGTTAAGAAAAACTCCTCGAAAATATTATGTTTTAATAATATTGAAACAGTTGAACGAACTGCAGAAATTCCATGCTTTTTTATTTGTTTTTCGAATAATTCTTGTTGTTTCTTTTCTAGTTCTTCAAATTCTTTATTATTTACTAAAGATTTTTCTTTTTCTTTTCTCCCCAAACCTTTACATACTCTATAATGAGCTTTAAAACCAGAATTTAAAAACCTACTATCACATTTTTTACATTCTTTTGAATTTACATTATGAAATTTTCCCTACCCGACAACGCCACATTTTTACGAAATTAAAAAATTACAAAATTACGAAATTACAAATATACAAAATTTCAAATTTAGTCAATATGCAAATATTTGAAAGTGAAAAATTTAAAAGTGTTTATTTCAAAATTTAAATATTGTCAAATAAACAAGTAGTGCAGCTATAGGGCAAACGAGTTTCGCATTTCCAATTCAGTTTTTCTCAAGTTGTAAATTTCCAAATTGCAGGCATCCGGCCGACTTTCTGTAAATTTACAAGTGGAAAAAAGAGTCTTGAGTTGACTTGACAAAATTTTAATTTTGTCAGTTTCCAATTTTGGGACTTAGATTTAGGGTACCCTGATTTAAGGTGGTAAGAGTCCTTTGCCCTACTGTTTTGTTATGATGAATTTTTTGGTATAGTTTTTTAATTCGTTTAATTTTTAGGATTCTTTTCTTTGTGTATTATTTTATTTTGTTACTTAGTTTATACAATAAGTTCTCGTATCGAGCCAACAAAAAAGTTTTAATTTTAGCATTTTTCCAACACTAGAAACGTTAAATAGGTAATCCTTAAATATTACCAAAATTGAAAAGCTAATAACGACAATATCGTAGCAATATTATACAAAGTAATTATAAGTTACAAAATATGTTTGAAGCAATTTAACGATATTATAAACTTTCCTATATTTAGAAAAAAATATTTTAATGTGATAAAAATAATATCATAACATTTAAGACAAAATTTATTTTTCCTTTCATTTGTTTAAATATATGAATTTCATTCAGTTTATCAACTACATTCATTTTAAAATTTAATACCAAACAAAAATATTGTTTCTCGCTAAAAGGTAAAGTTTATTTGTAGTACTTAAAATATGTAATTATATAATTTTTAATAAGTTATGTTAAAATACAATTTAAAATTTAAATTTATCTTTAATTATTAATTTTAGCACGAGCTTCAAATGAGTTCAAACAATCTTACATTGGTAAGAATAACTCGCATATGATGATATAATAATTTTTCATAATGAAATAAATTATGTAAATTTAGGATAAAAAAGTTCAACGTAGAGAACTAGATAATGGGCAAATTGAAGAAATTCACGTTATTCCGAAAAGTGAATACTATGCAAGTTTGAGAATGGGAAGTACGACTTCGGCGCTTAGAAATTCTGGAAATTTCTCAAAATCTCAAAGTCACACTACACTCAGTAATCGTTATGGAACAATCAAAAGAAAGAACTCATTAAATTCTGTGTATAAACCAAGTGGAAAAATGCAACCATGCAATGTAACAATGCTTGATGGAACTGAAGAGAATTATGATATTGATGTAAAATCTTAACAAATCAAAAATAAAAAATAACGACAAAAAATAATTTATTTAGTCAGCATCATTCGGTCAGCATCTTTTTGATAGAATCTGTGATCAATTAGATTTAAATGAAAGACAATATTTTGGAATCAAATACAATGATAAAACTTTAAGGATATGGGTAAAAAATTATTGCCTTCAAATAGAATTTAATCAAATAATTAATTAATACAATACTTTACAATTGTCTAGTTTTTCATTAGCTACTTAAATGAGCTTAACACAATCGTAATAATTATAAAACTAACTTGAACATCTTTCACAGACATAATTACAGGCACACACACTATTGTGTTTTTCTAAGAGATTAATCGATTAATTTTTTTATGCGCTAAGCCCTCGTGCGAAAGTGTGTGCATTGACAACCTTTTGAATATTTGTTAGCGATTAGCATAAATCTGTGCCAAATAAAACTTACGATTGAGAAAGCATTCAGCTATTATTGGATGTGAGCAATATCAAGTTTTTTTTCAGTAATTCCATAAACTACGCCTTATTGTTGGATTTATCATTGGGAATATCATTGTAATCTTCTCTACACGTGATTGATTTAAAAACAACAACAATGCAATTTTATTGTCCACAATTCTAGTTTGATTGTTCAATTCAATAGTTAATAATTTAATTACGGATATGAAATCCGAGGAAAGTCCATCTCAAATTATATTATTAAGTTATAACTGACTAAAACTTTTAACGTTGATTACGGGTTATTTTCAGATGATCTGTTAACTTTTTGTGGACCACGAAATATTTATTCAAACACGCTCATAAAATTTTCTTGGAACATTGTCATAACTCATCAAACTCGGAACTGAGTTATTTTCACTTGTAGTTTTTGTTGAGTTGTTGGTTATAATCTTATGTCCAAAAATAGGGTTCTCCTTAATTGACCAGTTCTTGTCCTTGTAACCTTGGCAACACATATATAAGTGATTTTATCCCACAATTCTTTATCCAATTCACGACTTCTTATAGGTTAACATTCACAATGTCATGCTGATTTCTTTGCTTTCCAATTTCAACATAGTCGTCGATTTCCATGCGCAAATGATTCTTGACAGGCTTGTTTATTGTGAAATTAAAAGTTTAGGGATCATTTCTGCGGGAATTATTAATCGATAAATTCTTCACACTGAAAGAAAATTCCTCATGTCTTCATGAAAAATCTTTGCGCCGAATGCTTACCAAATTCCAGAATTGCAGACCCAATTGGTTACTCTACAAATTAAGAAGCAGCATGAAATCACCACACTTCTTTATAAGTTCTTTTGTGCAGTTTAGGTTTAAGGTTTCAAGATAATAAAGAAACTGGAAACTTTCAATCTTGACTTTCCAGTCTTTAGTGATCATTATAGGCTGACCTTTTTTAATTCCAGGTGAATGCTGTAATACAGCTAATATGTAAATTAATTATGTAAAATACATCCAGGACAATGATCATTATTTCGCTGCTTGTTTATGTGGAAGAGAGACACAAAACTATGCTTAATTTTCCCATGATTTTCACACCTTAACTGGGGCTTGTTTTTAGAAATTTGATTTCTGTGATATTTGACATAAACTTTCAACATACTTTGCAATCTTACTCACTTTTTAACGTCATCAAAGTTTTAATTTTTTTTAATTTTGCAATTGTATTGTCTGATTTCAAATTAGGATATTCATTTTTAACTTTTTGTTTGTTACTCTTTCTCTCAAAAATATTAAATTTTAATATTTTAATTGATTTTGTAGTTAAAAAAATTTATTTAAAATTAATCAGGATTTAGACCAGTAAATGAAACTTTTGTGAAATTATTATAGTTTTTGTATAGTTTTATTAATTTATTGCATTATATACAAAGGGGAGTACTTAAAATTCAGACTATGAAAGATAACTAGAGCTGCAGCACTGCAGTATTCTAATTCATATTACATTCACGTACATCTTGGTTCATGTTCAGCCCGTGTTATCGTTTTGCACCAGGCATTCTAACATTTGAAATATACAATTGGCTATTATCACCAGTAGTCACTAAAACTTACATTCGACCAGTTTTTATTTATTTATATTTTCAAATGATTATAAAAGTACAATGTACAAACATTTGATAAAGGATGTACCGAAAATTTGTGTAATATTAGAATTCATAAATTTCTAGAAGCTGTTTTCTTATATTTGTTTTATAAAGACTCAATTGAAATATGAAAAGTGGCTGTTAGAATTTAAATATTATTTATTAGTGCATATATTTTTTAATTAAATTTGAAAAAAATTTTAAATTTTAAATCTTAATATTTTATTGAGTTGCGAAAATACTGAACAAATGAACACGAAATTGAAATTAGTGATTGGCGGTGAAAATAATAAAATAAAAAATTATATATATTATCTATTGCCACCTAACAATAAAATAAGCAATATAATGTTAAAATATGTATAAAATAAGTTTTAATTATTATTTATTTTTAAATGTGATTAATATAAAATAATATTTTTTTCAACAAAAATTAAACATCTTATTAATTTGTTAAAATTAAAGGAAACTTTATTTTAGAAGTTTACAACGTAAATTTGTCTAATTAAAATTCTTTAGACATTCTGCCAATTTTTATTTACCCATAATAATGTATAAATTTAATTTAACTTATATAGTTAATTCTTAAATGTCATTTTGAATAAAATGTAATGAAAATGTGAATATTATCAGATAATTTTTTTTTATGTAGACAACGTTTATTTTCAAACATTAAAAATGTAGAAAAAAACTATTTTATTTTTATTTCAATTTTATTTTTCAGTTATTTTTAAAATTTTAGATAACAATACATACAGAAGAACAATATTTTACGAAGTTTGGTTTTACAAATATTTAATTTTTCGTTTTATTTTTGAAAACTTAATGGCTAACTATATGACACAAAGTAAATGAATTAAGTTCAAGATGTTAAACCAGTGGTCAGCAACCGATAACCCACGGGTTACCTGGGAAATTTTTAGTGACTACTTAAGCAATCTCAAATCTTACAGGTGAAAAGAAAAAGCATCAAGAAAGCCATTAAAATAATTATATGTTCTTAATTAAAAGAGATTCCCTTTATTTACACAAGTGTTTAATTTTCTGCTAACATTTTATGATTTCTTTCAAGTTGTAAATATAGATTTTATTATAATAAATTTGGAATTCTCTATTTAATGTATATTAGAGATCATATGTAATCTAAAATAGAAGTAATGTGACTCACCATCAAACATTTTTGTGAAAAAAAATTGAAAATATGACCCACTTATAAAAAATGAAGACTTTGGAAAAATTCGAAGCCATTCTAATCATTTTCTGCAAATAATATAACCATAAAATACATGTTTTTAATTTTTTATTTTCGCTGCATGCATATGCCAAAGGTAAGTCAGAATTACCGGTCTGTAGTGAACTAAAAAGTTCTTGTACAAAAAATAGTTTATTATTTTTGTAAATTTTATATTTTGTGTTAGGTAAACATTTAAACAAAAATTTTAATCAAAAATTTTTAGAAATATTATTTTAATTTTATTACTGATCGAATATTTGCTTATTCCAGTTTTGGTTGGCTATGGACAAAAAGATTTCAGATCAGTTAGGAAGTATAAACATATATATTAATATTTTACACCAGTTTTTATTCCATATTTGTAGAAAACCAATGGGTCTTTGATTTCCAAGTTAAATTTTACCCACCACATGTCGATGATTTTGAAGAAGATCTTACGAAATATTTTTTCTGTTTGCAAGTCAGACAAGATATAGTTGAAGGAATGTAATATTATTTTACAAATGTGAAATAACTTTTTCCATATTTCCATAGATTACCGATGTCCTTCAATATATTTGTTTTGCTTGGGGCTCACGCTGTTCAGTCAGAGGCTGGGGACTTTGATCCCAATAACCATCAAGGAATCGAATATCTTAGAAAAATGCCATTTGCTCCCAAAGCTTTACAAACAGATGAATTATTGCTAAGAATTAGTGAACTTCATAAACAAGTCGGGTAAAAAATTAATTTTTATTTACACACCTCATAAATATTTGAAATGTTTAAATAAAATAATAGAAGATGTTAGCTATTGGCAACTAGGAAATTTTTATATTTATATTTATTAAAAAATCAAAAATATATATTCAAAATGATAATAAAATTATTTAAAAAATCAGCAATATATCATTATTTGGTAGTAGAGTTATACACTACACATATTTAATAAAACTATCATTTATATATACTTTTTCTATACTTTTTTATGAATAGTCGTCTATGAATAATCATTGTTAGTTACAACATAGTTTCATTTCAATTCATTTTTCATTTTAAATGGTTAGCTAAATAAATTCAAATTTCATTACATAATATTTTTAAACAAACTTTTAAGACTGTTTTAATTTCGATGCTACTTTTCAAATTTTAATTCAAATATTAAAATTCATTTCAAACATTTTGACAAATATTCATTGAATTTTCTCCTTAGGAGAAGTATATTTAATTTCAATAAAATCACTCATCTATTTCTTTGCAACTGAATCGGTTTTTTCCTTAAAAATTTCATTTGTCTTTATTTAGTTTTCGAATTTAGATCAACGTTTTCCCATTTAACTCCACATCTCAGCATTGCTTTTTGCAACTGCCGAAAATTTGTGTTTTAAATTAAAAAAACAAAATAAATGATTTTATAATTTTATGAAATGTTTTTGGGATATTTCTGAATTTTTTTTGGAATTGCAAAGTTTAACTTATATTTTTGTTCAGTGATTTTTTGAGATAATTTATACTATTTATTATTCAAACTTCAAACTTTACTAATATATTGCATTTTTAAAATTAAACTTACCGAATTACTACATTTTATGGTAAATTACTAATGTATCGAGAAAAATTTAATAAGACTTGACAATTTCCGTATTTTATTTAAATATTTTAGATTTTTACCAAATATTATTTATACATATTTTGTTGATATCCAATTAAATTAATATTGGTAATAAAACTAAAAAAACTTCATGATAACTATTTTTTAATAATTTTTATACAATAATTTTGAAATATATATTAAAAAAAGTTTAAAAAAAAGAAAAATTTTGATTGAATTTGAATGTTACGGAATTTTAAAAAACAATGGCAAGAATGAAAAATTTAGAAAAATAGATTCGAGAACAAAATTTTAAAATTAAATAGGACAAGAAGAAATAATATTAGTCATTACAAAGAAACAAGATTTATAAATTTTTTTGGTATTTTAATTCTTTTGTTATGATTTTTAATAACGTTGTAAAATTTATTAGTTTTAAAGTTTGTTATTTTAACCTGTAATTCATATTTTATTTCATGTTAATTGCATAATTTATACCTTACACAAAATTTACATACTAACACCCTATCTGTCCCAACACAAGTTTGTACATGAGACTTCACAAAATGTCAATTTACTAATTGAAACAATACAATTTGAAAAAAAAACAGGCTTCCCACAAATTTTTTTTAATAACTACGCCTTTTAGAATATGTATTATATATGTTTAAAGGATATCCTCATATCCTCATATTTCTGGAATAACACAAAATTTAAAAATAACGTTACAAATAGACTGAAATTTATGGAAATCTAAGTTAATTTTGTAAACAATTCACTTTGCAAATCATCTTTGATATTTCTAATCTTCAACTCCTCAGTCAATTCTTCTTGCGAATCATGCATCATGTGAGTATCATATTCATCATCTGATTCGAACTTTGACATCAAGCAATCCAAACGTCGACCCATTTCTCTCACTTCCTTTTCCATTCTTTCATTTAAATTATCTGGTTGCACAAAAGCCACATTGTCTGTCTGCGATTTATCACCTTGAAATCTAATTAATTTCTTTAATATTGGCATCTGAAATTTATTTACATTCTTTGGGCATGATCTGGCCATATGTCCATAATCTCTGCATGAGTGACACTGAATTTGACCTTGACGATTTAATTTGTCTCTCTGTGGTGAAAGTGATGTTGATGGATATCTTGATCTGACAAAACAATTTCGTGAGATATACCATTTTCTGCCGCAATTATAGCATTGAGCATTTACATTAGTTCGCTGATCATTTGTGTTTATTTTATTAAAACTTTTCTCACCATTACCCTTCAGCGAATCTGATCGCATTTGTTTCGAGCTTTGCTGTACATTATTCTTGAACCAGCATTGATTACTATCATGTCCCATCTTTTGGCAATGATCGCACTGGATTTGAATTGGACTTTTATATAATTAATAAGATAATAATATATAGTTATTTTATAAGATAAGATTATATTAATTATATAAGATAATATTAAATATATTATATTATTAATAAAATATACAATTATTTTATAATTATTTAATTTTATTTTTGAAATTATTAACTACATTAAGTATTCGCAACTAAAATAAATTTTTATTTTTTAATTTAAAATTATTGTCAATGGAATTATTGAAAAAGTACGATGAAAGAAATATCCAATATCTGGAAAATAAAATATCATTTAAATCGCTATAAAGTGAGTGTTATCAATCTCAATATAATTTATAAAATCTAAACTCGAAATAAAAATAATCGGACATATAGCAATTAAATAATATTCTTTGTAAATTAGCGGTATCATACATGTATTATGTCATTTAAACCACATCTAGTTTTAGAATGAAATATTGTTTCAACTTTATAAAATTAGTCAAATTCCAAATTTTGCAATTGTTAAAAAATTCTTTTGATTTTTGTAAGCTTTTTACTTCGTATAGAATGATTATTTGCATTCTTGTTTATTTTCAAATGCTATTGTTAAACTGAATTTTAAGATTTTAAAATCTTTCACAGGAATAAATATTATTTTTTTTCTAAAAAAATTATCACATTTATAATTGGTTTTAATTTTTTAAAATATATAATTAAATTTTTAAAAAATTTTTTTACGTTTTTCAATTAAATATTTTATTTTATTCTTCATTTTTTTTCAATACTTTACTATTGGAATTTTCGTTTTTTTTCAGTGATCTTTTTGTCATTAATCATTAATTTAATGCATTTTTATCAAAAACCTTTATTCCGTGAATTTAATTTATTAATAATTATCTCTTTGATCGGTTTTTCCCTTTCAAATTTCATTTATTTTCATTTGGATTTTGAATAAAGTTCAATATTCTTTCCATTTCAACAATTTTTTTATTGTATATGTATAAGTCGATATCAAATTTATAAAGTTGATCACGAATATGTCACATTTTATGTTTATTTTTTTTATAGATCAATATCTTCTAATTCTTTATTTCTCAACCGAATGTATAATTACATATATTTTACATGTCGTCAGTACATGTAAAACATTTTATGTAAATTGTAAAAATATTGATTAGTCAATTTTGTCCACATTTAAATTATAAATAACTTAAAATTATTATGAAATAATGTATTTCATAAACTTTTAAATACACTCATCTCACGATTTATGCGGTAGATACGTTCCATAAAAAATCGCGTAACCCGAAATAGAAAAATGTAAGATAGTTTCCGGAATATCAAAGTTTACCTAAATTGAGGGATGAATATTATTTATTTCTAATAATTATAATTTTGAGTATTTATTTTTAAGTGCAAAAAATGCAAAAGACGAAAATGAGCATAATAAAAATAAAAATACAGATTAAAACATCAATAATTAATATTCTTGCTTAAATCATTAGAACGTTTTGTAATATAATATTGTTATAGTTTGCGAATTTGAAAATTGATAAAAATAATCAAATATTTACGTACACATGTTATTTTTTAAAACTTACTCAAAACAAATCCGTTGAAAATCAATAAAATGTAACTTAAGCGCATAAGTTAAATGCGCTTAATTATTAAAGAAAAATGTAAAATTTGATTTTCTGTATTTAATTAAAGAAATCTTTGTTATATTCCCCAATTTTATTTAAAGTTTTTACTTATCAGTTACAAAATAAACACTAAGCACATTAAAAGTAAGTAGATAATACAAAAAATTTAAAATTTTTAAAAAATTGACCACCAGAGTAATTTTGGCTTTTAAACTTCAAATTCGTAATAAATTGAAGATTTTTCATTACTTTAAGGAATCTCAGAACTGTGACATACAAAGCCGATTTGTATTTAATATAAAAAATGGAATGAAAAATTACTTTTATTATTATTATTAAAGTCATTATTTAAAAAATATTTTGGTTATAATAAAATTTTCGCTGTAAAATCCTTTAATTTTTTATTTAAATTTTATTGTTTTTGAAATACGTTTTAATTTTTATATAACTGAAATTGAAAAAAAATTTGATTTGATTTTCTATAATTAATTAAAGAACTTTTTGTTATACTACTCATTCCTATTTTAAATTTTTTATTATCAGTTACAAAATAAGCACAATAAAGTAAGTAAAATTTCCTTTAATTTTTGGTCTATGTTGCACATATTTATTATTGGGCTTCAGCGGAATTAGACGCATTAAATAAAGACATTTGGAGATCAAAAACATATCCAAACAATACATTCGTTTAATAGTAATAATAGAAACTGAGAACTAATCTGCTTGATGAGCTTAAAGCTTTAATCAAAATTGAAATACGATTCACATAAAAACAAATTAACAGAATTTACATTTTAAAGTGGTTGTGTTGAATATAAAAAATCAAACTATTGCTTATGTTGTCTTAGGTACTTAAAAACACAAAATTTCACTGAAAACTTTGTTAAATTCATATTTTAATAAAAGTCGGAAACTTGTGTTGTGTATGTGGAATATGAGCCAAACAGGGTTAGTGATTTTGCTAGAGTATAATGGAAAGGCATTTGATTTATACCATGTACGACTAAAGTGCTACCATGCGCATTTTTAGTGGCGTTTGGTACTACACATCTTTTTGATCAATTAAATTTTAATTAATGAGAGAGGTGAATCAATTAAGTGATCGAAGAAATATCTGTCTGATCAAAATCATACAATAGAAGTAAGGATTGACAACAATATGAACTATTTTTTGATTTTGTAGTTTTTTTCTTGTTAAATAGATTTAAAATTCAAAAAACCAGTGACAGTCAAAAAGTCGCCTTGTCATTTGATAAATAATTCTTTCTATAATAAATATTAAAAAATGAAAAACAAGAAAAATATAATGCAAGAACAATTTCAAGTAAACTAACTTTACTGAAAATAAAATTAAAATGATCTCTAAAACTTTTTCATTTGTTTGAAATAGAAATTAGTTTATTTACTCTTTTTGTTTGTAATATTTATTAAATTTGATGCTCTATTAACTTCATTTAATTATCAATCAAGCCTTTTAATGATAGATTGAAAAAAAGAATAACACCTTTATCATTTGTTTTGTTGTCCATCATTTGTCACCATTAACAGCTTTATTTGACTGTAATCTCATATTTTTTCAAAACAAACTTAATCTATTTTGATGCTTTATCTTTAAAAAAAATAATAAATGCACAAAACTTTAGCTTTTTGAAAATTTTTTAATGGCAATAATTTTTTTTAATGTATCTTAAATTTTAAATTTTTTTCTTTTATTTATTTTAATTTTATTATTAAATGAAATATGCGTTATATTATTAATAAGATAACTTTTATTTTATCTAATTACACTCGAATTTTTATTAAAATCCATTTTTTAAATATAATATTTTTGATTTAGTTTTTACGAAGTTAAAGATCTATTTTTAAATTAAGCATTTATATTATTTCTATGATAATTTTTTATTATTATGTTTTTTTTATTATTTTAAGTATCACTATTGTAAAAAAAATAATAGCATTTAGAAATTTAAATAAATTTCATTAAAATATTATAGTTTTTCTTTAATTTCCTTAACCCTTTCGCAGCTGCTGGGACACATGTGTCCCAGCAGAAATTTAAAAACGGCTGAATTTAAAAGTTTCCATATAATATGGGATATATGTATCCCAAATCGTCTTCTGTAATCTTATCTAACGGTATTTAACTTTTAAAAGGGGGCTTTATTTCAAAAACAATGAGTATTTGTAATCAAAGTGTTGCAAAACTTATTTTAATATATAAAACTATAAACCTGGCTTTATAAATAATCCTTTAAACGGAAAGTCGACTAAAACAGATTTACGTAAGTTTTAATATTTTATTTCGAGGATATATATATATATATATATATATGTGTGTGTGTGTGTGTGTATATATTATTTTTAAATGACCTCTTGGAGTAATTTATCATGAAGAGTAAAGCTCGTTTCATATTATACATAAAAAGTTGTTTAAAATTTAGGATGCAGACTCCCGAAGAAGCAGATCGGGCTTTTCTCTGGAATGCAATGAAACTTGGAATGTATGGAGTAGATATGCATAAAGTTAAAGTAATAAATTGATTATTTAAACAAATTTAATAACAATAATTTATTTTGGTAAATGAATTTTATTAATACGTGTGAGTCTGCGAGCATGTAATTGAACTCTGAGAAAGTTTATTGGCATCACTCAATTTAAGAAACCTAAATATATAATTTCAGGTTGAAATTTTATGTGAAGATTATATATCAAAAATATAATAACTCACTACTTGCACGGAATCATATTATAAGTAATACATGTAAATCAATCACTATGTTTTGGTTTTCTCTGTTTTTATTAGATAAAACATAAAAATTTTTACAGTTGTTTTAATTTATTGAATAAAATATTAACTGAAAATATTAAAAATGAAACATTTTTTTGGTTTTATTCGATTTTTCAAGCCTTGTAACATGTCTATGAGTTGAATTGTAATTTGAACATTTTTTATTAATTATATGATATAAATAAAAACCAAATATTTAGTTATCTATAAAATAATATATGTCAAAACAAAATTTCATAAATCATCGTTCTGATAAGCCTACTTAACTATCTGTAAAATTAGTTGGTCTACTAATTAATTGTCATTTCTCACAAAACATACAAAATCTGACCTAGTGTTCTCTATTTACCTTTTCAATATGTTCTTATCTATTGATGAATCGCATTTTAAATCATTTTGCACCAATCGATGATGAAATTACTCATTTTAAATCAGAGTGCTCTTAGTGCTACACAGTTATCATCATATTGGTTGGTGATTTATTCACAAAAATCTATTCATAATTAATACACACATGATAAACACTCAAATCATTTTCAAACACACACAAGACTTTATACTAATAAGATTTATTTTTATATTTTTTGTAAAGTTTTTCTTCTCACAATTTACCATAAATTATTAATATCAAAATATTTTTGTATGTTTAAATTAAACAATAATGTCTAAATCTTGTTTTAAAAAACAATAAGAATGTGTAATTTCTTTGACCAAAATCGTTTTATTATTTTATTTATATTTTATATTACTTACAAAATAATTTTCTTAGTATGTTGTTAAAGATATTGCTGTTAATAAAATACTAAACGCGAATAATATGAAATTTAACAAATAAAATATTTTTTCTTTGAAAGAGTTGATTTAAACAAAATTTAAATTTTCAGTTCTCTTTCATAATAGAGCGAGTGTTTGATGATAATATAATTGTAGTATATTTTAAATAATTTTTATTTCCAGTTTTGTCAACTTCTGCTTTCTAATAATAATAAATTTCATAGAGAATTTTTATTTCTTATTATTGTTATTTAAAAAAGTTAGAATCGTTTATGTGTTTATCTAAAAACTGCACTATTAAAAGTGTTGAAGCGAAATAAAACACTATTGTTGGAATTTGTTTAAATGAGACAGTCAAAGAAATAATAGTTTTTATTTATAAATAATAGTATTATTTGTTATTTAATTTTAATGTTATACTATTAATTATACCATATATATATATACTTTAATTTTAACATATTTTTTTGACCAAAATTTCGAATTCGAGTTCCAAAATGAATATAATAATATTTATATTATTTTTAGTATTTCAAGAACCTGATTCACATCATTTGCTATAGCATCAAATGATGTTTACTAAGCATTTGTAGGTTTGTGTTAATCAGTGTAACATTGTTATTCAGAGAATTTTAGCTGCCATTTAAATCTAAAACTCTTAAAAAATCAATTGCCGAAAACATTAATTTTGAGTTAATTAAAAATTTAATTGATAGTCTGCTGAGAAAATTTGTGCATTGGAAAATCGGTATTTTAAATGAACTTATATTTAGCTTGATTTTTCCCGGGTGCTGATTTCAAAATTTTTATTCCGGTTTATGAGTGAAACGAGTTCAAAACTCATTACATAATACATGTTTAGTTTAATTATCAATGGATGCAGATAAATGACATAACTCAGTTTGACAGTAACTGTAGAATTTACTGTTAAGAATGCTCACTGATGTAATCGATGCACTTTACAGTTCACAATATGAATATATCCAAGGGTTTCCGTTGTCTTTTCTGTAAATAAGCTCTTTCCGATGACAAAACCATTTACAGAAACACTTTATGATTTTAGTTCTTTCAGTACTCCCATTGATACATTTTCCAGAAAAGATTTGAAACTTTTGATTGAAGTTTTTCTTATCATTAGTGATTAGAATTTGCAATAAAAAATTAACATCATAATTGCCATGTTTATAAAAGATCATTTTCATAAAATTGAGATTTAGAAAATCTTTCTCGACATTGGGATAATAGTTGATCAGCTTACTCAAGCCATCGCGAGTGATCACGATGTTAATAGTCTTGAAGGATCTATCAAAAATTAGTCAGGCCGTTTATCTGTACAAATAAGGAAATCGTAATTATTCAGCAAACATGGGTTTAAAAAAATTAATTTTTTTTAACAAGAAAAAAATATTATTTCTTGAAATATATATTCCCAAAAACGTTTTTAAAAAAAATGTTATTTATTTGAAATTTTTAATATATTAATTTCTGTCTATTATACTTTTATTAATGACCGAAACATCGTTATAAAAATTTATAGTTATACTTTATATAATTTCTATAATAAATGAGAAGTTTACTTTGCTAGTGAAATGCAATAACAATTGAACAAATATCTAAATAAACAATCAAAAATGTTAAAATATGACTTTTATCCAGTGAAATTTAAACACATTATATACCGAGTGTTTCAAAAGGTGATAGACGATAAAGAATTTAAATATTTTTCAAATCATTCCAAATAATAAAAATATTTTAGTTTGTTTTGTCGTATCAGTATCACTAATTTTATTTTATAAGAAATTATGCGAAAGAAGTGAGGAAAGTGTTGGACAACAAATTTGGAAGAAAATGGATTTGTTATCTTGGACCGATAGAGTGGCCTGCTCGATCACCTGGTCTAACAGTACCAGATTTTTTCCTTTGGGTCATTCTTAAGAATATTGTCTATGCTGACCATTATGACAATTGGGAAGATCTAAAGAAAATATAGTAATTTATTCATTTGCTCAAATTCCATTACAAGATATCCAGAATGCATATAACGCTGTATTAAAAAGGTGTAAACTTTCCATTGATGTAGATGGTGAACACTAAGCATTTATTGTAATTTCTATTTTAAATAAAATTTAAATATCTGTTATCTTAAATAATAATAAAAAATTAGCATTTATATTGTTTTAAAAATGTTTTTAAATAAATAGAATGGTCTATTACCTTTTGAAACACTCGATATATATATATATATATATATATATATATATATATATATATATATATATATATATTTATTTATTTATTTATTTATTTATTTATTTATTTATTTATTTATTTATTTATTTATTTATTTATTTATTTATCGTAGAATCAGCAAAACGAAGAACTAAGCGTCGGAGTTTACCACAGTGGGATCCTTATTTATCGAGGAAGAATCAGAATTATTCGTCACTCATGGCCTAAGATTGTCAAACTGACATACAAACATAAGAGTTTTTACCTTTTTCTTCGCGCTACAGAAATAAACAAAGCCGAAAGGCAACTGGAATTCAAATGTGGAAGCCATAAATTGGCCAAACGACTGTGGAAAGCTTGTGTAGAACATCATACATTTTTCAGGTAATAATAACAAATTTTTACTTAAATTCAATATTTAATCAGAATGGTTGATGCCGAAAATCCAAGAAAACCTCAATTAATACCTGGATTTGGAACTCGAAAATACTTATATCCTTCCTCTCCTTCTCCTTCATTGTTTAATAATAATAACCAATCGGCTCCAAACATTATTCTTGGTCGACCGCAACCAAAGGTCAGACGAATGCAAACTCAAAGAAAGGAAAAAGAAAGTAACATTCACTTGAAATAAATTCGTCAATTAGGGTTTTACGCTAAATTTTAAAAGTCTTTGTAAACTTTAACCATTCAATGTTTTTAGAAATTAAAAAAATTCAAAGATCAATTATGATCAAATTATCCCTGGTCTGTTATTTACGAAAATAAAGAGTTTACAAATATAGAGTTTTTAGACGAGTTAGAATATGATGATGTCACGGATTGCCCCATGAAACTTTGCAACATTCCAAAGTTTGAAAAGAAAAACTCTACTTTTAAACTTAGCAATTAGTGTGTTTTCATGCACACCAACTGTGATAATTGATGACAATGAGGTTCCAGATAATTATGTCTTTCACCATCCTCATTTAAGTTTAATACACAGAACCAATGTCACTGACGGAAACCCTATTTATTTATTATTGCTGGAAAATAAAGTCAGACACCATTATACCGCATTGACCAAAATTGGTTTTTGGTTTTTCTTATTTTTTCAAATAAAATTATTAGGATAGAAGAAAAGCAATATCACTGTAAATCTCAATAAACTGTAATATAAACGTTTTTTGCGTCATTTTAATTGTAGAAGAGATGATGGAAGAAAAAATATGTAAAGAAAATTATTTTTAAAATATTAAAAATATTTTTTAAAATATTTTTTAATGTTTAATATTTAGAAAAAAGCAGGTAAGTTTCAAAAACTAACTGTTACTAGTTTTATTAATTTTAAGAATTATTCAAATTAATTTAATAAACAAGTAATTAATTTTAAATTTTGTCTAGCTCCACTATCTCCCAGTGGTATTGCACCATGTGCAAATAACGATGAAATATTTAGCTTAGAAGAGAGTCTTGATAATGCCATCGAAAGACCAGAACTTCTTGAAGAATATTGGCAAATGTCAATTGACGATTCAACTCCCGAGATGGGAATTGATCCTCTAGGCTTAGATGTTGCCGGAAATAAAGGTTCAGGTTGGCAAGTACGTATATATTTTTGTAATTTGTAATATAAATTAAAATTTACAGGGTTCTAGGGCAAATAAAGGTGTTAAAGGTCCTGGAAAATACTATTATGAGGGAAAGGTCGTTGAGGATGGGTTAATAAGACTAGGCTGGGCGACAAACGATGCAAGTCTAGATCTAGGATCGGATAAAGAAGGGTTTGGCTATGGTGACAGCCAAGCTGGAGATAAAAATGGTGGATTTAAACGAAATTGTAATAAAGAAAATGGATATGGTCAACCTATTAAAGAAGGAGATTTAATTGGTTGTTTTCTTGATTTTGACAATGGCAATATTCAGTGGAGCAAAAATGGAGCAACATTTGAGCCTGCATTTAAAATTCCAGATGAATTAAAAGATGAAGCATTTTTTCCAGGTACAATTTCAATATTATAAAAATATTTTAATTTTGGACGTTTAGCATCTAGTATTAAAGATGGTAGAGTAATTTTTAATTTTGGAGATGAGCCATTATCATTTCTACCGAAACGCGACTGGTTACCTGTTTCTCAGGCTAATGAAAACAATGTGGTTCCTAATAAAAATATCGGATGGAGAATGAATCCGTTTGATGCAACGACAGGGACAGATGTATCTGGAAATGGATACACTCTTCAATCAAAATTAAATGGAGAATGGAATGGATGTAGAGCAAATAAGGTCTGTGATAATAATAATAATAATAATAATAATAATAATAATAATAATAATAATAATAATAATAATAATAATAATAATAATAATAATAATAATAATAATAATAATAATGATAATAATAATAATAATAATAATAATAATAATAATAATAATAATAATAATAATAATAATAATAATAATAATAATAATAAGGATGAAGAACATGCAATAATTAAACGTTCATCCAAAAACAATTTTACAAATTAGAAAATTAGAACAAACATTTTTTTTTATTATTTGTTGTTGCTTCTCACTTCTTTAGTGAATTTGATTCACTTTTCATCAATAAAAATTACCACTTGCCGTTTTAAATAACTTTTTTAGAACACAAAACTTGCATTTTCGGTTTAAAACTTTTATTCTGTAATAATTTATTACGAATTCTCTCAATTTAATCAAGTTAAAAATCTACACTTATTACTCTAATGAACTAATTTGAGTAGCAATTGTAACTCAATATTAATCAAGAGAAGTAGAAACTTTATTTTTGATATATTTAATTATTTTTGGGAGAATATTAATTTTGGAATCTTATTTTTGAAAACATGACAATATATAAAAAATATAAATAATATTTTTTTTGTTTAAATCAATTAGAATTTAAAACTCATTTCTCAAAGATTTAGTCAGTAACATTTATCATTGTTGAGATTTTGTGTGGCATTTAATTAATTTAATTAAAATGATAAGATCACCGAATGATCACCAATATTACTATATAGAATATATTTACCACTATCTAATACTTTTCTCTTTTGATCCAAATTAATATGTATAAAAAATATCTCTTATCAAATTTAAATTAAAGGATTTACACATTTTACTAGCCAGTTTTACGAAAATAACATGTGAATAAAATGAATTTGTTTTATCAAATTAAACTAATTATCAAAAATGATGATATTAAGCTCCACAAAATTTAGACTAAATAATCAAACAAATATTGTAAATATTCCAAATTTAATGTCACGTTTCGATAAAAATTCTACAGATTGCACTATATTTTTTATGATCAGCATTAAAGCAATATTTATTTAGAAAATATTTACCCAATAACTTCAAATTAAACATAATCTAATATAGTAAAGTTAAAAATTACTACTTATGACATTCAATAATATATATATTTGTAAAATATAATATTAGTGTATTAAAATTTATAACATTAACTTTTTCAAGGCTAGAAAGACTTTTGAAGTAATACAAAAGTTTTAGTCATTAAATTTGCTTTGACCAAAGACGTTTACGTAAGATTGCTTATATAAATATTTTTTAAAACACAAATTTAATTAAAAAAATTATCGAAATAATTTTGGCAATCAATGTGTTATGAGGGAACGGACATGCGCCCCCTGGTCAAGAAAGCCCTAATAATAAATGATAACCTATTTCTTAAAGATATTCTTTACTCAAATTGGCTAAAATTGTTTAATAAAATGAGGAGTTAAATTCGGGAGAATTTAAGGCATCATGTTTTCTAATTACAAATTTTATAGAATTTTTCAGTTAACAGTCATACACAATCGGAGCTACGAACATTAATGTTGAAGCTTTATGAAAATTTTTATTTAAAATATTAATTTTCAGAAAGTATTGCGGGATCTTTATTTGGGCTTTGACCCAAAAGTTGGGAACCACTGTCTTAATTGAATATTAAAAATAGTGTATTGATCAATTATGAATATGGAAAAAAATTTAACTGAAATAAATGTAACTTATACGTGCAACAGCACTGTGTAATTATTTATTACAGTAAATGTAACTAATATTGCTAAAAATGACGATATCTTTCGATTTCTTTCATGTTTACATTCTTCACATTTTTTAAAGAATTTTACAGGGTTATTTCAAAATATATTTAGAAAAATTAAATAATATATAAAGAGATCAAAATAATAAAACAAATAAAAATAACGCCAATAAAAACTTTTCGTACGATATATTTCGACAGCATAACTATCATCTTCAGGTACTCAAAACCAACTAAAAATATTATGAATTAACTTTTAATTTAAACAAATTATTTTTTATTAATTTAATTTTATAATAAATATTTATAAAATATATTCAAATCACTTTTAATTAATTTAAAGTTTTTATTTATATTATAATTTTTTAAAAAATTAATGTAATTTAAAATATCGTACGAAAAGTTTTTTATTGGCGTTATCTTTTAATTAAATCGTTGCCAAATTTATTTAATTATTTATTTAAAAAATTATTCGTTCTATTTTTTGTTTGGTTTTGACCATGATCACCGATAATATCGTAATTTTCAGTTGCAACACTTGGTGGGGTTAATCATGAATTTTTTAATTATTTTTTTACAGATATTTCAAAAATAGTTTGCACCTTAATTAAAATATTTAAATGTAAAATTTGTATAATCAAAAATGTTTTATATTTTAATTTTTTTTTTGTTGACTAAAAAGCGAAAGTTGAATTTCAGTTTATTAGTCATTAAAAAGCAATTAAATTGATACATATTTTATTTGTGAAATAAATTAAGTCTAGCCGATAGTATCAATACAAAATCATCAATTTGGGTTGATTTCACATCTGAAATTAAATTAATATTTAACAGTTTAGCAATTATTTTTTAAGGTGAATTCTGTTTATTTAATAACAATTCATAAATTTAATTCTTTTCTCCATTTTCAAATAACTATATCAATAAAATTGTCTTGTTTGAATAATCTAATGAAATGGAAAAAAAAATAAAAAATATTCAATTTATGATGGAGCATGTAAATGATTTTACTAATTGTAAATGAAAAAGAATTTTTTTTTATTTAATTGTTAAAATCAATCTACATGTATTTTTTACTTCCCATTTAAAAATCTTTATAATAATTTATTGGAAAATATCTTGAAAGGGTTTTACTAAAATCAATTTATTTTTAGACTTTTAGAGTTTTTTCAGAAAATAAATTTAATAAATTTATCTCTTGAAAATTGTCATTTATCAATTTTCAATTCCGTATTTTGTTTGTATAATAATTTGTAATACACAATCTAGTTTTTTCGATAAACAATATTATTTCAAGTTTTTCACGCGGTCATTTGTTATTATTTTTTCTAACTAAGCAGAGCAGTTTTTTTAAATATCAATTACAAATTTTATATTTTATTTTAATTTCATTATTAAATATAAAATCATTATTATTTACCTAGTTTTTTTTTCATCATTCTTTCTTTGTTTCTAAACCTAAAGAAAGTGCAAAAATATTTTTAACAATTTAACGGGTTTAATAAAACGAAAATCAAAAAAACATAATTTATTATAAAACACATCTTCATGACCATTTTATTATAAGATTATTTTTTAATTTAATTTTTTAATAATAAAACTCAGATGTTGATAAAGTATTTTATGTTTTTTATTTTTTACAAACAAGAACTAACCGAAAAATAAAACTAATATATTTTTCGGTGCTTCAAATTATATTTGTTTTTAATATGAAATTTATGTACTTAAACATTTCAAGTCTGGCATGTGGCGTTGTTAGAGTTATTATTAAATGTTCGTCATTAACTTGATTTACTTTGTTTAATAATTTAATTAAGTCAACACTGCAAACAAGTAAATTTGACTTTTTTATGATTTATGCTATAACTTAATATTCTATTCTAAATTAAAGTTTTATGAATAACAATTTGTACTTGGTCACTTTTATAAGTACCTATAATAAATTTTCTGGCCTCTAGATTTTATTATACTGATGGGCTTGAGGTTTTTGATGGTTTCAGATATTTAGTAATTATTTTGGATGTTTAAAGATATAAAAAATCTAAATATTTATCACCAATTTTGTAGGTAAAAAAATTACCAACATTTTAAAATTAGTTAGGTTAGGCAATTTTAAAATTACTTTTTAATATAGGGAGTTTTCGACTGTGGAAAATATTATTATGAAGTTATACCGTTGGAAGATGGTTTGGCAAGAGTTGGATGGGCGACTGATGATGGAAGTTTAAATCTTGGAAGTGATGGTTCCGGATTTGGTTACGGCGCTGATAATGATGGATTTGGACTAAAAGGAAATCAAGGTAAAAAAATGAATTCGGGAGAAATTGATAATTACGGAGATGTAAGCGATTCAAATACATTTTTTATAAATATACTTAAAAAATATATATTTTTACAACAATTTTAAAATTTAGCCATTTATGAAAGGAGATGTGATTGGCTGTTTCTTAGATCTCGATAACAAATATGTCAAATGGTCCAAGAATGGACAAGTTTATAAAGAGGGATATGTTCTTCCTGATGATCTAGTTGAATTAAGGGCATTTTATCCAACTGCAAGTCTTATTAATAACACATTAGACTTTAATTTTGGTAACAAACCTTTTGAGTTTTATCCTGGAGTAAGATTTGTAATAAATTGTTTCAGCATAAATAGGACATTTCTTTTAGAGTGAATGGAATCCATTGTGTTATGCTGCTCATGGTAATACAGAGAAAACCAAAAAGAGAGATCCTTCAGTATTTCATTTCTTTCTATTATTATTTTCACAGTTTCTTCTCTGAATTTAGCTGTATTCCAAACCATTTACAGATCGAGAAGAAGATGTTCTGGAAATTAGAAGACAAGCCAGAGAAAAATTTAAAAGAAATGATCAATTAGAAGAAGAACGCAAATTAAATAGTATTAAAGAAAAGGAAAGAATTGAAAAACAAGAAAAAGAACGTAGAATCTTATTACAAAAAGAACGAGATGAAGAAGAAAGACGCCGTAAAGAATTGGAAAGAGAAGAATATGAAAGACGTCAAAAAGAATTAGAAGAACTTGAAAGACAACGACAAAGAGAGATTGAAATTCGACAAAACGAAGAAAGACAAAGACTTCTTAATACAAAAGAAAAACAGGAAACTGAAGAAAGCTATCAGGTCATAAATATAATTAAATTTTTAATTGTAATTTAGAGATAAATTATGGAAATTTAGATATTTTTGTTAAAATATTTTGTATTAAAATTGGAATTTCTATAATTTGACCTGATATTATAATTTTAATTGAAGTTGATAGAAATATAACTAATAATGTTTGTAGTATTCCTTTAACAACACGTTAAAACTATATTCCGAATGTTGAACGATTTATTATGCATAAATAATAAATTTTTCAAAGAACAATTATTATGATATATTTATTTTTTCATTTATTTATTTATTTACTTATACATTTTTTATTTCACGTGAATAAATTGGAGTAATACTAGAAAAGGTCTACTCCGCCTTGACTACAAACACATAATATTGCACTGTGTATGGTGATTATAATATATTATGACAGATACTCGCCGGTATGGCACGATTCCCTTCATTTAATATTATATAAGGAATTGGGCCAACGTGATTATATATCGCAGATTGAAGATTCCGTATTGGATATTCTCGAGAATTTTTTTTTGCTATGTACTCGTTTCTAGAGAATTTATTTTACAAAATAAATTGTTCTTTAGTACGTTTTTAAATAAAATAGTTGATTCGACAGGTAATACTATCTGAATTTGACATACGAAAAAATTCAGTATTCAGAATTTCAGTATTTAGCAACTACGTTTTTTAAGTAACATCTGGCAAATGTCAGTTTAACTTAATCATAATATACTGAAACTGAATTTACATAGTTGTATTTTTTATTATAACTTAAAGTATTATTTACGAATATTATTGAATTGTTATCATTGAATTTTTTATTGAAATTAAAGAAAATTGGTGAATTTCCGGCGCAGCCTTTTTCACTTGAAAAAGTAATATAAAAATAACCATCGATATTTTTACTGATTCAGTCAAAAAAATTTTTTGTCAAATATAATTAAAATATTATCATAGTTTAAATAAATCGTAAATCATTTGTAAATAAAGAAATATATTTGCTAAAATTATCAAATAAATGCTATTATTATTACTATTATTATTATTGCTCAAAAATTTCATAAAATAAATTTTTTAGATTGTTGAAAAAGGTGATCCCGAAATTACTACAGAAACGTACGTCGATGAACTTGGAAGAACAGTGACCAGAACAGTAAAGAAGACTAAAATAAAAACAACCACAAATCTCAACAGAAACACGATTGAAAGAACAGAAGATGAGGTTTCTGATTTATTTAGTTTGCTTAATTTTTAATTAACATTTTTTAATAATTGAAAATTATTTTTCAATTTGATAAAATATTTCCCTAATATATTCGAATGAACTATTTTAAAAATTTCAGATAAATACAAGTAAAGTAGCAAAGCTTCGAGGCATTGGAATAGTAAGTTATTACGAAGACGATGATGATGATGAAGAGGTAATAAATTAGAAATATTTATTTAATTTTATATAATTTTATAAATCTTTTATATATTTTAGTTAATAAAGGCGATTCTATCGGTGACAAAATTCAATCAAAATGTAAGAGTTCTGCAAGACGAGCACTTTTTACCAACGAGTTCAGTATAGATATCCTCCAAATTAAATAAATGTAAATGTTTTATTTTTGATAATTTATAAAAATATTATTTACAAAATACTTTGGTAATTATTCATTTGTTTAAATCAGGATTTCCAAAAATATTTGAATTGACTGCCTCGTCTTAAAAGACAATTATTTTTCAGAACCCCATCAAAAATTCAATCAGTTATAAGTTTATTATTATTATATTAATCGAATTTCAATTAATTATAACTTAATTAAGTCGTATTATAAAATAAATAAAATAATTTGATCTCTCTTTTGATATGTTTTCAATTTACAATGTTCTTCATCTTTTTTCGACTAAATTTAACACGAATTTTTGAATCATCTTGTTTAGATCATGTTCTGAATTTGGTTATGAATATTAATATATACTTATCCGTAAAGGATGTTTTAATTAATATGTAAAAATCATTTTACATATTAATTATGTCAGGTAAAAATGCCTCTGATCCGAATGAAAATATTATTAAATTTAAAAGTAAGATGGTTTTTATACTTGAATTTAAAATCATATAAGTTTTTTCGTTTTACCTGATAATGACTGTGAATCCGTTGAAATATATAATATAAGTTATGTTATACTGGCGTTTTCTAATACTCTAATCCAGTGCTTCTTAATCTTTTGGTAATGAAGGAACACTTTGTTATCTCAAAAGTTTTGGCGGAACACCTGGGGTCCTTTCAACTAAGTACCGAAGAAAGAAGATGCAAGATTTGCGCGAATTGCAATACCTACCTTAATTTTTATGGTCGGTGTTGCAGAGAAGGAAGAGGCCCCCAAAACCGCGAGAATTTTTTTAATTAAAGTGTCCGTGAAATTGCAATTTAAAAACATTTCAATGTAAAAATGAAACTAAATTGAACTCTGAAATAGCATATATTTTTGAATATCTAAATTTGAGGGAACACTTCACCCAATGCTATAGAACACCGGTTAAGAACCACTGCTCTAATCACTTTATGTTATAATCAATTTATAAATAAATTATTTTCACCAATTTTGATGTTTCATAGTTATTAATAATTAATTTTAATTTTTAGAAAATGAACAACACATGACTATACAATATATTTATAAATAACAGAAATCCATTCTTACACCTGTTACTAAAAAAGTGGTTGAAATTGTCAAAGAATGTTAAATATTAGTTTTTATGACATTTTATGTGTATGTTGCTCATCGGCCACTGTTATTTTATAATTCTTTATTATTCGAAAAATATTTTATTGCTTTCTTGATTTGTTCATATCAAATTGTTATGAAGAAATATAATTTTATATGTTGTTCAATATTTGATTAATTCATTACGCTTCATTGACTTTGCTTATTATGTGTAATATCAATGTATTTAATAATATTTAGCTTGTTTTTTAAAATATTTTTAATTGAATTTTTAAATTTATTTATTTTTTATATTGGGAAAAATGACTAAGGTTGAAAAAATTTTCCCTTTCAAAGACTTTAAATAATTAATAAGAATTAATCGTAATTAGTTGTCACTTGTGAATTAATCAATTTAATTTCATTTATTTATGACAATAGATCAAACATTTATTTTCCTATGTAACACAAATTTTTGATTTCAAGTCATAATAAAATTTGATGAAACATTATAAAAAAAACAGATCAAATGTGAGCAAAAACTTAAAGATTTTACTGATATTTATTTTTGTTATGATATATTATTAAATATTTTAATGTGTAGTGATTATCATGTCGTAAGTTAGCTCTGATGTGACAACAGTAGTTTTCTGCATGCGGATCATATCGAAACTCACTGTCTAGTTAATGTGCATACGGTTGTCTTTTCAGTTTATCATACCAACAGAGCATTTCACTTTTACAGTGAAATTTCAACACTTATTTTCAATGTTTGAATTTATTTTGTGTCCAAAATATGAATGAAGAAAATTTTATAAATTTCAATAAGGAAGTTGAATTTGATTAAAGAAATCAAAGAATGAATTCGTATGAACGATTTATGAGTTATTAGTGGGTTTGATGGTATGGTTTTAAACAAAAAATAAGGAATAAGGAAATGAGTCTGGTGAAAATTATACAGCAAAGAGATCAAATATGAAATTAGAATAGAAAATATTATTTAATTTTTGGCGAGGAAATCGTCATACTTATTTTTTCGAAATGAGTTCAAAGTGCAGTGTTTAATGAAAAGAAATAGTTTATAATCCATTTATGAAATTATATATACAACATTATTTTCGTAATATATTTATTTGAAATAAGTGCAATTTTGTAAAAAAAAGTTTATCATAGTTCTAGTTAAATATGAATGTCATTTTTTCCTTTTTGATAGTAACTGATAAAATTGAATATTAATTTATATTATTGTAAATAAACCTTATGAAATCGAAAGAATATTTTCAAATCGAGAATTCTTTTAAAATAAAATTTGCAGCCGAGACTTAAATTTCTGAAATTTTGATGTAAATAAAAGTTAAGACAAAGGGGGGGTGATGGATTTATCAGGTATGACTCCAATTAAAATTAAGGAAAATCAATTAAGAGTGTTTTACTAAGTTAATCAATTAATTTATAAAGTTATTATTTATTAATAATTTATTAATAAAGATCCAGTTCTAATTTGGGAATACCCAGGTGCGATCAGAATGCCAAGATATTTAACGCACGGCAGATTCCTTTCTTTTAATTAGTTAAAATTGACTGACAAGTGACATTTTTTCATTGTCTAGATCAGGGCTTCTTAAACCATGGGTCGCGACCCCATTTGGGGTCGCGTAGCAAAATTCTGGGGTCGAGAGAGATAAAAATACAATTTAACAGAAAATGTTTTTTAACTTGTAAAATTATTGTTATAAAGATAAAATAACAATTATCGTAGATAAATATATCATAAAATCTTCTAGTTCTGAAAGATTGTTTGTACCTGCATTTCTTTTAAGAGTATTGTAATAACTTGAATAACATTTACTATGAATTAGAAGATGTTATAGAAATTTAAAAAAAATATAAATTTATTTTTCTTTTATATTTGTATGGGGTCGTCAAGAAACTCGCAATCATAAATGGGGTCGTGAATTACAAAAGTTTAAGAAGCTCTGGTCTAGATTATAAAATAAACTAGATTATAAAATTGATTTTATTTAATTAAAACTATAACTACCTAATAATTAAATGATTCTTAATCTCAATTTCTCTCGGAAAAAGAATCCATAGAATTAGGTTTTTGCTGACATTTTGATTTCTTAGGTTTCTCGAATAAGCTTTCTGAAATTATCCTTATCAATGCTTTTTACCTGATGTTAGTCACCAAACTTTGTGTCTTTTACTTACTATAATTCCCCGGTTTATGTAATGTTTAACTTACAGTAAATTAAGCATAATCGTAAATATATTAATCCTAAATTATTATATTAAGTAACATTGTCCATCGTTATTTTTTGTAATTAAATCTTGCTTATTATAGTTATTTACTCTAAATCTTATTATTTATTAATTTTTGAATTTTTGCAGATATTTTTAGGTTAAGGAATTAACTCTAAAAATTATTAGTAAAATCAATTAATTTTTTACTTTTCATTCTTCATCTCCTAGGTTAATAATCAATATTTTATATTCAACACAAATTTTTGAAACTGATTTTTTAAGTTTTAAAAATCTTTTGTTCAGTTTTAATTTTTTGAGTCTCTGACTATTTATTCCCAAATCTAGTTATTTTACTAACCTAATATTACATTAGCACTATAGTTTAGAGAAAAAATTTCTCAAAATTTCTCATTCACCAATGGAACTCAAAGAATTAAACCAGTGGGGCGCAAGCCGATTACTGGTATGATCGACTTTAATTTTTCTTATTTATGTGCGAAAATCTGTTAAATTAAAAACAAATAAAAGTAGTGGGATATGTTACCTTCAGCACACCCCTTCCCCCAAGGATAAAAAATTTTCTAAGTCTAAAAGTACAAGATCAAATTTTAAACAAAGACAATGACTCATTCAAGGTCATTGGGTGAGTCATCATATTTTTGCAAGGTCATTGAAACAAAGACGATGAATCATCAAAAATTTTCTCAACGTCAAATTATTTTTCTAAATCTTTAAAATATAATTTACTACTTAATATCATAATTAGTAAATTATATATATATATATATATATATATATATATATATATAATATATTTTATATTACTTATCATTATGTTATATATAGTACAGTAAACCCTCCAACTGCGCGGTTTTTCATTGCGCGATTTCGCAATTGCGCGGCCAAACCTTTAATACCAAAATTTCGATCTGCGCGCTAAAAATTTCGTAGCTGCGCGGTTTTTTTTGTTTTTGTCTATTTTAACAAGAAAAATCATGTCAATTTAATTTTTTATGGTGAATCCCGTAAAACTACGAATACATATGGTAGTGAAAATAGTGATTCATCGTATTTCGATGCACTGTATTTTTTATATAAAAATAATAAAGGCAGTTTCATTTTTCTACTGATGTGGTTAGGATTAGGATGTAAAATTACATAGTTTTAATTAATAGATATTTATACAAGTGTTTATTTAATTAAAAATATATTAGTATTAAATTCAAAAAAATCTTATTCGTGTGCATTAGATATAACCGTAATAAAAAATTATTACATCAATTAAAGAGTGTTATAAAGTGAGTATAAATAAAATTTTTGATTTTTGATTTAATACTCATTTTGATTTTATAGGTTTTTAATAATTTCTACACCTTATATATAATAATGGAAAAAGCTGGTGATGAAAATGATGAAAGTGAAGAAGATGTACAGATTACAGAAGAGAAAAAGTTTACTACCGAAAAACTATCAAGTTTTTTAAAACTTGGTAGTCAACTTGAACAGCAAGCTCTTAATATGGACCCTGATATGGAGCGTGCCTTAAAATTTCGGAGAAATCTGACAGCAGCTTTAGCACCATATGCTGAAATTTATAAAGAAAAACAAAAAGCTGGTAAGCAATCAGTGTTAACAAGCTTTTTTCCAAAAAATATACAATCACAGCCAATAGAATCAAGCTCATCAGCATGTATCAGTGATTAATATAACGTTACTTATGTTAATTTTTATTTATGTTTAGTCGTTGAATTGAGACTGTTTTTTAGTTCTTGTATTGTTTTTTATAATTTTTATTTATGTTAAATTTTTATTAATTTTTATAATAGTAATATTAATTATGTAAAAGCAATGAATTGAGACTGTTTTTATTAGTTTTTATGTTTATATAAATGTAAATATGTATATTAGTCGTTGAATAAAGACTTTTTATTATATTTTTTAATATTTTTGTAATATCTGGAACCTAACCCCATAATTACATATAAAATCGGGTTCACAGTGCGCGGTTTCGGTTTGCGCGTTGTTTTTGTGGAACGTATCTACCGCGCAGTTGGAGGGTTTACTGTATTTCTATTATTAATATTATTATTATTATTATTATTATTATTATTATTTAAATTTATATATAGCTTAGTAGAGATACAAAAACTCATTTGACATTACATTTTCGTAAATTAGATGGCCAATAAATATATCATTAGTAGGTATAGTGGTAGCCAAAGTGGTGATGAATTACCATATTTTATTGGTAAACAACATGGATCACGATGGTTTAGAACTCTTGGTAGATTTGCACGTCCTATTTTTTAACGCATTGGTAGTTTTGGTATGAAAACTGCTAAAGATGTGATAATGAATGAGCAGAAAATATTACCATCTCTTAAATCAATCGCATTGTCCGAGTTAGGGAAAGTTCTACCGGGTGTTGCGGGTATGTTTCTAAAACAGGAACCGGCACCAGCTTAAAAACGTAGAAAACATCATAAACAAGGAATTATATTTCAAAAATAATTTGCAGTAAATCTGAATTGTGTTTATTTGATAGACCGGCTAATCAATCAGCAATTGAAATGGGGGCCTTTGAAGAAGTATTTCCAATGAATTCTATTATGGATAGTAGAACATATGTTGAATTTTATATTAACCGTTCCCAAACTGAGTATTTAGATTTGAATGATACATTATTAACTGTTTAGATCAAAGTTGTAGATAAAGATTGAAAACCGTTGGGTAAACCTTGTGACGTAATACCAAACAATTTCTTGTTTGATACACTTTTGAAGATGCAGTTCTCGGGTTTAATAATAACAAGATTGACGGTGGTAACAGTACATATATTCACAAAGCTCTAATAGAAACTATTATAAATTACAATAGCGACACTAAAAATACATGTTTATATTCTATCGGTTATGGTAGTGATGACGATAGGAAAAAGTGGATTAAGGGTTCGAAATTATTTATCATGTACTCATCATTACAACTCGATTTTATGGATCAACCGAAATACTTACTCCCAGGTGTTAATGTACACATTAAATTGAAAAGATCTGAGTCTGCATTATCACTAACAAGTGCTAGTACTGCGCCAATTCTTCAATTAGTTGATGAAAAACTATTCGTAAAAACAGTTTGTGTTGATCCCTATGTATTAACCGGTCATCAAATAGGGCTTCATTCTTAGCATGCAATATATCCATTGAAAACAAAGGAAAATGTTCAATTTGCTATTGCTAAAGATGCAGCTTCTTTCTATTAGAAACAAATATTTGGAGATAGAAGAATGCCCAACTTTATATTGGTAAAATTTCAAAGTGAATATCAATTTGATGGATCATACTTAACATCGAGCTCAATTTTCAAAATTTTGGTGTAACATCGTTAACTTTATCGAAAAATAGCGATTAAAAAGAAAAATATACTCAGTATTTCGATAATGATAATTATTGTGCTACATATATGCACAGTATTGTGAGAAATATGGGTTATTTGGATAAAAAACCTTAATTGTGGTATAACTTGATGATTTTAAATGAAAATATCCATTCTTTAAATTTGTTTTGGCTCTCGATTTTGATTTAAATCAGAGTCAATTACATAAAAATGGAAATTTACGATTAGATAAAAAGTTTACTAAAGCTACAACTGAACCGGTGCATGTTGTAATACATGGAGTATTTGAAAATGAGGTTCATATAACTGCAAACAGAACAGTACTAGTTTGAAAATGTTAGTATAAATATATAGATAATTTATGATAATTTGTCATGGAGTAAGTTTTTCATGTATTATTAATATTATTGATGTTGTTCTGTTCAAGTCTATCGAATCGAAATTACCCATGATAACAATTATGCTAATGAAGATTTACAAGAAAAACAATAATTTAATATTGGCGATCGATTTCGAATATTTAAATGGAAAAATTAATTTGAAAAAGGTTCAACACATAAATGGTCTAAAGAAATTTTTATCATTTCAGAAATATCTGCTGGCTCAAAACCAATTACGTATGGAATTAAAGATTCAATTGGTGAAGAAATTTTAGGTAAATTCTATCAAAATGAACTACAAAAAACTATTTTTTAATAAATAATTTCTATTAAAAATGGTTGATGAAATTATTGATACACAGACTGTTGATGATTTAGAAAAAAAAGAAAACTAATAGAAACAAACAAACCTGCAGCTATTGAATATGAAGGTAAAAAAGGAAAACCTAAAGGTACCAAATCTAAAAAACCTAATATAATTAAGACTTAATATATTTAAGACTTGATACTTTTATTTTAACTGATTGTTTTGAAAATTTTATAAAGAAATTTAAGTTGAACCCTTGTAATTATATTTCAACACCTTCATTATCTTGGGATTTAATGTTGAAAAAAGTGGTGTTGTTTTAGATTTATTAACTGATGTTGACATGTTTAATATTATAAAAAACAATATCCGTGGAGGAGTTAGTTTTGTAATGGGAAATAGATTGATTACTTCTTGGAATGAAAAATATATTTATGATAAATATCCTGAACCTATAACAGAAATTAAAGAGGATGATGAATATGAACAAGTTATGAAATGCTTAAATGATAAATCTGATTTAATTTATATTTATGCAACTGTTTTGTATTCAGGAATCATGACACAATATTTACCATTTGCAAATTTTGAATGGGTGAATGTTAGTGATTGGTTTAGTGATGGGTGAACCAACAACTGAAATTATAATCGAAATATTATCAACACCAAAAGATTCAAAGATTAGATCTTTTTTAGAAGTTGACTTGGAATATCCAGAAGAAATTCGTGACATGACAATTTATTTTCCATTGGCACCAGTATAAACAATAATACAATATGAAGAATTATCACCTTGGCAAAAACAAGAAATGTAGAAAAGAAAAAATCATAGACTAAATTATTATGTAATCAATATGATAACGAAAAAATATTAATGCCATTATGGAAATTTACAATTTTATCTTCGACATGGAATGAAATTTAAAAAAGTTTATAATATCATTAGTTTTAAACAGAAACCATTTATGAAAAGTTTTATTGGAGATAATATTAAAAATTGAAAAGAAGCAACATCAAACAAGGATGGATTTGGTAAAATGTTGTATAAATTATTAAATAATTCAGTCTTTGGTAAAACTATGGAAAATATTGATAAATATGTAAACATAAATTTATTAACAAATAGTCCTCAAGATTTAATAAAATATTCTAAAATGCTTTCAAGACAAACATTTAACAATTGTGAAAGATTTTCAAATGAATTAGTTGCTGTTGAAATTAGAAATTATGTAAAAACTTATAATAAACCAATGTATGTTGGATTCAGTATATTAGAATTATCAAAATTAAAAATGTATGAAATGTATTATAATGTATTACAACCATATTTTAAAGATAGAATTTCTTTACATTCAATGAACACCGATTCAATGTTTTTAGAAATTAAAAAAATTCAAAGATCAATTATGATCAAATTATCCCTGGTCTGTTATTTATGAAAATAAAGAGTTTACAAATATATAGAGTTTTTAGACGAGTTAGAATATGATGATGTCACGGATTGTCCCATGAAACTTTGCAACATTCCAAAGTTTGAAAAGAAAAACTCTACTTTTAAACTTAGCAATTAGTGTGTTTTCATGCACACCAACTGTGATAATTGATGACAATGAGGTTCCAGATAATTATGTCTTTCACCATCCTCATTTAAGTTTAATACACAGAACCAATGTCACTGACGGAAACCCTATTTATTTATTATTGCTGGAAAATAAAGTCAGACACCATTATGCCGCAGTGACCAATATTGATAGGTTAATGAAATGTCATCAAAACCATGACTGTAATATACAAATTAGATGCCATTGGTGTCCGCATTTCTTAATGGGTTTTGATTAGATAATGCATTCAACACACATGTTACATTATGAGCCAAAAATCATACTGGCATAACCCTTTTCACATTACCCGAAAATAAAAACTTAGAACTCCTAAATTATTCCAAACATATCACCCCAATTTTTGTGATTTATGCCGATTTTACCTCCTGATGATAGAAATCATCAAATTCATATGCCTATTGTAGCAGGCCTCTTATTAATTAATAATTATACCAACACAAAATCTTATTCGAATTTTTATGTTTTCGATTGCATTCCAGATTTTCTTAAGAAAATTGAGGAAATTGCGACTGAAATTTTTATTCCGGAAGGTGATAAATTGATAGCCCTATGTCTTTCAATGAGGAGCGACAGTTTAAATCTTGTCAAAACTGTTATTTCTGTAAAAAACTTATTTTAATTCCTGTTAGAGATCATTGCCATTTTACAGGTAATTATCTAGGGGCAGCTTTTGCCGAAAATGTAATATAGCTCGTAGAATTTATCGCTTACTACCTATTGTTTTTCATAAGTTAAGAGGTTATGACCTTCACCATTTTTTAAAATATGATCTCGATCGCTTTCCGTCATGGAATTTAAACATCATACCTACCTCTACAGAAAAATTTATTTCTTTAATTGTTCACATTAACAAATTGGCTGTTTGCTTTATCGACAGTATGTAATTTAGCTGAAAAGTTAATTACATATTCGTCAAAACCGGCATTTAAAAACAATAGAGATTACTGATGATCTTTCTGCCGCTCATCTTAATAAGGACTCAATATGGTTGGATAGACCTAGCTATATTGGTCAAACAGTACTAGATCTATCCAAACTACGGATGTACCAGTTACAGTATATTGAATTCCAAAAATATCGTGATATTTATAACTGTGATATTAATTTATTAGCGCGTGATACCGATAGTTTCTTTTTAGAAATAAAAAATTTAATTTTTAAAAAAAATAAGTTAACAATGCGAGCTAAGGGTGTAAGATTACCGAGTACCGACATTAAACACCAATCTTATTTATATTGTTATAATAAAAATGCTGTCGGTACCTCAAACTAGGATAGAAACCCGAAATCATCAGCTGTTTACCTTTAAAAATTCAAAAATAGCGTTAAATAATCATGACGATAAGAGAGCTTGGGTAGGGAAAAACTCAAGTTTTGCATATGGTCATAAAAAAGGGTTTGATGTCCTTGATGTTGGCAGTATTATAATAATGTCTGAAACCGATCCAGCAGTTCGAGATCAACAATTCAATGATATATTTGACAATGCTATTGATATTTATTGACATCTTTGTGAATATTGAAAAAATAAAAATTTGTAAATATTTTATTGTCTTAGTTGTAATTTTGATTAATGTACTTTATTACTGTTTTTAGATTGATAATAATAATAATAATAATAATAATAATAATAATAATAATTACTTGTAATAATAATAAATAATAATAATAGAAATAATAATATTAATAATATAAATACTACTATGATGACTCATACAATGACCTTGAATGAGCCATTGCCTTTGTTTAAAATTTGACCTTGTACTTTTAGACTTAGAAAAATTTTAACCCCCCGGGGGAAGGGGTGTGCTGGAGGTGACACAACCCATTACTAATAAAAAATTTAATTAACGTCTTTATTAATAATGCTGGGGTTTGTCGGTGAATTTAAATAGGATGTATTGTCATTCTGACTCCAAACGTGCTTTTAAACAACAGTAATGAAATCCAAACTATATAAACTTTATTGATTAATACACTTTATCTCCACTTTAAAATGACACAAAGAATTATCTGTTACAGTCACGACTTGGTGCTTATTACGACCCTTCGGAAAGAATAGCATTTTTCGGATCAATTGAATTTCACAATCACTTGACTACTGTGACGGGTTTCTGAGATCGGTAACTCTAATTTAGTTGCTTTGCTTTGCCCTCGCTTAATTTCTGTTTCAAACTTCTGTTTTCCTTGATTTCAACTTTAAGCTTTCTCCAAATTTCTCTTTAATACCTTTCTTCAATAATTTTCTGTAATTTTCTCCTTTCTAATTATTCGTTGACTTCTGTCAAATTTCTCTTTAATCTCTTTTTCTGTCTTTTTAGTTCAATTTCTCTCTAATCTCTTTTTTGTCTTTTCTCTCCAACCGCGTTCCCTTTTTATATTCCGTTAATATATAACACTTACTGATGTCAAATAAAATTTTCAATATTTTTTACCACTAATTCCCTTTGGGCCTCTATAATCACTGGCAGCTGTCCAGATAAATTATTTTTTAGAGATGTTCTTTCCCGGATTCCCAAACAATATTCCTTCCTTTATCTTGAAAGAGCTTTCAAAATAACGTGCAAATTTTGCTTTTGTTTTCATAAATTTGCACTCGTTAATTATAAATGACCTTCTTTTATTCAATTGTCTGTTTTTATTGATTTTCTCTTATTCCCTTCTCGTTATTCGACATTTCTTTTCATTTCATTTTTATTAAGCTCCAGAACCACATCTTAATCACTTATCATTGTTTCCCCCAATCATTTTACATGTTTATTAATTATTTTACTCTATTATTTAGGTATCCTCAACAATAATAATATATTAAATAGATACATTGTGTTTACTATTTTGTGAAATATAGACATATTTTATTGATAAAACATTTGTATTAATTTTTTGATGTAGATGTGTGACATTCCATTTCATCAACGAGTCTTGGAAAATAAGGTTTGTAATCACTGATGCTCAATCAAATAGACGCCATTAAGTGGTCATGAGTCAGAGAAGTTCTAAATGGCGATTTGATGTTTTTCCTTTGAGAAAACGCTGCTTCACATAGATAAGTGGAACCGAAAACTACAAATATTCTCGTTATTGATTTCTCAAAAGTAAGTGAAATAAATTCAAAAAATCGGTAGCAAATTATTGAGATTTGGAAATCGTTTCTCAAATTCTTGATTAAAATTTTCCAGTTCAGAACAAAATATTTCAATATTACATTCACCAACAACTATTTTTTGGAAAATATGGAAAGGTTTAAAATTTTGCTTTTTTATTTGTGAAGCAAAATGTTTTAAATTTTATGTAAAAGCATTTACCGAACTGACCAACTCAAAAATATTTTTTCCTTTCCATGTAATTATAAATTAAGCAAGTTCTATTGGCCCATAAAATCCGTAAGAAACGCTAATATTTTACAGATACTGAATCTTCCAATTGTTCATGGTTTTCTCCGTTGTGTTCAAAAAAGTAGTAATTTCAGGCAAAAGATTTAGAAATCTTTCTAAAAAGCTTCTCGAATGAGCCACTTAACATGACAATAAAGAAGTAAATCTTCATATTCCAAGTCATTGTCTTCATGTTGACTATATACAATAGCATACAAAGAAAAAACAAATATCCGAAAAGAAAATATTTTTGCTCTCATTATTGGCACAATCTAACCACTGTTAACGTTCCCGAAATATGTAAAAATTTGAGCCAATACTAGATCTGCGAAATCAAAAGGGGAGTGATTTTTTCTGTAAGTTTGAAATTGATATTCGATTTTGCATGGCGAAACGACCGATGAAATTTCTGTTGTTGATTTAAAATTGACTGATGTAGAAATTAAAAAAGAATAAATTTTATGATAGTACAGATAGATAGTACGATTTCTAAAACATCATGAATTAATATTTCCAAAATCGTGTCTATTAATATAATATTTATATAGATTTCGATAAGTCCGTTGGGCAGTTCACCACAAAGTGTATTCATGGAATAAGTCACGCTAGTTGTACTATAGATACATGTTTCATTTTAAATTAATGTTTCATTGTCTGCTAAATTTTTAGTATATATTTTAATTTACAAAATTTAAAATGAACCTAGTAAATTATTTTAAATGCTCGCGATCGACCGTTTGGTCACTCCTGGGTTAAACTATGTAACAAAATTGAGTACATATTCATTTTGTCGAGACAGCTTCTTCTTACAAATACAGCTTCGACATGGAGCACCTGATAAAGGAAGTAAAATTCATATTTGCAAGAGGTATAACATGCAAGACAACTAGAGCAAATGAATACAATCCAACAAATCGAATCATTTGAAATGAGTTATGTAAAAGATTTTTTTGATAAAAACCGTCAAAAGATAAGATTAATTGCATTTACATTTTTATATTCGGTTTCTCCAACAAAATATATAATATGAAATAATAAATAAATATCGATTAATTAATTAAAAATTATAAAAATCTTAAATATTATTGAATTTGAAGTAATATTTGAATAAATTTGTAATTAAATAAATTTTACAAACCAATCTTTACGTTATATAAAAATTTGTCAAATAGACAATAAAAACCAAATAATTTTACTTTAAAATAATTAATTTGTTTTATGAATTATTAATATAATATATTAAATGAAGTTTAATTAACAATAAAATGGTTTTTATTTTTTCAAATATGAGCGAATTTCTACATTTTTCCAATAGTTATTATTTCTAATGTTAAGTTTCCGTTTTACTTATTCAAGTGCAAATTCATAAAATAATCAAATTAATAATAATAATAATAATAATAATAATAATAATAATAATAATAATTATAATAATAATCATAGAATATTATCTAGAAATATAAAAATCACTGAATATTATAATAATTATAATAATCATAGAATATTATCTAGAAATATAAAAATCACTGAATATTATTTTATCAAATAGTTTTTATTGCCATAATTTCATATATTTCAATAAAATCAAATAAATGATCCCATCTGGAATTAATCACACTTAGTGATCCGTTCAATCAAAATCCTTAATTTGCAACCTGTCAAACATGTGCATTGATTAATTGAAATTTGATAAAATCATTAAAACATTTATTAGAAAATAAATGAAAACAAATTGTTTGAAAATTTTTTTTCTCAATGTCGTATGCATAATTGAAGGGGGAATTATCCTTTGATTGTAATTGGGCTTCAAATTGTTTCAAATAAGACATGTTTGTATTTGCCCCCCTCCACTCAAATATAAATGTTTGTATGTACTAAAATGAGTGTATGTGTTGTGCAAATCAGTGCAGTTTACTATTGAAGTGATTGAAAAATATATATGTGCATGCAGTTTTCTCTAAGATTTTCTTGAACAAACTATCAGTTAAAATAATACATTATTGGCGAGATTACAGTTGAGGATCTTGTACAGCTTATAATTTTCCCTTCTCTGCGTTCTCTCTAACCCAAATGAATTCCATTGATGATAAATATTTTCTGTCTGTCTGTTTGTCTCTCTCTTTCTCTGTCTCTTTCTTTCTCTCTCTATATCTCTCTCTTTACAAATACAGACAATTATCGTTTGATTGAAGAAAATTTTTACTTTAGAGGTTTCTTCGTCAGAATTGACACTAAGGCTGTTGTATATTATTCTGTTCAATCTAATTTTCCAATAGAAACGAGTTTAATCAAATTGATTAGTAGTCAAGTAGAATCTAATAGCTCTCCCATCAATTCATTCGTTGCACTTGTCTTTTACACGGAAAATATGGATGTGAAAAATGCAACAGAATTCCTGCTACCGAAAATAACACCTAGCTATTCATGCTCCATTGCTCCCAAACTGTCAATTTAGATGTTAATAGTTTCAAGTCAAGTCAATCTAGTCCTCCCTTAGTCTATTTTTTCATAAATCAATTGGAGAAAAATAATTAAAACAATTTCCAATTCCACCCAACAACAAAATATTTTACACATTTCACCTGTCTATTTTGGTGCTTTACTTAATTTGAAAATTACATTTCTACAAAATTCGTTTTTTGCTCATGAATTCCTTGTGGATAATAATACTTTATCAACTGATCTTCGTACTTAATCTCTCTCATTCAGACACCAAAGTCCAGAATCTTAATATCGGTTAGTATATTTATTTATTTTCTATTTTTAAATTATATTTTATTTCCATGTTTATTTATATTGATTGAAATTTTATAATTTTATGTATAAATTTTTCAAAAATGTTTTAAACACTAATGTAAAGGTACAAATTTATAAAACAAATTAAAACAAATTCACTTTACGGAAACGATTGAACGAAATTTTATAATTATTTCATAATTAACATTAATTGTTCTTTCATTAATGCCAAAAATGTAATTATAAAATTATATTTAAAAAAAAAACAAAACAACAATAATAATAATAATAATAATAATAATAATAATAATAATAATAATAATAAAATTGTTAATTATTAATTGTAAAGACTGAACTTTAAGGGCACTTGAAAAATTATTTTAAATGTTTATTTAAACACCTTGAATAAATTAAAATTTAGTTACTTTATTTTCATTTTTTTATAGCACTATTATGGGAAACAAGATCTCTGAAAACGAAATTTATTACTCATTAGAGAATTAAATTTGTAACGGACTTGACTTTAAAATAACAAATTAGTAAAATACTAGACTTTTGAATTTTAAATTAAGATGTTATCCATTTATTATTTGGACTTCAAAAATTAACAAAATATTTTTAAGATGAAATAAAATTAAATTATGAAGATATTTACTGATTCAAATTTATATATTTTATTATTATTTTAAGTTCTATAATTGTTTGCAGTTTAATCGTTTTTACTCAGAACTATTAAAAATATCGATGTTTTGAAGTCAAAAAGGTCTTATATTATTATTATTATTATTATTATTATTATTATTAAATTAAGTATTTAAAAATTTAAAAAACCTATTTAATAAATTTAATAAATATATTTATTAAAATATTATTTATGTTAAAAATTAATAACTATTTATAAATAATAATACTATAAATAATTAAATACAAATTATTAAATTATTAAATTAATAAGTAATTATTAATAACTTTTAAAAATAATATTTAAGTTAAAATTAATACTTTATATAAGATTTATAAAAACATTTCAAATTTACTTTATAAATTAAAAAAATATATACATTCAAAATTATGAAATTAAAGTATCGAATTGAATAATCAAATTTGATATTTAAAAAAAACTAACAAACTAAATATTCAAATTTTATTTTAATGATTATTCAAAATTTATAATTATACTAAAAGTTCTATTTAAAAATAATGTATAAAAAATTATTTTAAAAATTTCTTTGTAAAATTATGTTAAAAATTTCATCGTAAAATCATGTATAAAAAATTCTTTTTAAAATTATGTTAAAAATTTGATTTTAAAATCATGTATAATAAAATCATCGATAAAATTCTATTTAAAAATTTATCTTAAAAATTTAATTTAAAATAATAATTACATAAAAATAATTAAAATACAAAAATTTTACATTAAAATACAAAAAAATTTGAATTTTACAATAAAAATTTCAAACAAATTGCATCAAAATTCAAAAAAAAATTGTGCGCACAAAAAATTTAATTATCTTGATTACATAATTATGTAATCAAGATAATCAGTGATTAGTTACGTAATTACGTAATTAATCCGTCGCAAAGGGGGGGGTGGTTAGGTCCCAGAAAGCCCCTAACTACCTACTTTATTATTATTATTATTATTATTATTATTATTATTATTATTATTATTATTATTATTATTATTATTATTATTATTATTATTATTATTATTATTATTATTATTATTATTATTATTATTATTATTATTATTATTATTATTATTACTATTATTATTATTATTATTATTATTATTATTATTATTATTATTATTATTATTATTATTTTAATTATTATTTTTATTGGAGTTTTAACCATATTTTATTTATTATGGTTTAATTAATAAATTTTATCATAAATTTTATCAATTACTTTCATGTTATTCACTTTACAAGTCATCATGTATTCTTTGAATTCCTAAATTTAAGTTACAAAATTTTCTCATTTAATGTGAAAACTATTTTTCTTTAATTTATTTTTCTAAGTAATTTTAAAATCTAGGAAAAATTTATAAAGCTTTTCTACATTTATTGAATATATTTAGTATTTTAATTTCATGTTGTCCAATATACATTTCAAAATTTTGTACCGAATTTAACATACTTTATATTAACACTTACATTTCTGTTGCAAATCTCTTTCACGAATCATTTACAAACTATAATCACCCATTGCATTTTCGTTTGCAATTTTCAAAATAGCTGAATAAAAAGACCTACTTGTCCGGCATGAATATTATATACTAGTAAATGTTACTTGCTAAAATACAAAACTTGTATAGTCAGCTATTTTGCATTTTGCGGTGACCTGTTTAAAGTTCCTCCTGAGCTACGCGGATGCGCACTGATTTGATCAAAATTGCACAAATAAAATTATTTAAAATATGTTTTTCTATTATAATTATAGAAAAAAGTTCAAAAATATAATGTCTTTTGCATTTTTAATTTTTACTATATCTAAAAATTAACATATTGACTGCCAACTACGAGATAACACGTAGTTAATACATCGGAATTAGTCAACATTGCAGTTAACATGTTAATTACAGATGATATTTTACAATTGTATAAATAAACACTTTAAATTTGCAGTATACTTACAATGTTTAACACTCAGGCAGTTGAGGACAACCTATGACACTCGGGTCACCTAATGACCCACTGGAAATATTTTTTTATTGAAAATTAGAAACATTACACAACTTTCATTATGAAGGCGCGGTCATCGGAAATTTGTCCAAATTAATTAGTATTTTATAACTAATCAAATAATTAGTTGCTGAGACTTGCTAATTTATAGCCGCTAACCACGACGACTAGCTTGCAAATCAAAATTTAATAAACCCGATTTTATTAAAAAATGTAAATAAATAATTTAATTCGTCCATTTACAGTTAAGCATTCAAATATCGCGATTGTATGACACCAACAATTCGTCAAGTGGCACCCAAAATTCCATTTAATTCTAAAGTCACGAATAAATTATTATTAATATTATATTATTGTTATATTTTTCATTGTTATTCTTTTATTACTATTTTATTATGATCATTTTTTTATTATAATTAATCATTTTCATTAATACTATTGGGTCAAAACTGCAAATTTGATATTTTGAACGCATATGAGTATAGTCGTAATAAACATAATGACATAATTTTATAAAATATCCAGTATTTTTCATCATGTAATTATTTTCCTAAAATCAATTATTAAAACATTTAGTTTTTTATTTATGTACTATATCTATATAAATATTAGAACAACCACTTGTCATACAAGTGCATGTACAAATTAGAAAATAAACATAATGGTCACTCGTGCCCCACTTGAGTATGTGCAAAATTGACAGTAAGTAGCACGAATGTCTGAAAAAGGGCAGGTACGTTAAATTAGTTAAATCGTTATTTATGTTTATTAAACTTGATATCATTTAATTGTTTTATTAATATCGTTATGTTGAATTTTTCTGATATATGGCAATCACTAAAATTATATTTTTATCATTTTCTTTATTCGCTAAGATGTGTTTTTTATCAAAACAATGAGGTATTTTGAAAGAGAACGTTCCATTGGTAAAGAATTATTTAGGCAGTACTTTTACGAAAGAATAGCTTTTAAAGCGTCTATTTTATATAGAAAAGATATTCTAAAAATTCTTTATTATGAGGAAATTAATAGTAAATTTACAGATTTCAAAATTAGAAAAAACAAAATTTTAAATTTCTTAAAATTTAAAATTAATTTTTGATTTTCACTTTTAAATTCTTGTAATCCCAAGCTAATTATTTAAATTAGCATAAAAACGACTTCGACTATTTTCTAGCCTAGGACTTAAAAAAGTTCTAATTAATTATATATTTTATTATTAATTTTAAATAAAATATTTTGTATGAATATAATGGAATTTGACACAGGGAATTTTTAATAGTTTTCGATCTACCATATAAAGGTTTGCATTATGTTTGTGAATTTTTTGCCAAATTAGATAGTTGAAAAGTTATGAAGTACCAATTTTTGAAAGTGTAATTTATTGGAAACAGTGATTTCAGCGTGGAGCGGGGGGGGGCAAAATTTATCAATGTTAAAAGTTCACACGGAGAAATAGAAAAATAATATTTTACACAAAAATAGTAAATGTGTCAAATATTTTTATTCTTTTTTTGGAGGTGACAAATGCCCCCTATGCATCCTACGTCTCTGATTGAAAACAATAATTTTTGGTGTTTTTTTTCTAAACTTTTAAAATATGTTTTGCTAAAAACCTCTATAAATCAATTCTTTTTTTAAATATTTTTATAAGACAACTTATTGTACTAAATTATTTCCCTGAAATTGCTGAGAAAGCTTTTACCAATTTAAACAAAATATCATAATATCAAGATATAATTAAACTCACAACAAAGGCTTATCACATAATTTATTAATTAATTTTAATTTAATTGATTCTGGTATCTGGAAGCTATCGTTCATATTATAAATATTTATTTTCCAATTTAATTGTATTTTAATCATCTAAAATATGTAATCCCTAATTAGTAATGATATGTTGATGATAATCATGAGGATTTTCAGTTAATCCGATAGAAATTATTAAATTATTAAAACAACTGAAGATTAAATTAACAGAAACCAGAAAATCTGTTCAATTGCACATGTCAATCATAATTTGGGAATTATAAGATAATTTTCGTTCATTTCAACGGACAATGTGTTCGTATAAACTAATTATAATTTTCACTGATATTTCTTAATTTGAAAAATTTTGTTTTATCATTTTTAAGAAAACATAAACTGACACTTAAAATACCATCTAAACAAATTAGTCTAGAAATAATAGAAATTTGGTATTGTTTTAAACAATCGTTATTATTATTGTTGTTATTATTATTATTTTATTATTATTATTTTATTATTTTTATTATTATTATTATTATTATTATTATTATTATTATTATTATTATTATTATTATTATTAAAAATAAATTACAGTGAAGAATATGAAATGGATAAAACCTTAAGTGAAGTTTATTATTGAAATGTTTTATTTTATTTTTATTATTATTATTTATGTTATTATTATTACAAACTGCAATCCGTCAAAAAATGGCGGTCTTTCTTTGTTTGAATTTCACACACATTTTTTTATTTGTGCATGCAAAAGATTTAAAACGGGTTACTGGAACTTGTGGAAATTTATTTTGTGAATTCAAGGCATTGAAGATTGAAAAATGCAGTTAATATATTTTCATATATATTGAGGTTTCACTCGAAACTGGAAAATAAATGCGTATATGATAATAACTATATTTATATATAAATGATAAAATGTATTTTTTTCAGCTAGGTCTTAAGTGGTATTCGGCATATTTGTTTAAGTCTGCCTTAAGCAATATTTATACAAATAACTGCAATGTGAAAAAAATCATCGTCATTATAAAATTGGGCTTGTGTATGTATATATTGAAATGAATTGATACTGGAATATATCGTAGTGTACACATCGTTACAATCAAACTGACACTTTTACATGAAGAACTATGATATTTGATTATTGTTATTATTATTTTTATTATGGGCTAGATGCATTTTAAAATTAATTTTACTAAATATTATAGTGATTTTTGGTTTTCACATATTTTACATTTTTTTTATTAAAAATAATGGATTTTTATAAAAAAATTTGTATTTTTAATTTACTAAATTGTATAATTTTGCTCAAATATATAAAATTTTTAATTGCTAGGAGCTATCTTTACTAACGGTAATGAAGACCAAGAATTAGCATTTAAGAAAGGAATTGAAGAAGCAAATAATATTTTAGCAGAAGAATTTAAAAAGAAAGATAATGTTCCAGCATTTAATTTTAAATATATTATTATGAAAATCAAAGAATACGATAGTTTTGAGGCTTCTGAAAAAGGTATATATTTTTTAATCTTATATTTTTATAATATTAATTTTTACAATACTAATTTATGTATCGCTATACAAAGTAGCAAAAAATAAAATATTAATTCCTTATTTCTGAAATTTAAAGTAATTTTTAGAAAATAATCACATTTTTTAGAACAAAAAATTTTCAATAAAAATTTTACAATTATATGTAATAGAAAAAATATTATATCAGTGAAAGACTAGTAAAACGTTTGCAACTCTTAATTAAATATTTAATTAAATTATTTGATGAAATAAACAAAATATATTTTCAAAGATTTACAAATAATTATTTTATTACACATAAATTGTTTTTTGACAAAACTAACGATTTTCTTTATTATTATGTATTTTCTTACTAATTATTTGTAGAAATTCCATTCCATTCAATTTAATTTTTTATTACTCGAAACTCTTATAGATTTTAACGAAAACGAAAAACTAATTAAAAATAAAATAATATTGTCTATTGAGTCAATAAATTTACTGACAATTATTTCTTTGTTTTTGAATTTAATAAATTATTTTATGAATAATTTTTGTTTATCATTAGTAAAATTCTACAAATTCATTTATCATTGTTCGAAAAAAAACATCAAACGCAAAGTATTTTGCATTATATTTTATTCAAGGACCGATTTTATGTCTTTCCATGTGTTGACTACCACGAATGTTTTGCATGTTTACTCTTGGGATCAATATAAAATTTTCATTACTTTTATAAAAATTTTAATCGATGATATTTACATTGTTTAAATTATTCTCAAAAATATGGTAACCAGTAAATCAGTGCTTCTTATCTGGGACCATAGGGCCTCAGTTGGGGCAATTTCAAAATAAATGGATTTTTAAAATTTGATAAATTCCACTGGCTACAAAAATCTGATATAAGCGATGAAGCAGTAAATGTAATAGGAACGCATTTCAAACTATTGGCTGATAACTTACAGGAACGATTTGATGATTTAAGAAATATAAATTTTTCAAGCTGGATGTTACAGCCAATTTTAGTAGACCTTGTTGAAATAGATGGAAATTTACACAGTAAGAAATTATGCATATTAAAAATGACGATTTATTTAAGCTTCTTTTTAAAATAAAGGGGTTGATGACATGGTTATGTGAAGAGGTTAAAAGGAAATATTCATATACAACTACAATCGCAAGAGAAAAAATCTTACGGTTCCCATCATTATATCTGGTTGAATGTGGATTTAGTGCAGTTATTGATATATTGCTAAAGAAAAGGAATAGCCTTCACATAAAGAGACATCACAAAAATCAAATAAATTTTAAAGTTGTTATCTTTTCATTGTTTTTGTTTAATTTAATGATGTCAGATATATTAAATCAAGGTATTAACATATATGCAAAATCGAAATGTTTAAGTAGGGGCTTGTAAATTAATTTGTTAATTAATTCAAAAACTTAGGCAATTTGAATTTTAAACTAAATTGTTTTGGTCATAGAGCATAACATAATGAGAAGCACTGCAGTAAATCACCAAATACTAGCCACAGGTGGCAGATTTAGAGAGTACATGTTATAATTGTTTTGATTGTCTTATAATTGCCACTATATGTTCAAAAAATATTTTTTGAAATATTTTTACTAAGTTAAATGCATGTAATGTATTAAATGTGCTTATGATTATTTATATTTCAATTTCTACCTCGATATTTTCTTTAAAATTTCAACCACAAATCTTTGGATAATCTCCCGCAAAGTAAAACAAAATCAAATCAAGTTTTTTGACTTAAAAATTGCATGTGTTATTATGAGCCGAGATTAATAGAAGTTTGTCAGTTTATTCTTAATGTAGTTTAACTTTTCAAAATTTCAAATATCAAAATATCAAATATTTTAATTTATATTTATATTTTAAAATTGCTAAATTTTTTACTTATAAAATGAAGTCAAAAAGTATGAGAACTCGATTAGTTTACTTTTAACAAACATTGTGAATTAACAAAAATAATTTAATCAAATGATTTTATTTTTATTTCTTACCTAAATTAATTATTGTAAGAAAAGAATAATTATGAAAATCCAAAATATTTACATGAAAACTTAGTTGCAACAAAACACATTGATATCAGCTCACATAATAAAATATAAAATTAATCAAAATAATTAAAAATAATTGAAAATAGCTTAATTTAATTAGATCAAAAATTTCAGACATAAAAGCACTCAACAAAAAATGTAAAATAAAATAAAATAAAATAAAATAATTTAAAAATATTAATTCTATAAATCAGGTATTAGGGTTACTCCTTAGGATTAGGAAAAATTTTTTTGTTACTTTTTGGAATGAAAAATATAAGTGAAATGTTATGTTGACATAAATCTATGAAATTCAACATTTCATTTATTTCATATATTTAAAAAATGCTGAAAAAGGATAAATTGTATAATTTGAAATTTTTTAAACGTTTTTTTTGCTCACAACATATTTAAACATTTTAACAATATTAAATTTTACTACTCTTTGTAAATTTACCTAACTTAAACAATAAAAATACATATCTGTAAATAATTATTTTTAAAATTAATTTAACATTTTCTTTTTAAGTTTGACAAAAGGGCAAATTTTCTTACTAGTAAAACTTAAGGTCTATTCAAAATATACATGTAAAAGATTCACATTAAGAATTTAAAATTTTTCGTTCAACCTATTTCTTTTGATTTATCTGATTGCTACAAAAATAATTTCTTTTCTATAAAACTGGGAAAGATTTCGGATGTTATTTTTAATAATGTATTAGTAATTACAAACCACATGAAATAAATGTTTAAAGCAACTATATTTTTTCTTTGAAATTTGATTAATTTTATTTTCAGGATGTCATTAAGAATCTCCATTATAATTAAAATTGAATAAATAAAAATAAACTTTTTATAATTCAAATTTATAAAATAAAAATAGTCAATAAATTTTTTTAAAAAATTATATAGAAATTAATTATCAACAGTATATTGGGTCCCATTGGGTAATTTAATAAAAATTATTAGCTTTTGGGTTTATGACAAATTTACAGGATTTTCTATTGTAATTTTAATTTTAAATTTTAAAATTTTGACAACTTTTAATAAACTGCACAATTGTTATTTTTTAAACCACATATTTATTCCGCTATTTTAAAAGGATTTAAAGCAATTAAAACAAATCTGTCGTTATAGTGAACGATTTTATGGGCATTTATTTTTGTAGATAAGGGAGTATAAAAACAAGTACAAACAGTGAGTATGGTGGCCACCAGAGTGATAATACTTTTGCTTTCATTATTTTATAGCACTTTAATGTTAATTGTTTTTGTTTTTTGATATTTTGGTTCATTTTTGTTTTTTAAAGCTTATAACATCATCATTAAATAAACCTCAATTTTCAAACATGTATTTATCAATCGGTTTCGAATTAAATTATAAGTCTTTGTTACACAATTTTCATCAGATCAATATTTCTGATTGAAAATGCGGTTTCAGAATGTAGAGGTCTATTAAAAATTTTTCGAAACCGCGTTAAATGAAAGAGGTGTATGAGTAAAGTTTGAAATTTTGAAATTCTGTATGCACATTTTGGTCAGATGCACATATTGTATTTTATATAGTAATTAATATATTATAATTATATATTAATAGTTATTATAATTTATTTATGTTTAAGTTTAAAACTAATTGATACAGCTTATATTTTATTATACATTTCAGTTTATTTATTTATTTATATATATATATATATATATATATATATATATATATATATATATATATATATATATATAAATTTTCTATAAAGCGTTTTAATGATTTGAAGTGTTTATTGATTTTTGTTGGGTGTTTCTCTAAATTTTGAATAATCTAAATTGAAGTATTTAAACAAGATTAAACGATTATATGAGCATTTTGTTATAACAAATTATTCACAGTTATAAAAGAAGAGACATTGATTAAATATAAGTTTCGCTCTTTAAAGAATAAATATTTAAAAATTTATTATTTAATTAATTTTAATTAATTTTAAATTTAATTTATTAATTTAATTAATATTCATTTATTTTTTAATTATTTTCTTTTAATTTAAGCATGTGAATTACTTGAAAAGAAAGTGATAGCTATTATTGGGCCAACTGATTCAGTGGCTGCTGATGAAATAGAGTCAATTTATGCTCAGTTTGGTATACCCTTCCTTGACATGAGTCCAGTATCGTTACAGCCTATTCAAAGAAAATTGTCTATAAATCTCTATCCTCATTACTCTAGTATAACAACATGTATAACGGATTTTTTCAAAAATATCAAAGAGATAATTGTGATTATTTACATGAAAAGTGAAGGTATATGATTGAAAAGTATTTATGCAAATTTTTAATTTTTTATTATATTCTTTTTAATTATAAAAATAGAATTCAATGGACTATGTTATAGATTCTATAGAAATCTAATGAAAGCAAAAATTTTAAATAAATTGTTGAAAATCACAAATTTCTTTATAAACCATTTTTTATTTTCTATAGTACAATGAAATCCAGTTTATAGATCGTTTTTGTACAATTTTTTCTTTTATTTTTTTCTTTTATTTATATCACCCGTCCTAAAGCTGAGAAAAAACAATATTACTCATCTTTTTGTCTCTTAATTGCATACCACGGACTTGGATAAACTTGTATGATGCTAGAAGAGGTTGTCTCAATCATCTTGTATTCTTTTTATTTAAAATTTTTAAGATTATGAATAATACACACACACACACACACACACACATATATATATATATTCTGATGCAGTGCACATCTACGCATCCTGGTGATTAACATTATGATTTATTGCTTACAACACTTAAGAGGTTAAATTCCTGTTTGAAGGTCGTTATTTAGTTATGAAAAAATGTCACTGTAAACAATATTTTCTTGAAGACTATCATTTTTAACTTTAACCTTTAAGTGTCGCGTATTCAAAGCCAATAGGCACACTAGGGACTGTGAACTAGAGCTTATGAACTACAAATCTTTGTCAATGATCCCTAAATCTTTGTTAAAGCCTCGTCTTTCTTTTTCTTTTTCTTTTTCTCAAATTCAGACTCATGTTTTCTTTTGATTTTATAATTATATTAATTACTTATTTTGACTTTTTTAAAGAATTTACGTAAACTATTATAAAGTAGATGCCATTTTTAAAGACGAAAGTTCACAAAACTTTAATTGAGATTTAAAACCACAGCTGTTAGCTTCTATTAATCATGATTAAACATAGCGTCAAAATATACACCATGCGATGTTGAGATAAATCACCTACAATATAAAAAGAAAATCAATAAATTTATAGCATATAAACACACCAACTCACCTTGAGGTTGCTTGTAAAATAGTCAATGAGACAAACCCTACACTATAAAAACAGAAAAAGTGACAGAGAAATAAAATAATGCACATTAAAACAACCCATAATAAAACATGCATGCAAACTTTTAACATGTAACCATCCGAAGTTGAAAAAGTCCCTATAATAAATAATTTTATAGTCATTTTTGAGATATTTTTAGAAAAAAAAATGGCTGAAATGCATTCACAAAATAAATTCCGCCAAGTTGATTTATGTATCAACTTGAATTATAGCGGAATTTATCTCAATGGGGCTTGGTGTAGTACGATTACGTGAATGTGTGTGTTTTGCATTAATGCAGGATTGGCACAGTTGGAGACCTCGGCCCTATGGAGACCTTATTTCTAGATCGTGACAAAACAACAAAAATGAGAATAGATAGAATTGTTTACATATAGCATACGCTGTTGGGAAATGGACAAATTTCAATGTATATCAAACATAACGTTGTTCAGCGATAATTAAATTATAGGAAGTTTTTGAATAAATATAAATGTTTTCTCTAAAATATAGGTTCCAGTATCTTATTTGGTATAATTTTAAATTTTAAATTTTGATTGTTTTTATTTATTGTTAACATTTAACAGTAATCCCAAACGAGCCCAATACCGATATTTCGGAATAAAGTACTTTCAATGCCGGGTTACCTCAGGATTTCGGGAAATTATTTTCACCTCTTTCTTGAAATTAACATTTTTTTCTGAGGAATTTCTAAAAATTTCCCACATTAACTATAATAGTTTACTAATTGTATTTGACGTCTTTGGTATATTTCTGAATCCTCGTGCAAAGTAACCACATAATCTAAAGGACGAGATATCAAACTAAATTCAAATCCCCCTCCAACTGTTACTAATGGTGATTCCTCTAATAAATCTTTCTGACACTTCTCTGTTACAAATAAGTATTCCGTTATTTAGCTTTTTTGTTGGTTTAGCTTCTGATCCTGGTAAACTAAACATGGGTTCTGTACTTTCGGCAGGATAAGTTTTTTACATTTATTTTTGATTTTTTATAGAAATAATTGAAAAATAACGAGAAATACTGAAATACTATAATATATTTTTTATAAAAATATATTCAATTATTTTTATAACAGAATTCGATAAAACATTTTTATTTGTTTATTTAATTTGTAATATGTCGAATATTTTGTCTTTTCACAGCGTAGTATTTCCTTAAATATTATTAAACAATACAAATATTTGAATAAAAAATTAATTTTAGGGATTTCTAAATATTCGAGCCTGCTATCCCTAGTTAAGAGTTTTATTGTTAAGGGTTTTTATTGAATTTGTCTTTGATTCCGCTCTAGTTTTTGAGTAAAAAAATAATGAACTCTCAACAAATATAGATTTATTGATAAATAATTTACAGCACATCAATATCACACTGAATTCAAGAATGCCAAAAGATTACAATCGATAAGGTGACCAACTATACTCATTTACTGAGTTTTGTACTCTTTTTTCGCAAACCGTACTCTTTTCAAATCCTATACTCTGAAAGTCTCATTTGTATAATTTTATACTCATTTGTATTTCTAAAACAATTTTTTAGATTAATTTATTTCATTTTTATTAATTAAATATTTAAAATTACTTTGACAGTGATTTGAATTTCGCGCGCACATATGGCTGCCGTTTCCTGCAAAATTGAGAGGCCGTATTATGCACCTGGATTACATTTGCGAAAAGAGATGAATACATCTATCTCTCCAATATCTGCCGTCTGAACAGTCAAATTTAATATGCAAAATGAAAGTTGTTTGGATGTGGCTACATTATTAGACGAACATTCTCATTTAGCAAAAAAAAATCCACTCCGAAGAAAAATATGTTTTTAAAAGAAAATAAAGTTTTTATCGTTTTTTCTTCTTTTTTTTCACCTATGAAATACTTGCAGTATATTCTTTTTGAACAAAAAATAGTTGGTCACCTTACAATCGAGTATATTTTATTTTTTGCTATGCGTACTACCAAGGGCACAATAGCTGTGGATTCAACAGTGAGATGTTTCTGCCAATAAAATAATTTGAGAGTTTTAGCATTTTTATGTCTTTCGCTTATTTTGTTGTCACTTTATTCATTTTTAATCTACTCATTTACTGGAAACTGATTTTTTTTGAAATTTATTTTATAAAATTTTAGATTAATAATTTTGGTTAAATATGATAACTAATTTAAATCTTAAATTTGTTTTCTTTTCTTTCGGGTTTTCAGGGTCTTCCAATGCTGATTTTTTTATTCGAATACCTTAAATAATCCATCAATTTTACCGGCAATTTTAAATCTTCAATAAAAAAAAATGTAAAAAAAATACAGTCATATTAAAAAAAGTCATTAAAATTAATTAACAGAGAAAATTGTTGAAAATTTATGTTCATTATAAAAATCACATAAAATCAACAGTTGTCCTACTCAGGACTTATCTGTTCGGAACCGGCAGCAGTTGTAAGTCGACGCTTGCTTTAATTTTAATAACTTAATAATAATTGAAAAAAATTTAAATTAAAATTAAAATTATAATAAAATATATTAATATTTAGAAATGCTTGTTCAGCGCTCATGTTGCGTTCCAGGAAACAAATATTTAATAAAATAACACAATAATTATTATTAAAATTGAAAAATCTAATGCGTTCAAACAAATAAAGTCAAGTTTACGAATTACTATGTTGCATACGATTTATTATTTTTATTATTTATTATTAGTATTTTTCTAGCTCGTAATAAAATTACATTAAGATGGGAACATATAATTAATAATTTACCGGAAATTTACGCTAAATTATTTTCTAGGCCAAATGTCTAAATAAATCATAAGAAAAACTTTTAAAAATTATCTCTCCTTTCTTGGAACGAGTAATAATCTAGTAAGAAATTAAAACAAAAATAAATAAACATAAATTAGTAAGATTATTTTAAAAAAATTCAAAATTGAATTAGTCATTTTTATCATATTTTTTTCTAACTACTCAATGATTGGCTACAAAATATTAAGTTAAACATGATTAAAATGTTTAATGTGCCCAGGAATTTTTAAAAAATATTATGAAAAACAAAGCAAAATAGATTTCAGGGAAAATTATTTATACTTTTATTAATGGTATATTAATTTTTCAAAAATATGCTTAATAAATTTTATTGAACATGAAAGAAACATTTCACAAATTTTATTTATTGTTTTAAAATTATAAATTGCACCTGTCGGTGAATGAAAAATTAATCAATATAAACACTGAAAATATTATTAAAATTTTATTGAATTTATTTTTAATCTTTAAATAAAAAGATCTATAGGTTACATATTGATAAGTTACACACTGATATAAACTTTTAAAAAATGATTAAAAATAATTAAATTAAAAAAATTTCATAAAATTATATTTATAATAATAATAATAATAATAATATTAATAATAATAATAATAATAATAATAATAATAATAATAATAATAATAATAATAATAATAATAATAATAGAAGTAATTACAGGAAATAGAACAACTTTATGAAATGAATTTGAGATAAATATGGTAAAAATATTTATATGAATATTAGATTATATATTACTAAGTAATAATAATAACTTCAAAATCTGTATTTTAATAATAAAATTATATTTATATAATTTCTACTTTACCAATCATCATTGAAAATCTGCTATCTTTGATCTTGTTCTGGTTCCGAAATTAATTGCTTTTTTTCTCTCAGTCTGGTCTACCAAGCACTGTTGATGAGCTTTTAAAAAATTATACAATTTAATATTTTGTAGCTTATATTTAAAAATACTTCTTCATGCTTAATAATAGTTTGACCAACTATATACTCAACCATAATAATAATAATAATAATAATAATAATAATAATAATAATAATAATAATAATAATAATAATAATAATAATAATAATAATAATAATAATAATAATAATAATAATAATAATAATAATAATAATAATAATAATAATAATAATAATAATAATAATAATAATAATAATAATAATAATAATAATAATAATAATAATAATAATAATAATAATAATAATAATAATAATAATAATAATAATAATAATAATAATAATAATAATAATAATAATAATAATAATAATAATAATAATAATAATAATAATAATAATAATAATAATAATAATAATAATAATAATAATAATAATAATAATAATAATAATAATAATAATTTTTTGTCAATATTAAATAAAAATAAATTATGTTTTCTTAATATATTAAAATATTTTAACTGAGATATAAAGTTAAAATTTTTAGGTTTTGCTACAGGCCAATTTTAAGTAATATAAGATTTTAAATTGAAATTTATTAGCAAAATAGATAAATATTAATAATAAATAATATAATGTAATGACTTTCGGAACCTATTTAAATTGATAAAGACCTGTAAAATAAATCTGGGGATCCATAACTTTGAATTCCACCTCCGCATCGAGAATAACGACGACGACTAAAACAAAAAAGATATCCTATTACAAAAAAGGAATACTGTCAATAAAATTTCAATTTCAAATAAAATAATTTGATGCCACATTTTTATGCTAGGCAATATTAATAACGTTTAATTTAACTATTTTTAAATTTTGAATGACGATTTCAACACAGGTGAAATTAAAATAAATATATTTTTTTGTTTATATAAACGATAAATATCTTTTTCCTTTGATTCAAATAGTAAAGTTGAATCCATGAAATGTAATATATACATTTTGATGATGAAAGGACTGCAATTTTAAGTATTTTATGTTGAATCTAATTTAACATTTAAAACTTGGGCAATCATGTTTTGTCAAATATTGGACAGCCGAATTTTGTTGATTTTATGACATTGTATGCTCTGTAGGATTAAATAAATGCAGAATTATTAACTCATAATCAATTTAATAATATGAATATTAAAATTAATTGACAAAATAAATAATTCATAGAATAAGCAATATTAATCTTTATTAAAAGAGGGACAAAATGTCTAATTTACTACCTAATTTACTAGATCATTAAAGATAATATTGCCGCATTTTCACAGTGATACGAAACGTTTTGTTTATGTCACAGTAAAGCGGAACAAGAAATTCAAGAAATTGTTTAATGTCTTCTTTATATATGTGTGCTGTCCATAGATTTAAAAGGTACTTTGATTTTCTTTCTAGTTTAATGTTCAAAAATATTATATTAAATGTGTTCTTTTTCGCATATAAAGTGATCTCAAAATCTTGTTTTATTAAAATTTATCATGTGAAATTCGTTAAAATATGTAAATCTTTTAAATTTGATAAATTAAATATATAGATATATAAATAAAATGAATATGAATAAATAAATTATGAATATCAGTTATCTTTTTCTTCTTCAATTTGGATAATTTTTCATTAACGATTTTATTTGTCTCATTTCACTTAATTTTTATCATAAATTTTGTTTTCTATTTTAAACAAATTATTAACAAATTGTTAAATTCAAAGAATTAATTCATATTATATTTTTAATAATAATCACGAGCTTACTATTAAGTTTATTTTACCAAAAATATGATTTGAAACTGAAGTTTCATTCTGTATTTTAGAATATTTAATTTTAAATCTAAGATAATATCTTGAAAATATCATACAATTTCAACACACCATAAATATAAAAAAATTTAATCACAAGTTTTATACGACGCTCAGATACACTCGTTTTAAATGAATAAACTCATCGTTAATATAGGTTAATAGATATAAACAACGAAAAATTTACAATTTTTTTACCAAAATCTTTATATTTTGATAGATATAATGATTATTACTTATTAACATACACATCATGGTCAAGAATAACTATCCCATTTCCTTTGTCAAACTTACAGATATTTATATTTTTTTTAGCTAAGTTTTTTAAAATCATAAAATCCCTAATATTCTGCTTTTTGTTTTTATCGATATACTCCATCGTACTTGCACTTAACAAGCTCTTCACATAATTACCATTTATGCCTTTCATCGATCGGGATACATGAAAATATAAATTTTCAGTTATTTGAATATATTTTATAAATATTTATTTATTACAAAATTAAATTAATAAAAAATAATTGGTTTAAATTAAATGTTAATTCATAATATTTTTAATTGGTTTTGAGTACCTGAAGATGATAGTTATGCTATCGAAATATATCGTACGAAAAGTTTTTTTATTGGCGTTATCTTTTAATTATTATTATTATTATTATTATTATTATTATTATTATTTTTATTTTTATTATTATTATTATTATTATTATTATTATTATTATTATTATTATTATTATTATTATTATTATTATTATTATTATTATTATTATTATTATTATTATTATTATTATTATTATTATTATTATTATTATTATTATTATTATTATTATTATTATTATTATTATTATTATTATTAATTTTAATAATAATTTTAGAAAAATGCAATCGTTTAAAATTTGTGAACTCAAATTTGTCCTTGTTTTGTTGTTTCTCAAGTGATACCTGGAAGAAAATAAATATAAAATTACAATATGTATAAATCTAAAAAATATTATTAAAAGCTTATTAAAATAAAAATTTATATTATCAAAGAAATTAATTAATCAGTTTATTTTTAAAAACAATTTAAATCCATATAGTTTAAATTTAAAATCTACTTGAAGAAAACTGTGAATCTGTTGAAATATGTTCTAGTATAAAATAATTTGGACTGCCGTTTTTTAATATTTAAATCAGTACCATATTTATGTGCATTTTATAATTATAATTATAATAATTTTTAAAAAACAATTAAAATTGGAATATTTAAAAGGTTCAAACTCCATATTTAAAATTCAATAAATTAAATTAATAAATTTTATCATTATTGACAAATATAAAATAAAAATTATCAAATGTGAAAATAATATTGTTATTAAAACTAAAATAGATGGTTTTTGAAATTTTAGCTTTATTTGTCACAGAGTTTAAAGTTTTCACACGCAACAAGACCTGATGTATTGTAATTAATTTAAAAAGCTGTATAACAAATTTTGACTTATATTTCCGTGTAAAATATAAATAAATAAGCATAATTTAGAAAACATGAAAAATAAATTTATATTAAATTGTTTTAATTACTACATAAAATTTTCGTTTATCCTAAAAAAATTATACAGTAGGTAAAGAGATCATGTCTGATAAACTTTCTTAACCCAAATATTAAAGAAATTGAATAAGCTAATAGAATAAGATAAAAATGTTTAAATTATTTGTTTCCCTGACATCTCATCATACGAGACATTTCATCATTATAGCAAATCATCATTGCACATTTGAACATTATAGCAATTCATCATTATAGTATTTCATCACCATAACATTTCATTACTAAGATGCCTGTGATCTTAAGATCACAGAAAAACTCGCCTTGGACAGAAATAACAGTTCATAATGTTCAAATGTGCAATAATGAATTGCTATAATGTTCAAATGTGCAATGATGAATTGCTAAAATGTGCAATAATGAATTTCTATAATGTTCAAATGTGCAATGTTGAATTGCTATAATGTTCAAATGTGCAATGATGAATTGCTATAATGTTCAAATGTGCAATGATGAATTGCTATAATGTTCAAATGTGCAATGATGAATTGCAATAATGTTCAAATGTGCAATAATGAATTGCTATAATGTTCAAATGTGCAATAATGAATTGCTATAATGTTCAAATGTGCAATGTTGAATTGTTATAATGTTCAAATGTGCAATGTTGAATTGCTATAATGTTCAAATGTGCAATGTTGAATTGCTATAATGTTCAAATGTGCAATGATCAATTGCTATAATGTTCAAATGTGCAATGATGAATTGGTATAATGTTCAAATGTGCAATGATGAATTGCTATAATGTTCAAATGTGCAATAATGAATTGCTATAATGTTCAAATGTGCAATGATCAATTGCTATAATGTTCAAATGTGCAATGTTGAATTGCTATAATTTTCAAATGTGCAATGATCAATTGCTATAATGTTCAAATGTGCAATGATGAATTGCTATAATGTTCAAATGTGCAATGATGAATTGCAATAATGTTCAAATGTGCAATGATGAATTGCTATAATGTTCAAATTTGCAATGATGAATTGCTATAATGTTCAAATGTGCAATGATGAAATGTCTCGTATTATGAGGTGTGTGGTCACCAAATTATTTATTGAAAAAACCGTTAATCTCTTTAAAGTATCAGGCTTTTATATTAACAGAATAGTTTTATTAGCATTTCGTTGTCTGTTTTTAAAAAGTAAATATTGTTTATATTATATTTTGCATTTATACATTTTTTTAATTTTGATTAACCAGGATGTCAAATAATTGAGTGTTGAAAAATCGATGTTTTACTGTATTGGATTAAAACAAATTATTTGTATTAATTTTTGCATTGAAATTTTAATGAAACACTTCAAAATGAATTTAAATATTAAAAATGAAAATAACTTGAATTATTATTATTACAATTATTATTATTTTTTTTGTTATATATATATATATATATATAAACTAAATCCTCACTTCTATTTAAGATCTATTATGATAGTAGGTAGTTAATTTGACACTCGAACCACACAAAAAACCCAATAATTAATTTTAATTACGCAATCAAGAAAAATTTTTTTTTGAATTTGAATTTTGCACTATTTTTTTGCGTCAATTTTTGAATTTCAATTTTTAGCGCAATTTTTTTTGAATAATTTTTTTATTGACAAAAATACACTCTTGATAAAAAACCTAAAATAAAATTTGGCTCAAATCACCTACCGAATAAAAAGCTTGAAATGGTCACATTATAGTGAGGGGGCATTTTTGACTCGATAAAAAGTCTAAGATTAAAATTGACTGAAATCGCCTACGATTGGTCACACTTTAGTCAGGGGTTAATTTGGACTCTCGATAAAAATTCACCAAATCACCTATTGATTAAAAAGCCTAACAATATTTCCTCGATTAAAAATATTTCTTCAATAAAAACCCTAAGTAATTTTCCTCAATTAAAAAGCATAAAATAAAAATGTCTTGAATCGCCTACCGACTAAAAAGCTTCAAATGGTTATACTATAGCAAAAGCTATTTTTATACTTGATAAGTGTAAATTAAATTACCTAGAGTAAATTAAGGTGCCTAGAGTAAATAAAAGTAAATTAAAATGAATCAAAGTGCCTAGAATAAATTAAAGTGTTTAAAGTAAAGTAAATAGAGTGTCTGCAGTTAGGTTCCATAAGTTAAAGTTGAACATTTTCAAAGTAAGTTATAGTCGACAAATTACATATTATAGCGGTAATTTTAGATGGAAAATGTTGGGTATCGATAACAGTTTTATAATACTTTAAAGAATAATGATTTTTATCGTTAAAATTTAAATTTTCATGATAATTCTAATAAAATTCAATCGACTGAATGCATGGTTTACATATGGTAAATATGATACAAGTGATAAATTTTAAGAGGATTTTAAGGAATTTATTCAGTTAAATATATATTTCTAAAAGAATTTTACTTGGTAGGTTTTTATGAAAATTATAGTTGGTACAGTAGAGCGGGGAAATGTTTAAGTATTATCGGTGCGAAATTTGTATGAAAATAATAAATAAAGCTGATAAAATAGACATAATTTCAATTTAAGTGGTAAATTATCGGTTAATAGGGCAATTTAAAGTAACAAATTCGGTTGAATATCGTTATTTTAAATATAAATATTTTCTAAATGAGAATATAGAGTATTACACTAAAAAAGGAATATTGTCGGTTAAATAAAGAGATTAAAAATAATGTCAATTAAAGGCAAATTATTAGTCATGAGGGGAATTTATTATACTCTTAGGGGGATTTGTTAGGATAGATATCAATATATGGGTAATATTTATGAAAGGAGAGTGGAAATGTTTTTTAATTATAGCAAATTATTGTTTAAGAGCAAATTCGGTTAAATATCCATAAAGTCGGTGATTTTTATGAACGAATGGTGTAAATATTATCACTATATTGTATTGATGCATTAAGAATCGGTACAAGGGTCGGGTTTGAAATGTTTAGATGACTGCATTGTTTGTGCAGATTTCTCAATGTTAACTCGCCCATTTAGATACAGATGTAGCAGGGACTACAAGAAGAAGCAAGTTATTCATATTCTGTTCGCTGAACTAATAACAGCTTATTATATGTATATATGCAAAGATTTTACTTAAATAAATTTTGAATTATTTGTTCTTTTTGTGCTTATTTTATGTGTTTGTTAGTCAGAACTGATATTTATTTGTTAAGAATTGGTTTTTTATTGAGTACCTATTCAGTGAGTTGTATAGTACCTGGTTAATGATGATATCCAGTAACTTTTTATTTGATTGTTGAATTTATGATTATTATTATTTACTTTAAAATTTATTTCAAATTAATTATTTCAAAAATTTTATAATAATTAAAAAATTTTACCGTATGTATCTTAATTGTAAACATGGTACTTCTTACCATATGTATCTGCTGACACTATTTACTTTTTAAAACTATTACTTTACTATACTTTACTTAAGTTATTTTAATTAACTCTAGGCACTTTGATTTATTTTCTTTAATTTACTCTAATGTATTTTACTCCAATATATTTTCTTTCCTATAATAATTTTTATTTACTTAGTTTTTTATTGAAAAGCCAAAATACCATCTGACCATAGTGTGACCATATTTATTATTTTACAGTTGAAAAAAATTATTTGAAAAAATTTTTCTAAAAAATTAAATTGAAATTTAAAATTACACTGAAAAACATATTAAAAAATTTGAATTCAAAAATTTCACTAAAATGTTATACACGAAATTTGAAATTATTTTTTGGAAAATTCAAAAATAAATTATTTTAAAAAATTGAGCGAAAAATTTAAATTCAACAAATAATTTTGAAAAATAAATTGCATAATACACAAAAAATCCATTGCGTTATCAAGATTAATTATATAATTATTATTATTATGCAATTAATCCTACTCCCCAATTTTTATTATTGAGGATTTTGCATGTGGTTCCAGTGTGCTACTAACTATCTACTGATGATTGTCAAAAACCGATTTTTCTCAATTATTTGAATTATGATCATAAAAACAATTTTTATTAATTAACTAATTATTAAATTAAAATTTTCATGTTTCAATTTGTTAATAAATCTTACTACATAAAAATTTACTTTTCATTTATATTAAATCTAGTAGTTGTTTTATTTTATATTTCTTTTAAACAATTGGATTATATAAAATTTGTCAACCTCATTAATATACTTTAACTAAACAATCTTTAATTATGCTTTAATTTATGCTTTAAGTAGACAATATTTGAACAAAATAATTTCAGAACTCAAGAATTTTAGTTAATTAAATTTAAATAGCAAATTGTAAGACTTATAAAAATATAATTCAATATATTTATGGTGTGTTATAAAATAAAGATAAATATAAAATAAAAATTTAATTAAATACAATAAAACGTGAATACAAATTATTGTTATTTCTTAAACACTGGATAGACATCTCTGAAATAAGTATCATTTATGAGTTCAGAAATGCATTGAAGTTGAATATTTTGTCACAAAATTGAAAAATATATTTAAAAAGAATCACTTTTCAGACTTTGCTGATAAATTTTTAATTATTTTTATTTTTTTGTTCTTTTATTTAACTGCAACAAAACTGCAACATATATCGTTGGCAAATTTATTTAAAATAATGGCTATTTTATAAATTAAATCTTCTTCATGTTTATTTAATTTTTGTTAATTTTAGTGAATAAATTACTATAATTTCTAAAAAAAATTCTTTAAAATAATTCAACCAATACTTCTACAAAGTAATTAGTTAAAAAAAAAACTTTAAAAATATGCATTAGTTTTCAACTGTTATTCATTTAAAATCGTGGGCTATCTGGAGTCCACGGGGGAATAGATAGAATAGAGACATCATCGTCATCTATAGACAAATAAAATTCTAACGTTCTCAATGACGAAGATTGCTTTTTAGCAATTTGTCATTTATTCATTTAAGCAGAGAAAATTGAACTACTCTAGATTTTTATTCATCATTATTTGAAAAATATAATTTTTTTTCAGAAATATTATTAGCATTTCAAACTCAACTTTATCTAAATTAGATTTAAAATAGCATTTATAAATATTTATTGCAACTCATCATTTTAAAGATTTATAAATAAATAAAAAAAATCTATTTTGAGTTTAAAATAAAATTTAGAAGTGACTAATATTTTCTGTATTTAATTTTACAAAAAATGTCATTAGTAGTATATTTATATAAAAAAGTAAAACTTATAGTATAAGTCTTATATAAGTATAATACTATTAAAATAAATTTATTTTATAAATTAAATAAAAAAATTGATTTATTATAATTCATTCTAGTCTACACAATGTGGTTACAATAAAACAAAATCTAATTTGCTATATTGATTTTCAACATACATTTTCAGACATTTTTGTTTTAAAAATCATTTTCAATTTAAAGTAAATATAATCCTTTTCAACAGATTAAAGTTTAGTAGAACTTCAGCAATTTTCCCAACTGAAGTATTTTGTACTGTACAAATAAGCTTCATTTTTGTTTATTTTCTTTTCAATTTTTATAGGTAAATAAATTTGATGCTTTCAAATTCAACAAGTGCATTTGGTTTTCCAAATTCTTTGCGTGAGGATTTATCAAAAAGTGATGCAATAAAATATTGAAACTTTTGTAAACAAAAATAGTTTTATTCAGACTGATAAATTTCATTTGAATGTCATTTTTTGTATCCCCCGCCTTGCGTTCATTTCAAATTAATCAACAAATGTGAATTAATTAGTAGTTTACTAATAAATATTTATCTACTATATTAAAGAAAACGGACAATTTATATTTTTTATTGTCCATTATATTTAAAAAAATAACTAATATACAAAATTTCGAAATAAATTTATTCGGAGTTTTTCATTTTTAGCTAGTATTATTTTAAACTTTTGAACAAGTTTGTCTTCTAAGCCTTCGTTGAATATTAGTGGTTTGGTTACCTTCTTTTATAATTAAATAATTAAATAAATTTGGCAACGATTTAATTAAAGGATAATGCCAATAAAAAACTTTTCGAACGATTTATTTCAATAGCATAGCTATCATCTTCAGGTACTCAAAACCAACTAAAAATATTATGAATTAACATTTAATTTAAACAAATTATTTTTTATTAATTTAATTTTGTAATAAATAAATATTTATAAAATATATTCAATTCACTTTTAATTAATTTAAAATTTTTTAAAAATTTCACTTATATTATAATTTTTAAAAAATTAATGTAATTTAAAATTTTGAATTATTTTAATAATATTAAAAAAACAAACATGATTTAACATACGTAAACTATTTAAAAACATTCAAAAGATTCGTAGTCACAGCACTTTGCACATTAATCTTTGGATGCAATGACCTTATCAGCAATGCTTCACATATCACGCGTTCTCAATAATTATTAAAACTTCTCAACAAAATTCTAAAATCAGACATTCGTATTTCACTTTTACAGTCTCTATTTTGCTCACTAATATTGGTCAAACCCTTCAATCGACACTGCTCTAGAACTCGAGTGCAGAGATGACGGCAAGTCTCTCCAATGTATGTGGCATTACACCCATTACATGTAAATAGATAAACGTGATCAGAACACAATCCAACCGGAGTTTTTGATTTATTAATAAATATATTGCGTACCTTACACTAATTAGAGACGATCTCATACTCTAAATTTCCCATCTGTTTACTTAACTTCCTTTTATAATTTGTAAAGCCTTCAGAGTACGGCAATACTAACACATATTTAGGCTCAATTTTTTTATATCCATTTTTACTATTATTTAGATCAACACTCAATTCACACCCATTTGACAAATTACACTCAGACTTTCCAAAACATGGATCCTTAGGATTTTTAATCAATTTATCAACAGTCTCTTTTATCATCAACAATAAAAATGATTTAGAATATCCATTCTTTATCAACAACTCAACCAATTTATCAACACTTTTTACCGAATTAGCAAAAGTAGAAGATAAAGACCATTCTTTTATAATAATAATTTTATTTATATTATTGTCAAATATGAAGCTGATAATTTATCCCAATTTTCGGCCAATTAAGATTTCAATAATAAATAGTAAAATTAATTGTTAATTAAATAATTGTTGTTTAAGTTTTCACTATTTAATAAAATGCTTTTTTATTTAAAATTGATTATTTTATGTAGAAACCTTTACGCCTAATTAAAATCGGAATATTTATGCGATTTAAAATACTGAAATTAATATTACAAAAAATTTTAATGGACTATCATAAATTTTTTTTGACAAAACATTGATATCATTTTAGACCACTAGATATTGAAACATCAAAACAAAATATTTCTGAAATAACTTATTGTTTACTGTGTTTTCGAGCATTTTTTGTCATTAATTAGAATTATCTTTCAAGAAATTTAATATTAAAAAATTATAAAAAGAATTGAAGCTCGAAAATTGCAATTAAAAAGAATCGATCAATGGTGAAGAGAAAAATATATTTTACTGAAAAATATATTTTTTGTCGCATAATTTAGGAAAATCATAAAATAGATTCAGTTTTCAAATCATTTTATTTTTCACCCAGCAAGCTAAATAATATAAATTTGAACGTTTCGGGAAAACTGTGTAAATCTGAAAATAACACTAAACCATTCACATAAACAAAAGTTGGAAATTATAATTCACCAAAAATTGTTAGAAGAAGAAATATTCAAATCAAAAAAATGATAAATTATTTGAATGACTTTAAAGATATTTTGACATTTGCAGCATGACATTATTGAAATTTCTCTTAGAAAATCCAATTTTTGCATTTTTTGCATTTTTTTGCCATGCAATGTTTTATTTTTTTATCAAACTTTATTAATTTTAAATTTATTATTTTGATTTATGTATATTTTAAATGTGTTGGTTAAGTAATATTTTTAATATATTTTTAAAATATTTACACTTTCCTAATATAGATACAGATTTTCAATTTAATTTATTAAAACAAATAGGCGTAATAAGTAAATTTAAGTTTTATACAAATAATCTAATGTGAATTTATATTTGAATTAAAGATGATTTTATTTGTTGATCGACAAAAGTCATAAATTGTTGTTACAGAGATAAAAATTGAAAAAAAGCATAATATTCATAATATTCATAATATTCATAAGATTGTGATGTAACGAATCCGCACTCGCCGGGGTCTCAATGGACGCGGATTATCTGTACTTCGAAATATATTTATAAGCGAACTTTTAAAATTGACAATGACTGGATTGCAGCCTGGTTTAAAAAAAATTTTTGTTTGAATAAACATGGTTCAAATTATTGTGGATCCATCTAAAATTAGGAAATACTAGCTGTAGTAAGAAAAGTTTCAAAAATATCGTAATAAATTCAATTTCTTTTTACTCGAAGATAAAAATCGCAAACTTAATATATTTTCCGACTATAATAAGGTATAATTTACTTAGCACTTTATTAAAACCCAAATTAAAAATCCCACATTTTTGGACATGTATTTTATTTGTAATTATATAATATTATTAATTTTAGATAATCATGAAATAATCATTAACCCTTTGAGTGCCAACATGATTTTAAGAGGATTAGCTAAAAATGCCACTTTGCTAGAGGAAAATAGAAATTTAAAAATATATTTCTCTGTAACTTTCTAAGCATTTTATTTACGAAAAGTATTTAAAAAACAAAAAATAGCATAAATAATATTTCTAGTTCTTATAAATACACATTCGGAATAAAAAACCATAAATAAAAATCGACAGTATAAAATAGAGATCCAATTTGTCCATGCTAGAGCAGGAGCGCGATCGCGACCCTTGGCACTCAAAGGATTAAATTTGTTTATTAATTCTCATTAAAACTAAAGACATTTAAAAACTGCACATAATTCAAAAATTCCGGTATCCTTATTTAAAGATAACACGTTTTATAAATCTCACCTAGACATGTAGGTGATAATGGAAAATTATATATTAGCTACTTATTTTTAATGAGTAATAATAAAGGCATGCAATCAAGGGCAGTGCACTTACAATGCAATACTTTATAATTGAAAAAGTTACTATACAGAAACTCAAAATACAAAGGTACATATTAGCAATTAATAAAGAGAAAAGTTTAAGTGAACTAAAAATTGTTCAAATAATTCTTTTATAATTTTATTGTTTTTGAAAATTTTGAAAATTTTGAAATTAAAACATTCAAACAAATTTAAGTCGATAAAAACGAATATGAAAGAAAGAAAAAACCGAAATAAGAATTATTATTATTATTGCTGCAAATGTTATTTTCAATTTCAAAAAGTAAGTTTCGCTATTTTAATTCGATGCATTATATATTGAAAAAATGATTAATTATTTATTAAAATATATTTAATTATTTAGATCTAATTAAGTTTACTGATTTGCTCAACAAGTTTGAACAACAAGTGGTCCTTAAAAAGATTGAATTTGATGTAAATGAAAAGTACTTAATGAAAGATCTCAAATCTAAAAATTATCTTCATTTTATCGTCGACATTCCATACTGGAATTTTGCTCAATTCATAAAAACAGTAAGTTTTATGTTTTTAATATTATCTTATCTATTACATCAAAGCACTTTTGAAATTAATAAACTTTAATTAATAAACTGCTTTATATTTTATCTATTTAAATAATTAATATTACGATATATTCATATGATAATTAATTATATATTGTCATAATTATATATTAATTAAGTTATAAATTATCTTTAATTATATTAAATATTATTATACATTCTAAATAGTTTGTATCATATTTTTCAATTTTTCAATTATTTATAATTTACTATGACTTCTATTTTGTGAACATACATAAGGGATCCTAACTCCGTGCCCGCCACTATAAATTTAGTAAAATCAAGATAGATCTCGACTCACCGATGAGTATCATTATGATTTTTTGCTAACCTAATTATCTCCAATTATCACAAAGACAGATTTATATATCATATTTTTTATAAAAATTTTTATTGGAATTTGTGTTTTTTCTAAATTTTTATATCGTTTTTTATGGACGTTTCTTTGTGTGTATGTAATTTAAACAATAATTTTATTATTTTGAAACTAATTTTGTTTATTATTTATTACCTGTGTCTAATGCCTCACCACAAATTTCATTAAAATCTTTAGTCGTTTCTCAGTTAGATTTACTATATTTATTATATTTATGAATATTAATTATTGTTTCCATAATTATTTTTAATTTCTTAATATTTTATGTTAAAAGTTTTCAAAAATTATTCATAAAGTATCTATTAAAAGTATTCGAAGAAAGAATGTTTAACACAAGAACTATTAACATTTTTTGTGCTTATTTATATCATAACAGTCAAATGACGAATATAGTAAACGGAAGTATAATAATTACAAAAGATAATCAAAAAAGTATAATGATTAGAGAAAATAAAATAAATTTTATTGAAAATTTTTTTTTATTTCCAAACATTTGTCAATTTATCCACCAGTGACTGAGCTACATCTTATAGCTTACCATTTGTCATTGTTTTAATCTTTTGATACCCATCGATTGCAACGTTTCAATTAAAATTAACAATTTTCACTGTTAATTTTTATGATCAAAATACTTGCTTTGAACATATCGTACCTTTAACCTCAATTCTAGCATCATTAAATTAAATTACTAAAATAAAATATTATGACCATTTACTACTTAACAATTTAAATTACTTGCACGCTGTTTAAATTTTAATACATTGGAAGCACAATTAACAAATTAATCTTAATCAAATTAACTTAACATTGAATAAATTAATTTAAGACATTTGAAGCTTAATCAAAGTATTTAACTTTACGTGATTTCAGCAAATGACTATTGATAGCCTAATTCAACATTTTAACTTTACTTACTTTACCTTAATGTCTATTGGAAGATTAATTAACTAATCAAGCTTCTAATAGATTTAATAAAAAAATGAAATAAAATAAAATAATTGTTTTGGAATATTAATGAAAAAAGGTAATTAAATGAAAATTCCAGAACTCTTTAATGGAAGTTGCTAATAAATTTATAGGTAATTGCCTAATGCCCTAAAATTCGATTTATTACTCAAACTTGTATTTTATTTTAAATATATCTATTATAATTTATTTTGTTTATTTTTAGGCTGATTATTACAACATGACTACTCAGTATTATGAATACTTATTTACTAATTGGGTATGCTTTAATTTTTTTTTATTATTTCAAAAAATTAATTTTAAAATTGTTACATAATTAATTCAATATTTATTTAAAAAAATTTTTTTTTGAGTAAATTGTTAATTTAAAATTATTTTTTGTTAGAAACATTTGTCCATAAATGAAAAATTATAATTTTTTTTATTTTAATCTTTAAACAATAGGTTTTAATTTTCGCAATTATTAAAATTATTTCTTACAGGGTGTTTTTACGCCTCATCTAGTTTCATATTGTTTGATAACTTGTTTTTTCATATACGACCCTATAAAAACTATAAAAACTCTTATTGTTTGTTTTATTGCACACCGCTTCTGACCAGTGGGCCACTTTGAAAATGCATTAAAATTATGTGGTTGGTATGTAATATTTCTATAGAATATTATGTATGTAATATTTTGTAGTGAAAATTTCAAAACAAAAAAAGCATTATTATGGTTTTCAATTATTATTCATAAACTAACATTAGAACAGTAATATGATTTGTTTAATTAATTATTTTATGGTTAAAAGAACTAGTGCAGTTAAACATATATTATTTTAATAATTATAATGATCGCAATCAATAAAACATAAAATTTAATCAGTGAGATATTTGTTTCTCTTGTCTTTCACTTAGCTTTTCAATTCGATCTCAATACTTGTATTTGCAAATCGTTGTAGATGTTGTATGACCTACAATGCAGGTATTCGTCACAACTACACCACCATAAAGTCAAAGCAACAATATCACAAAATAGTTTATAAAACTGTGTTGAATTTTACAGACATCAGAATTATACACGGCTATCTCTATGTGACTGGAGCCGTGAGTTATTTATTACTCAAAATTTTTCACTTTTCATATTTTGAGCAGTTTTAGTAATATTTACCAGTCATTAAAGTATTGACATAAACTGATGAAAAATGAACATGTTTTTATCAATTACTGATTTTAAGTAAATTATTTTAAAAAAATTTCTTTGAGAATTTTTCTGACTATACATTCAAATTTATTTATATCATTTATAATTTAATTTTTAAGTCATACTTGTGAGCAACGTTCCCTCTAAGCTGCGCGCGTGCGTCGGCTTGCAGCGCCACTAGCACCACAGGTGGTCCTCCTCGTAGCAAAATTATTTACCGCGTAGTAAACGTGAACTCATGAATTTTTGCGCAATTATCACACTAAGGAAGCGTGGATAATTGCCAATGTGAATTTAATCACTAGCAGAGGAAAACCCCGACTACCTATTCAGTTTTCAATGTTGCCACTACATGTTGTTATAAACAACTGCTCCCAACAATCTACAATTGACTAATTGCCTACTTTTTTAATTGCCTTTTTTGTCGCAGTCTCTAGGAAAGTTGGACACATATGGCTACATTTCAGGTTGCTAAATTGCTGCCATAGCAGGAAGCAGCACATCATTAAACTAGAGAGGTAGCTTAGTTGCTTGACATCATCGAGTCAAAGTCACTCCATCCACTGCATTCCTGTCTTTCTTCCTCTATATTATCATGGAATATTACTAAGGGTATAACTTATTTAATTCGATATTCCTCTTTAATTCGATTTTTTATCGGTCACTCGATATTTTCATTAAAAATTACATTGATAATTCGATTACCTTAATAAATCGATCCCTCTTTATATCCAATTTTAGAGAGGAGTTTACGGATTATCTGGATTGTGATGTTAATGTTGTATGTGGGGATATTGTGACGGATGAAGATATCATTGAAAATGTACAGAATCAATCAATGTCTATCAGTAATATATCTGAGGATAACATTGGTGGGAAAATGGATGAAACGAATTTGTCTTCTAAATTCTCATTTATGACAAATTCAGAAATGATCGACTGTATTCAAAAGTTAAGAAATGGAATGTTACGGCGATCATCTGTACCACAAAGATTTCTTAATACGCTAATTGAAATGGGTGTTTTTTAGAAACGGATTGAATGTTTGTTCTGGGCAAATTATTTTTAATTATGTACTTTTAATAAATTTGTTTTAAAAAATGTCACATGTTTTTGTAATTTTCCTACTACGGTCTAATAATATTATTAAACTTAGTAATCACAAATATAAGAATATTTCCATGGGTAATTCGATTAATTTTTAAGGTCCCTTGGAGAATCGAATTAAACAAGTTATACCCGTTTTAAATGTATTTAGGTCTAATAACCTATATTATAATTTATATATAAATGTGTTATCATGGAACCGATATGATGCCTGCTAGATTGGAATGGTTCTGATGCTCAGATGTTGTCGTCCCATAGATATCATGAAGCTCATTCCCATGTCTCTTTCACATTCTGCAGGCTTCCGTTAATGTATTTTCAGCTGATTAATGCATTTTAAATTCAAGATGTAATAAATCAATTTCAGTACCATTTCTACGGTGAGGGCTTGATATGACTCCAGTCTAAAGTAGCAGAATCTAGATTAAGTAAAAGAACCGGTTATGATTTTTGGTTTCATTTTGTCCGGTCGACTCAACCTCATTCAGTTATTAATTATTTTATGGAAATATAGAATCTAGTTTAAATATATAGCCAATAGTATATAATAATTTTGAATTTTTTAATCTCCATAAAATAAAATGTCAAAAATAAAGTTAAACGAAGATAAAAAAATTGCTATGGAACCTCGGAAAAAATCTGCTGTTACGTTTAATCTGTCCTGGTTAAATGAATTAATTTAAACAGAAACTTTTGAATCGAAATTTCCTTAATGCGTTTAATTGGTAGCATTTTTAGCTTTTCTTTGGAGGATGGTGTCGTATACAAAATATGCTAAGAAGCAAAGTCTATTTGTGATTTTGCTACCGGTAAATTATATGAGCAAAGGAAAATGGATTACTTGAAAAGAAATCGTACTCATAAAATTCATTTGAATTCGTTGGAAAATTTGAAACGACTGAATTCTGGAATTGACGTATAAATTCTGTTGAAAGAATCCATCATCGATAAGCAGCTGCGAAGGGAATTTAAGGATCGTCAACATAAACAATATGTTACTAGTAATTTCGATGAATTTTTCAATGCTTTTGGCACAAGAAATCCATGATCATATAACGAAGTACATTATCAGTCCAGAAAGCTGGAGAAGCAATAATTATGCGTTTGAATTTGTGGAATGCATCAATGCTGTTGTACAATGGACCGTAATTTCTAAAATCCGTGAATCTGCATTTCATACACTGATTGTGGATGAAAGCACAGATATATCAGTTACTAAAATGCTAATTATTTACATAAAATATCGACCTGTAGCAGCGACGACACAAAACTAACTTTGGTTGAGCTGTTAAATTAAATGCTTCTGATAGGAAATCAATATTTGCAGCAATCTAACCGTTTTATCTTGAAAACAATTTGGACAATTTGGTACTAGTGGTGCTGCGCGAAGTAACGTTGGTCATGTTCACTTTGAATGGAACGTCAGCTATGCTCGGCAAGCAAATGGGGTTGCTGCTTTGCTCCGTGCTGAAATCTCTCATTTATCTTAGCAGCACTGCGTTGCACATCAAAAAGACGTAGGCATAAACGATGCCTGAAAAAAGACAAATATGAAGACGTTGAAAACTAGACGATATTGAGTTTTTTGAATGGATTTGTGATCATTTGTTGGATAGATTTCCAGAATGAGAATTAAAGGAATGGGAGGCATTCGATACGCAAACTATAAAATCACAGAACAAATTTGAATTTGGACACGAGGACATGCTAAAATTAGAGGCAAAGTATGAATCTTTTCTACAAGAAAACGATGAGAAAACTGAAAAGAAAGATATAAAAGACGTAATCAAAGTAGAATACATTGAATTTAAATTTTTTTGACTGATAAATTGAAAACAGGAACACTGAAAACCTTTTCCGACGTTGTTACCTATGTGCTGTCGAAAGAGAAATTTGTGACATTGCAGACACTAGTTGACATTTGTGTCACTTTTCAAGCCTCTAGTGAAGACGCCGAACGTGGATTCAGTTTAAGAAACAAAATCAAAACTAAATTACGTGATAGACTAGAAGTGGATCATCTGAATATGCTAATTAGGATTAAATTTAATCTTACAAGTTGACAAAATGTTAATCTTGATTCAGTGTATAAATTTTGGAAGGGTGGGAAAAAAGAAGGCAGAAATTTAACATCATTCCAAATTCATTTTCCTGAATATACTGCGTGCTGTGTAATATTTTATTATTGTTTATTTTTTCTTGCCATTTGCCAAATTACCATTCATTTTGTATCACATTAAAATATTGCAATCATCATAATTATTATAAAATTTGAATTTTTAAAATTTCATTAGTGTGCAAAAAAATGAATGATATCAGTGTACACATGTAGTATATCGTTTTTAAACTCTTAAAATCACTTTTACTTATTTTTGTTGCTCACTTGATTTTAAACGCTTCTCATCTCAGCTGGCTTTGCGCTCACTGCCTCTCATGGCTTAGAGGAAACGTTGCTTGTGAGTAATCACATAAATAAATCCTTTACTCATTTTCATATATTTTAGTTATTTACCCTATAATTAAATTCCAAATCATAATATAAAATTTTTTCCACTTGCAAATACATTCACACAAAGTGGATTATACTTGACAAGTCTTAATGCAGGAAACAATTCCGGTTCGTAAATGTTTTCTGTTTTTGTAGACAAATCATACAAGTTGATTCGACAACACATGTCAATATTCAAAGATAATGATTGAATTTGTAAATCTTGAATCTGATATTTGAGATCTCCTTCCTGTAATGGTCTTTTACAACCCATTACTCTGCATTTTCCGCTCTTGAAGAATAAGATTGGATATTTTCCACTTCTATCCACTACATGTTTAGGTTTTCCGGTTGGGAACTTCATTCCACTTAATTCACATTTTCCTCTATAATTAATATTACTAATCATTTTCTGATATCAAAATAAATGAATCAGTATATTAAATTATAAACAAATTAAATTAAATTAAATTAAATGGAATTAAGAAATGATGCAGTATATCAAATTGTAGGGCCTAGTGGGAGCGGAAAAACTTTATTTGTATGTAATATATTGCAGTCAAACATGTTCAAATCAAAATTCAATAAAATATATTGGCATAGGGGTGCAGACGAAGAACATGGATTGACACAAAATCAGTTTTGTAAATTGAAAATGACAATAGTTAAGGGATTTGATAAAAACTGGTCGTCTAGGTTACATCGAGGCGATGTAATAATTATAGATGATTTGTATCAAGAAGCAAATAAGGAAAAAGATTTCAATAATTTGTTCACAAAAATCAGTAGGCATTGTGGAGTTACTGTTATTTTCATAACTCAAAATTTATTTCATCAAGGAGGAAGTCATCGAACTCGTAATTTAAATGTTCAATACCTAGTTATTTTCAAAAATCCTCGCGATCAAACAATTATCGATTTCTTAGCCAGGCAAGCTTATCCAAACAATAGAAAATTTTTAATTGAATCATTCCAAGATGCTATAAGCGTTCCCCATGGATATTTATTCTTTGACTTTACACAACAATGTAGTGACGATTTACGTATCCGAACAGATATTTTTAATAAAAAAGGGGTTATGATTTATAAACAAAATTGAAAACAAATAAATGATTATCAATCATGTCATATAAAAAAGTACTTGTCAAAAATCAAATTCAACCCAAAAAAGTTATTCGTAAAACCAAATTCAAAGTAAAGAAGAATCTAAAAAAGAAAAAAATTTTAAAAAAGAAGTGGATCAAATTATAAACAATAATAATTAATTGTAATTAGTAAACATGAAATTTGAACGTAGTCTACCATATTTCAATGCATTGGTAAAGGCACAAAATAATAAAAGAATAGCAATTTTACAAGCTTTCCCTTCATTTGTTATTGACGATTTGCTTGAAGTTATTGTAAATATAGTTTGGGGTAATGTTAATATTAGTAAAGCTAAAAGAGTGGTATTACAAAGACATAAGAGATCCCTTTTATTATTGGTAAACACTAAAAATAGAAGTTTAATGAAAAGAATAATGTATAAACAAAAGGGTGGGTTCTTGGGTACATTAATTCCTATCCGCAATTAGTGCAATTTCATCCCTAAGATCTTAATGGGTTTACAATACTCTAAACCAGATAAAGTTGTCCATATTTTAACATCTTGTTGTAATAATGAAGGAACAATTAACCAAAAATCCACTCAAAACAATCTGGACAAATCCAAAAGATCCAGATGGTTTTGGTGGTTAGAAAAATTAACAAAAAGAGTGATTAATTCTAAAAAAGAGACTCAAAATTGGTTATCAGACCAACTAGCATATAGTTTAAATAAACCAATGTTGAAAAGATTCCCAACCAGACCATACAAAACAAGAGGAATCAATGATTTGTGGCAAATGGATTTGATGGAAATGATACCTTATTCGAGAATCAACAAGTGTACAAATATATTTTAACATGTATTGATGTTTTCAGTAGATATGCCCGTGCCATTCCAACAAAAACTAAATCAGCTAATGAAATGTCCATTGCAATTAAAAAATTATTTAAAGACGGACAACCTCACAATCTACAGACTGATTTGGGTAATAAATTTAATTAATTATTTATTTTAATGTATTTTAGGTAAAGAATTTTATCATAGCAAAGTAAAAGAAGTTATCAAAGCCAATCATTACTCTATATTTTCGCAATTCAAAGCTTGTTATGTTGAAAGATTTAATCGAACTTTGAGAGAAAGATTGAAAAAATACTTTGTGCATCAGGGTAATAAAACTTGGATACATGTTTTACCGAAAATTATTTTTAGTTACAATCATTCACCACATAAAGGATTAAATGGTCTCAGACCTGTTGACATTACAGACACCAGCAGAAACCAAACATTAAAGAAAGAAAAAATCGATAAGCCAAAATACAAGGTTGGCGATCATGTAAGAATTAGTAAAATCAGTACTTCTCCGTTCATCAAGAATTTTGACAACAATTGGAGCGATGAAGTATATGTAATAAAGAAAATAGATACAAAACAGAATCCTGTAATGTATTTAATAGCAGATCATGAAAGTAAAGAAATTAGTGGAAAATTCTACGAACAAGAACTCCAAGTCATTCCAATCCCAACAATATTTAGAATTCAAAAGATTTTAAAAACCAAAAATGTTGGTAAATATAAACAATACTACGTCAAGCGGCATCTCAATTGATTAAATAAATATTATGAAAGAAAACCAGTTTTATATGATTTTACCTAGTAATAGTTGTCCACTTATTTATTCTAATAACGAAGCTAGTAATTTTAATGTACAAGTAAATTCTGTCTACTTGGATGGTGAATGGAAAGTTGCATTGATTGATTTCACTTTTGTGTATAATCCTTTTCCATATTATAGTAATTCTTGTATACGTTATGAATCTGTAAAGAGTGGTAGTGAAATAAAGTATTTGAAAATAAATAATCAAAATCATACTTATGAATTAATAAATCCAAAATATACTCCAGATGTTGACATATTTATTGAAAAATATGAGAATTTGGTTATTGTCTGTCCGCATGTTCCATTTAAAGTAACATTCCCAGATATTCAACATGCGTTTAGTTTTGGACTAAAATCTACATCAATTATTTGTGAAGAAGATCATTGTCGAATAAAATTACCAAAATTTACTGATGATGGTGTTATGGAACAATTTGGGATAATTATAAGTTACGAAGAAAAATCAAAATTTGAAAAATATTTTGAAGATAATTTATTCATAAACACTTTATCAGAATTACAAGGTCATTTGTTGTCATTTAATCCTTCTCATTTTAAAGAATTGATAATTCGAGATAATGAATTGGTCAAAATAACACTTGCAGATGACATTACAAATATATCTTTTGACACAAATTTAGCTAAATCCTTGGGATTAAAATATTCAAACTTTACAGGCACTATACTAGGCTCTAAAATTCCAAAATTATTACATCATCATCAACAAATGTTCATTTATTCAAATATTATCGAACCAATAAATGTTGGTGATGTTAGAGTTCCACTATTAAAATCAATTTGGATTAAAAAATATGATCAAGGAGAAATTGTACAATTAGAAATGAAGAATCCAATGTACCTTCCAGTATCGTATTCAACTATAAACATCATTGAAATAAATATTCGAGATGATAGTGGGAAATTAATAAAATTTAGCAAAGATACCAAAACACATTTATCGTTACATTTTAGAAAAGTAAATGAATAAAAGAGATTTTTACGTGAATTTACCCAGTAATAGTTGTCCACTTACATTTCCAAATAATGAAGCTGGAAAGTTTAATGTAGAATTTCCAAATCAGATTTACTTGGATGGTGAATGGGAAGTTGCTTTAACTGAATTCACTTTTGTGTACAATAATTTTCCATTTTATAACAACTCTTGTATCAAATATACCAAGAGTACATTACATAATAGTTATGAATATTTTTATTATATTGAAGGAAACTATACAATAAGTCACAACTCTACATTTTATCTGATATATATTGACAATAACATTTTGAACATTAATTGTAAATATTTTCCATTCAAAGTAACATTTGATAGTATTGAAGAAGCTAATTGCTTGGGATTTAATAAAAAAGAAGTAGATTTTAATGATGAATTGAATCAGATACGTATACCAAATAAGAAATCAAAATTAGATACTATACGATTAACTATAACTTATTATTATGATGTAGAGTATACTGAGACATTTAAAGAAAATTTATTCATTACTGAACTTTCACAAGTCACTGATCAGTTAATGACATCTTATCCCCATCCTTTCAAGTCTTGTAAAATTAAACAAGATCAACTTGTTAAAATTGAATTGGAAGAAGATGTTAAAAGTGTTAAATTTAGTAAACTGTTGGCTCATAGTTTGGGATTACTTGATGAATCTTATAATGAAAAGATAATTGTTGGATCTAGTTTACCAACTATAATGCAAAGAAATATACAAATGATGATTTATACAAATATTATTGAACCAATTCTTGTGGGTGAATTAAGTGTTCCCTTCTTAAATGTGTTTGGATAGAAAAACATAAAAAAGACGACCTTGTTCAATTCAATGAGAAAAATCCAATGTATTTACCAGTATCATCCTCGTATATAAACAATATAGAAATCAATATTCGTGATGACAGTGGAAAATATATATTTGGTAAACAAGACAAAACTTACTTGACATTACATTTCCGTAAAATAAATGAGTAATCCAGACATTGTAAACTTTTATAGCACTCATCAAAATGGTGGGGATTTACCTTATTTTGTAGGTAAACAGTATGGTTCTGGTTGGTTAAAAACAATTGGACGATTTGCACTACCTATTCTTAAATGTATCGGAAATTTCGGTATGAAAACTGCTAATGACGTAATAAATAATAATGCACAACTCTTACCTGCTCTAAAATCAAATGCAATATCAGAAATTAAAGATTCTATACCCTCTGTAATGGAACACTTACCTTCTGTTATTAACAAAGTTTCTGATGTATTTAATAAAGAACAAAAAGGTGGAACAATTAAACGTCGAAAAATTATCAAGAAACATATAAATAAAAGAATGAAAGGATACGGAACTATATTCCAGTAATAATTAGTGCAAAATCAGAATTATGCATCTTTGATAGACCATCTCTTCAAGCAGTAATTGAAAATGGTTCTTTTGAAGATATTTATCCAATGAATTCAATTACAAATCCAGGAAACACCTCAATTCAATTTTACATTAATAGCTCTCAAACCGAATACTTGGATTTGAACGATACATTACTCTACATCCAAATGAAAGTTGTAAATAGCAATGGGGAAAATTTATCTAATGAATCAGATGTTACTGCAAACAATTTCTTTTTCCAAACTCTTTTTAAAGATGTTGAAGTAATTTTTAATTCTACTAAAATTGAAGGAAGTAATGATGTATTCGCACACAAAGCAATGATTGAAACTATTATTAATTACAATCACGATACAAAACATACTTGTTTAGGTGGAATGGGTTACGATGAAAATGACACAAAAAGAAAAATTTGGATTTCAAAATCAAAACCAATCAGTGTTTGTTCCTCACTTCAATTAGATTTCTTTGATCAACCAAAATATTTATTACCTGGTGTTAGTGTTCAAATTAAATTAACAAGATCCAATACTGAAAGAAGTTTAACATGTACAAAAATAATTCCACAAATAATATTATTAGATGCAGAGTTGATGGTTAGAAGAGTTCGTGTTGAACCGTCAGTTTTAGCTGGTCATCAAATTGGGCTTGCTAATAGAAATGCAATTTATCCAATGAAAAGTAAGGAAGTTGTTCAATTTTCATTGCCAATGGGATCATCTTCATTTTATAAGGAGCAAATATTTGGTGATAGGCGACTACCAAATTTTATTCTTGTTGCTTTCCAAGGGAATAAAAGATATGGAGGATCGTATTTGGAAACATTTTCAATATTTGAACACTTTAATGTCAAGTCTTTAACATTAAGTAAAGGAAATGATTATCGTGAAAAATATAGTCAAGATTTTGGCAATGATAATTATAGTTCTTGTTAGGAATATGGGTTATCTTAATAAAAATATTAATTGTGGTATTACCTTTTCAGACTTTAAAAATAAATATCCCTTTTTTACATTTGTATTGGCACCTGATTTTGATCTTAATCAAAGTCAGTTACCTCAAAGTGGAAATTTACGATTGGATATAAAATTTGAAAATCCATTAACCGAATCTGTATCAGTACTTGTATACGGAGTATTTGAAAAAGAAATTCAAATCACATCAAGCCGTACAGTTGACAAACATTGTTGAACATACTATAAACCAATGTGTTATTAGTTATGGTTAAAAATGAAGTATTTTAATTAATTTGTTAATTTAATTAATTTTAGTTCTATTCAGACACAAACTATTGCTAAAAAACTAATTGGGAAAAAATTTATTGGTGTTTTCCATTGGACAAAATTCCCTATATCAATATCAACAAAGCTTTGATTGTAAATACTCAATCAGCTAATCTCAGTGGAGAACATTGGCTTGCTATTTACGTGAAACCGGATAAAATACATGTATTTGATCCAATGGGATTCTATTATCCCCCTTTATTGATATCAAAACTAGAATCAATGTTGATGCCAATTGAATATAATCGAATTCGTTATCAGAATCCATTGACCAAAACTTGTGGCCAACATTGTTTAGCTTGGTTAAAATCAATGTTCTCTAAATAAATTTTTGTATCATTGTGTTTATTACCTAATATGATTTTGTGTAAATTGGTAATGTGTGTTGATTAATACAATTACAGATGTTGATGATTTTGATTGGTCAAAAATAAATACACACATTTGAATAAATAGAAAAACATTTTATAATTTATCATAATTTACAAACTCGATTAATTTGTAAGTTTAATTTTTCCTTTTAATTTTTTATTAACATTATACAATTTTAGAAAATGAACAACTTTAATAGTTATAATAACAACTATGAATCAAGTAATTTTTTAAATTTATATTGTAATACGAATTTACTTTAAATATTAGATAATTTATTAATTCCACAAAATAACGGATATTATCAACAAAATTATCCTCAAATTGCAAATGGAGGAAATAATTATCAAAATTTAAGTAAGATTAGAATTTATTTTATAATTTTATTAAATTTTATGTTTAGGTTACACAAATTACCCACAATTCATCCAAAATGATCCAAGTTATCAAAATTTAAGTAAGATTAGAATTTATTTTAATTTTATTAAATTTTATTTTTAGGTTACACAAATTACCCACAATTCATCCAAAATGATCCAAGTTATCAAAATTTAAGTAAGATTAGAATTTATTTTAATTTTATTAAATTTTATGTTTAGGTTACACAATTTACCCACAATTCATCCAAAATGATCCAAATTATCAAAATTTAAGTAAGATTAGAATTTATTTTAAATTCATATTAATTTATTATTAGGTTATCAACCAATACTAACAAATATCGAACCAAGTAATAATTTATTAAATTATCAATTGATTTAATATTTCTTTAGATAGAAGTTTGCCATTCTCTGTTTGTGAAGGGAATAATATAATTAATGTTGGAAAATGTAAGTTTTTTATTGGATTTTATTATATATATATATATTTTTCATGTTATATATTTAATCATAATGAACAACTGATGCCCATTATTATTAATAATTGAAAATAAAGGCAGACCCCTTGATTTTTTTTTAAAAAACGTATTTTAGCAATAATGAAGGACTGATGCCCCTTTATTATTATAAATCAAAAATAAGGGCAGACCCCTTGATTTTGTTTTATTTAAAAACATATTTTAGCAATAATGAAGGACTGATGTCCCTATATTATTGTTAATTGAAAATAAGGGCAGACCCTTGATTTTTTTTTAAAAACGTATTTTAGCAATAATGAAGGACTGATGCCGCTTTATTATTATTGATAGAAAATAAGGGCAGACCCCTTGATTTTTTTTTATTTAAAAACATATTTTAGCAATAATGAAGGACTGATGCCCCTTTATTATTATTGATAGAAAATAAGGGCAGACCCCTTTGATTATTTTATTTAAAAACTGACCACTATATTTTATAAGAAAACAAGTTTTTGAATATAATTTGTCAACAATTATCCCCGCTCAAAAATTTTTTATCAAAATAATAGATACTCGAGGTAAACATTTTTTAAATGACGTGTTTACTATTAGTTACAAATTATAAAAATCAACAAAACTCAACTTTACAACAGATAAAAATTTATTCAACAACATTTAGAATTTTCCAAATAGGTTTGATAATAGAATTGTTAATCTTGACTCCTTTAATAATTATCCGAATTTTATATTTTTTATTATCTTGTACTTGATCCTTCAATTGACTTTCACAATTAATAAATGAAAATTTTTCATTAAAAACCATTTCGTTATTCAACAAATGGAGTATATCTGAAATATTTTTTCGATCTTCCTCTTCAATATTTCCAATCATAATATTGTAATCATAAGCTTTTAAATCAACTGATTCCTAAAAAAATAATTAACCAAATTAAATTAAAATAAACTTTACTTTGAACGTATATGTAATAGGGAAATTTAAATAGTTCATACTGTATTGAAGGTATTGAACAGTAGGCTTAAATGTCATCCCAATAACAGCTGTACTGTTTTCTTCTAGGAGTATTTCATATACTTTTGACATTGTTGCTTTTTCATCAAAAATATTTTTATTTATAGCAAATAAATGATTTTTATTGGTTGCATACATGCACATTTATTTTAATAATTTATTTAATTTTTATTTTATTACTAGGTAAATTATATCCAAATTATTGTCAATTAACTGTGCATAATAAAATAAAATGTCACAAAAAAATGGAAGAGTATTATGGTAAAAAATACCATAATACAATTTATTTTATATGTCCTGTATGCATAACTTCCCAACCCATTCCCTATTTAGACTTTTATGACCATCATAAAAATCATTTGCGACAGTTTAATGTTAAAAAAATTAAATTATTTAAAAAACCAGGAGCAATTAAATTAAGCAGCATCCAAATTACCCCTATAAGTGAACCCATTAGAGAACATACAACTGATTTTATAAATAGTATTTTTGAATCTGTAAATGATGATATTGGAATGGTGAATGAAACAATGGAATCAGCCGAAATTGTTGAAGCGGACGAAGATAATGAAGCGGACGAAGCGGACGAAGCGGACAAAGATAATGAAGCGGACGAAGATAACGGATCGATGGATTCATGGGTTAGAGCAGTTGAAGAGATTGAAAATATCGGATCGATGGATTCATGGGATGGAGAGATGGAAGAGGTACAGATGGGGCAAAATAACAATATACAAATAGGAAGAAATTTGCCTATAATCCAAAGTGATTTACGAGGTACACATAAAATAATTAGTATAGATACGACCAACTTGAACATTAAAGAAATTGTTTTTCCTATATAGATAATAAACAAATTAAGAGAGATAATACATGAACTTAGTTATGTAAAAATTCAATTTGGAATAGAAATTGAATTTGAGAAAGATGAAGAAATAAAATTAAATAATATAAGCAACAGTGCAGGACCACTTACCCAATCATTCTTTGACGACAGTATACAAAAGATAAATGAAAATATATCTTCAATAACAGAGTTAGGGAGTAGTTGGGTTATTAGAAAAATAACTGAAATTTACTTTATAGTAACAAAAATAAGTAACATCAGTAGGTTAAGTGGTAGAAGTTATATAAAAACACCAAAAAATTGGCTAACAAAAACTTTATAACAAATGTAAAAAATAGTGATAATTTATGTTTTATCTATAGCATATTATCAATACCTAAAAAAGATGAGACTATTAGTAGTCAATGGAATGATATTTATAGTTACACTAAGTATCTAAATGAATTAAATTATGACCCAAATGATATGCCCATGAAATTAAATTGTATTCGAAAATTTGAGTCCAATAACGAAGGACTAATAATTAATATATTTAGTTATGATGAAACAGCTAAACCCGAACACGACGACTTTGTTTTAAAACATCCATTTTTAAACATAATTCATAGGTCCAAAGTTTCAGAAGGAACAATTATTAATTTATTGTTATTAAATAAAGGAGTACAATATCATTATGTTGGGATTACATCACTCAATAGGTTATTGAATTGTAAAAATAAAACAACAGAAAGAATTCGATCATTATGGTGTCATATATGTTTGAATGGATTTAGATATAAAAAAGCATTGGACAAACATGAGATGTTATGTATCAGAAATCAGTTAGGGACAACTTTATATACTTTCCCGGAAAATAAGTTTATTAAATTCACTGATTGGTCCAAAACTGTAACCCCACCATATGTTATATATGCAGATTTCGAATCTGTTTTGCCAACGGATGACGTACACCATCAAATACATTTACCCATTTCGGCAGGACTTTTGTTAATAAATAATTTTGATGGAAGTACACTATACAAAGAATTTATAGGTGAAGATTGTGTGGAACAATTTTTAAAAACAGTTGAAAAAATAGCAAAATATACTGTATTACCATATTATTATAAAATGGGAAATCAAACAATTAAAGATTTAACAAACTTACAACAGTTTCAATTTGATGCATGTATAAAATGTTATCTTTGTTTGAAAGATATTGTGGATCCAGTGAGAGATCATGATCATTTTACTGGGGAATACTTGGGTGCTGCTTGCAATGACTGTAATATTAATAGAAAAATAAATAAAGTTTTACCAATTATTTTCCATAACTTGAAGGGATATAATATGCATCATATATTAAAATATGGATTGAGTAAATTTAAAAATTGGGCTTTAGGATGTATTCCATTAACATCTGAAAAATTTATTTCTTTAATTGCTCACTTGGGAAAAATTAGTGTGAAATTTATTGATTCGTATCAATTTGTAAATGATTCTTTAGCAAAAGCGGTTAAAACTCTGACAACTTTACCTTTGACTCGATAAGCTTTTACAGGGACTATAGTTGATGAAAAGGGGATCTTTCCATATAATTTTGCAACTAGTTTAGATGTTCTTCATGATACTTATGAATTACCCCCGATTTGGAAAGGTGTCACTGAGGCTGAATATGAAAAAGCTCTGCTTATTTGGGATGAAACTAATTGTAGGACTTTACTTGATTATATGAAAGTATACCTGAAACTAGATTGTTTTCTTTTGGCAGACTTTTTCCAACAATTTCGAGCGAAATTGATAGCACATAATAGATTAGAACCTTTAAATTATTTTGGAATTCCTGGAATGTCGTGGTCTTCTGCTTTAATGTCATTGGATGAACCTATAGAATTAATTACAGTAAATGAAATGTTTAGCTTTTATGAGGGAGGTATTAGAGGTAGTCTTACTTTTGTTAATAAACACTATGTTAAAACCGACGAAAACACAGATTTACTATATATTGATATTAATAATTTATATGGTTGGGCATTAAGTCAACCATTACCTTATGGTGAATTTAATTGGATATTTGATGGATTTGATACAATATTATCTGATTGTTTGACTTTGGATCTTGAATCTTTGTCATATGGGTATACTCTTGAAGTTGATCTTGAGAATCCTTCGGAACTTCATGTTAAGTTAGATGATTTTCCAATTGCAGCTGAGAAAATGAAACCTGAGGGTTCAAAGGTTGAAAAATTGTTGCTGACTCATTATCCTAAATATAACTATGTAATTCATTGGCGATTATTAAAATTATACATGTCTCTCGGTGTTAAAGTGACACATGTTAATCGAGGAGTAAGATACAAACAGTCTAATATTTTTAAAAAGTATATCGATATAAACACTGAACTTCGAGCTAAAAGTACAAATACACTAGATAAAAATTATTATAAGTTGTTAAATAACAGTTTATATGGAAAAACTGTTGAAAATCTGAAAAAGAGAATGAATTTGCGTCTTTGCACAACTGATAAAAATCTTGTGACTTATACTTCGAAACCAACCTTTAAAAAATCAATAAAAATTGACAATGATCTTATAGCTGCGATGTTAAATCCAGATTCGATATGTTTAGATCGACCAAGTTATATAGGACAATCAGTTCTTGACTTGTCGAAACTTAGAATGTATGAACTTCAGTATAAGGACTTGGAAAAATATCGACAACAATTTAATTGTGAGATCAATATAGTTGCTGGAGATACAGACTCTTTCTTCTTGGAGATTAAAAATTGTAAACTAAATGTTCTTTTGTCTGAAATGGTTAATGATATTCTTTTGGATACATCTAATTACCCTTCTACTCATCCACTTTATTCTAAAAAACTTGATTCGGTCATTGGAAAATTTAAGGACGAAAGTAAGGGAGAAGGTTATGACGAATGGGTTTTCCTTCGACCTAAATGTTACAGTTTACTAGGTAAATCTTCTTGTCTAAAAGCTAAGGGTATATCGTTAAAGGATACCGATCTAACACATAAAACTTTTAAAGAGTGTTATGAGAAAAACTCAGTCTTTTCGGTACCACAATTTAGAATAGGAACAAAAAATCATCAACTTTATAGTTTTAAAAATAGTAAAGTTGCACTAACAAATAGAGATGATAAAAGGGTTTGGGTGGGTAAAAATAAAAGTTTAGCATACGGGCATATAAATATATCTGGAGAAATTGACGTTGATGAAGAAATTGTCGCTGATGATGAAATTATTGGAGAAATAGAATCAGGTGGCGAAATTCAACAGATGAAATTCAACAACCAAACTATGAGGAAGAACTAATAGATATAGACGATGTGCAGTTCACTGACGATGATGAAGAAGATGAAAATTTTTATTAAATAAACATTATAGTATAAATTTGTTTTTTTTTTATTTTTTGATTAATTTTTATTATATACTTTGTGGGTTTATTTTATGTGTTTATAGTTTTTTATAAAGATTTCGATCTTTTACGAGTTTATTTTATGTGTTTATAGTTTTTATAGTTTTTTATAAATATTTTAGTTGGTGGAATTATTATTATTATTATTTTAATAATTTTAATATTTTTATTATTATTATTATTATTATTATTAATATTATAATTATTATTATTATTATTATTATTATTATTATTATTATTATTATTATTATTATTATTATTATTAATATTATAATTATTATTATTATTATTATTATTATTATTATTATTATTATTATTATTATTATTATTATTATTATTATTATTATTATTATTATTATTATTATTATTATTATTATTATTATTATTATTATTATTATTATTATTATTATTATTAATATTATAATTATTATTATTATTATTATTATTATTATTATTATTATTATTATTATTATTTTGATAACGCTAAATTTCTTTGATCGTAATCAAATTGTATAAAAATCTCATTGTAAAAATTATCCTAAAAATTTTATCTTAAAAATTCGTATATAAAAATTCATCGATAAAATTATACTGCAAACAAACCTTGTATAAAAAATTTTCAATATTTAATTATGTTAAAAATTTATTACTTTGAAAAATTATATTTTAAATTAAAAATTATACTGAAAAAATGTCATCTTAAAAATTCGTATATAAAAATTCATCGATAAAATTATACTGAAAATTCTTCTTAAAATCATATATAATTTATATATAAAAATCATATTTTAAAAATCTTATATAAAAACTACATTGATAAAATTAAACTGAAAAAATTTTAATTAGAAATACTTAAATTATTTAATTATAAATACTTAAAAAATTTTATTTTAAATATTGAAAATAAATTCGAAAATAAATTTGAATTTAAAAAAAATCGCGCCAAAAACTCGAAAAAAATTTCGAAAAACAAATACACAAAAATTTCGAAAATTAATTAAAATACACACAAAATTAATTAAGTTGATTACATCATTATGTAATCAAGATAATCCGAATTTAATCTGTAAATAACCCCCCCCCTCCCCCCCTATTTTTTTTATGTAGCAGAGTGCCCTTAACTACCTACTGTTTGAATATCAATTAAGTAAAGTAAGTATGCATTTTTGAATACAGAAATCCCAAAAACACAAAATCCAAAAAAATTCATCTATAAATTTAATTCTAATATTTATTGAGTTATTACCTAAAGAAGGTCTTCATTGGAGAGTTTGACAGATGTGCGTCTTTATAGTTATGATAACGATTTTGGTCCAGTTCATCGTAAACAATTGTACTTATTATCAAGTATTGACAAATAATTATGTACTTCAATTTATATTTTAAATTTTGAATTAACCTAGTACATTTAATTTGAAATTTACAGATTTCTTTTTTTTTTGCACTACTGATTTTGTCTTTTTTTTGAATTTTATTGCTAAATAGAAATGCATACAATATGCATGTGTATATATATCAGAACTGTTACAGTTTTTAGTCACGCATTTGCACTATCTTTCGAACTATATATAGCTTTTTCTTACATAGTTTTTTGATCCTCATTTTACAATAGAAAACGTCTTTTACATGAATTTCCGAGAAACTTATCTACCTTATAAAAAACAACTTTATGTTAATTTATAACAAAAATATTAAATATTATGGTTTTTTTATGATCAAATTATATTAGTCCTAGACATTTTTACTTCAGGAATCACTTATTTTAACAACTTATTTAAAATGAATTTTTAACATCAATGATTATTTTTTAAAGTATGAAAAATAAAAATAATTTACATATTTTTCAATTAATTTTCGAATTTTTTATTCTCTGTTCACTATTAGGTTTGTGTAAATATTTCATTGTGAGTGTATAGAAATGTATGAGATGTGTATATAAATAATGCATTTATTTTTAAAAGATTTTAATAAAATGATCATGATTTTAAATCAACTCGAATCATAAAACAGGAAAATTAAAAAATAATCTTATAGTTATCTTAAAATAAGTAAAATACAATTTTAAATGTGTAAATTATTACGACATATTAAAAAATATTATTGTACACTAAACAATAAATCTTAAAGTTGTAAAATATTATTAATAATCTAAATTATTAATTAATTCCATATTTTTATCTAAAATATATTTGCCCTCTTAAAATATAAATTCCCTTCCAAATTTCAAGTTGTTGAATGTAATTTATTTATTTTGTTTATAATAACAACATTTATATGGAAATTAATTCTAGTCTTTTAAATATTAAAGTCTGGATTAAAGAAAATATATATATATATATATATATATATATATATATTTTTTTTGAAGTTTTTAAAGTATTCTCAAGTGCATTGAAATAAATAAAGTCGATGACATCCTCAAAAGACTTATTATTATTCCTCAATTTATGAATTGTTTAATGGAATTTATTCATCTTACGTTATTCGCTATTTATTTTAAATAAAAATAAAAATTTATTTAAAAATTTATTCTGTTACTGATATATTAACGAAAATCAGAGCCAGACTTAACCATGGCTAAGACATTGGAAGCAATGCCTTAGCTCCTTAAAATTAAAAATATTTAAATTAGGGAAGGGGGGTATGTTGTGGGTTATACTATGTTAACTTATCGCACCTATTATTATGTACCGCAAAAGATCAATATTAATTATTTTTAAAAAATAACTGCATGATGTTTACTCAGTCGTTTTACATCAGGTAGTCCGTTAATAACACGAAAATTTTAAAATATACATAGTGGGGTATTTTAATTTTAAATTAAATTATTATTGTATGTTGAAATCCTTACTTATGCATAAATTATTTTTATAGAAACTCCTCAAACAGATTATGTTGAATTTGTTTAAATATATTATTATATTAAAAATAATAAACATTGTTTTTAAAATATTGCCTTTTTAATGGATCCAATTAACACCAGAAGTTCTGTGGCTAACATGGCGACCACGATAGCAAATTTTATGAAGCCACAAGAAACATATGATATGGATGCAGGACTTTAAAATATTTTCAAAATAAATCGCCAAAAAATTCAAAACTAAACACAATGAAAAAAATTGGTGGCAAAAATTATATATTGGCTTTAGTACTTTTAGTATTGTGTATTCATATATAAAATATGATTACAATTAAATTTTACTAATTCAAATAATAATATTCTCCATAATATTATTCAAACCCAATCTTATGAGAGATATCTTCAAATGCCGTAATGCTTAAGTAAGGAATTCAAAAACCGTATCAAACAACTACATCTCATATCCTCTCGTTTAAATGGCCAATTTTAGACAATACTATAAGTGAATCCGTGGTGCGTTATACTGATAGACTGAATATGTAATATAAAGCAAGTTTAAAATAAACAAAGTAAATACGTTTGCTATTAAGGCTACCTTTATATGGATTACCCTAACACTGCAAGTGTTTGTGACAGAGTAGCAATTCCTATTTTAGACTGTATATGGTCAGTCCCTTCACAATTTTGCTCACCAACCCTACAAATTGAAATCAATCCTTCAGCTGTGAAGCAAATGAAGAAAGTAACGATTTATTCGTTTATTCTAAATAATAACAAGTATTTTATCGGTTTTATGTACTTGTTGCTACTGAAACATAAGTGTAGGAATTCTATTATTACCATATATAACGTCTCCATCATTTTCTTTAGCGTTTATTACTTCATTTTCTTCGTGTACTTCATTATCCTATATTCCATTGCAATCAGAAAAAGATTGAATGGTTTGTCAAGTGAACGTTTCTGCACTACGACTCACTTACTGGTAAGGTATATTGGTATTCATCTAAGATGTGTGAAGAAAAAGATTTTCATATTACATCTGCTTATTCTGATAAAGCTTTTTCTGCAAAACGTTTGCCAAAGAAGAAGAAAGAATTTGAAAGATTCCGAACACATAAAAATTCAAAAAGTCATTCTAGATCAGTTTATCGTTTGACACATTGCTCATTATAAGAATTAGTTGACAAAACTATTATTAATAAAAAAAAAAGAAAGCTTTGGTCAAATGTATGTGATCAGATTGCTTGAAAAACAGTAACAACTAATGAAAGGCCATTATCAAATCATGTTGTCAAACAATCGTATTAATATTTTAAAACCTATTTAATGTTCGAACGAAATAAATGAAATTATGAGTGGATAAACAACAAATATTTATTTCAACTGATATACAACAAAACAAATAATAATTGCTCTTATTATTATTATTATTATTATTATTATTATTATTATTATTATTATTATTATTATTATTATTATTATTATTATTATTATTATTATTATTATTATTATTATTATTATTATTATTATTATTATTATTATTATTGATAATATTTTATTTTTTTTATATCTAGTTGCAAATGCTGAACACGAAAAAAATACAATAATTGAAATGGAATGAATCAGAAGTTGATTCATTAATCACATTTACACGCAAATACATTTAAAACAAGAAAATACGTTAAATTCTCAAGAATTTCTTTCCTTCAGAATAGCCTAAAGATATAAGTAAAATTAACAGAAAGCTATAGAATTTTCTGTTAGTTTTTTTAAAAAATTGCATAAAGTGCGCAATATAAAATGAGATAAATAATGTTTATTTCCAGTTAAATAGCATCAAATAATTTATATTTGTGAACATGAAATTAAATACTTGTTTGAGTTTTTAATTTGGATTTAAAAAATAAATATTCAAATTTCATTCTTTTTTGTTGACTCATTCGGTATATTCATTTACATTCAGTTGATATAAATAACTGACAGATTTTGTTTTTATTTATTAATTTTTAAATCACTCTTATTAAATTTAGTCTTATATTATTTAATTTAAATCTCATAAATTATATTTAAATGTATATAAACTATTAAATAACAATGGTAATTTATTCATAAAAATAAAGGTTACAATTTATAGAACACTAACACTTCATGTCATAATATTATTTTCATTTGCCACTTTGAATGATCACTTTATTTTTAATAATCAATACCATAAACATATTGATGGTGTTACTATTGCTCTCCATTAGCTCCAATATTAGCTTCGGTTTTAATATAAAATTTAGAAAGTAATTTTTTAAATTGTTAAATAAATAAGCCTAAAGTGTATAAACGTTATGTATAGGATACACAAACCTGCTAGGGCCAGAAAAAATTTTACACGACCCAAACACTCTTCATAACATATTATAATCCAAACCCGACCGACCCGAAAAAAAGAAATTAGATTTTAAAGTATATTGTATCGAAATGCCGTCATTTGGGCTAATTAAAATTAAATTTATGTAAGCAAGAACATTTATGTAAATTTTATTTTAATTCATTCATAGGGGTAAATTAAATTATATTATAAATTCATAAAGAAAAAAAGTTTTGATTAATTTTTAAAATTAAGCCCGAGCCTGACCCGAGCCGAATGAAATAACATTATATATATATATATATATATATATATATATATATATTTTACCATTTTGATATTATATGAATAATTTACATAATAATATAAAATTTACTTTCGAAGAGGAAATTAAATTCTGTAAGTTTAAATATAAAATATATATAATAAGGGATTAGTGTATTGTTGTTGAACATTACCGTGGTGATGATGCATAGAAACCGAACTGAAAGGAAGAGGTAGAGGAAAATAAGGAATACAAGACTGAATGAAAATCAATGACGGATATAACTGAAAGCCGAAAGGAAGGTTAAATCCTGAAACCGAAGTGTAGTTTCGATCCCAAGTGGAACTGTGGGTTAAGCTTGAGCCGATGGAAAAAGCAAATGCATGTTAGATGGTGAGGTACAGTCACTTCCTCGTGGTATTTGGCGGGCAATGCTCACTAAATCAACTGTGAGTAGCTAAGACTGTATGTTTATCATGAAAAAAAAAGTTTTAGTAGTATAGTCACATTGATTAAGTTGCTCACTAAAAATGGATACTCTAAGTTTTTTTAACAGACATTGGTTTGTAATATACAACATTGAGGTTTTATTTCCTGAAATCCAAATCAACTGCCCAAACTAGAGGTCGTCGCTGTCATTGATGGTTCATTCAAAATTATATTACTATTGAATCAATACGCGCAAAAGGCTTTTTAGCTAAATCCCACGAATATCGGTTTGAAGTTTTGAATAACACGGTTTGGCTGAGTTATTTTTGCCACTACAATAAGCACACAAGGACCATGTTTCTAAATCGATGTCGAGACGTTTTGGTGCAAATTCTTTGATGATGTTGGTAGAGTGAACTATTTGATTGCTTTGTCATTATGATGATTTTAGTTTGATACAGTGTCAAAGTTACCAGGATGAGCAAAATCTGAAATTTGCTCTAACTACTGTATTATTTTATTGGCATTTCATTATTTTAAATGTATTCTAAAATCTTCGCCTTGAAACAATTCTCACGCTTTTATAGCTATCTTAATTATTATTTGATGATGTGAATCACAATCCTTGAATATTTTCTTAATGGAGTCACAAACTCCGTAACGGTTTCTCCAACTCTAGATTTTACATGTAAAAAATGGTGCACTCGGCAATTATGAGCTTACTTTGATTTCTGAAATAGTTCATAATTTCTTCCTTTATCCCTTTAAAAAATAAATCATCTATAGCTTTCGACGAAAGTACAAGTTGCGATGAAATTGTCAGTGATCGCTTTTTGTGTAACTGTATTTTCCATTTTTCCGCAAGGCTTGAGCTTTAAAATAGATTATCCACAAGGATAATGATTCTACATCCAATAGATCCAACATTGGTAATCGTGACTCTATGTTAAAATTTGTAATTTAAAAATCCTTTTATTCCAAATATATTTTTTCATTCAAACAAAATAATCGCACAATGTACAACAAATTTCAAGTTCCAAGTTCCTCTCATTAGAAAACGATATAAAAGTTTTCTTTAAGAAATTGAAGACCTTATTCAATAGTTCCTTGACATTTCAAGTATAACGTGAGATTTTTTTTGGAATGGGAATAGTTATTTAAGGTTAACCTAACATCTGAAAATCGGTGTAATTTAAATAAAACTTATCTTCAAAACCGTATATTCCAATTTTGCTAAAAAATTAATTTTGAACTCTTTACCATTAAATAAAGTTCCAACTTTTCATTCTTATTTTCTTAAATTTTCTTCAGTGTTTTTAAATTTACAAAATTACTTTTGCTGTTAATTTTCACAAGCAGAGCCGTGTTCATGCAATACGGAACTAAAGGCAGTTTTATATAAAAGTACATCCATATGTCAAGGTCAGTGATTCTTAACCTTTTTTTGTAGCAGCACACTTTCAACGATTTCAAAATTTGGCGGCACACAAAGAAAAAGATAAGTTTAAAACTTATTGACTTACCTATAACACACTGCATAAAATAGTTTATGATAATAATTTTAAATGTGAGAAATTAAATAATATGTACTACAAAAATAACGGTACGTTTATTAACCTTCAGTCTGTGCATAGTAAATTTTCCATAGTCTGTGCATGGGGTCAACCCAATATATAAGATTAAGATTAAGGTAATTTAAATTATATTATATTACAGAAAAAAAATTAACCGTCTGACATGATTTCGTTGTTTTCTTCTTCGAGCGAATCCATTACTTCTTCGTTGATACAATTTATGCAAACGGTTTTTATATGTGTTGTGCAAGATGGCTGATTACAAACATAACATCTTGTTCCTGTTTTCTTATCAGCGG